>CM076937.1:3281699-3731942 GCA_039566165.1 Maruca vitrata | reverse complement strand
CTGTACAACCTGGCCTGGCCTGGCCTGGCCTGGCCTGGCCTGGCCTGGCCTGGCCTGGCCTGGCCTGGCCTGGCCTGGCACTGGCACAGCACTTCCTGGCCTGGCCTGACACAACTGGCCTGGCCTGGCACGACTGCGGCCTGACCTGGCCTGGCACCAACCTGGCCTGGCCTGGCCTGGCCTGCAGCACCAGCACAGCACAGCGCAGCACTGGCACAACTGTACAACTGCTTCTGGCCTGGCACAGCACAGCACAGCACAGCACAGCACAGCACAGCACAGCCTGGCCTGACACCGCTCAGCACAGCACAACTGTACAGCACAGCACAGCTTCAGCACAGCACAGCACAGCACAGCACAGCACAGCACAGCCTGACACAGCACAAGCACAAGCACAGCACAGCACAGCACCGGCACACAGCACAGCACAGCACTGAGCTGCCGGCACAGCACAGCACAGCACAACTGGCTTTCGCTGGCACAGCACAGCACAGCACAGCACAGCACAGCACAGCACAGCACAGCACAGCGCAGCACAGCACAGCACCGGCACAGCACAGCCTGGCCTGGCACAGCACAGCTGCGCGCACAGCACAGCACAGCACAGCACAGCACCGCTGGCACGGCACAGCACGGCACAGCACAGCACAGCACAGCACAGCACAGCACAGCGCAGCACCTTTGCTGGCACAGCACAGCACAGCACCGCGCTGGCACCTTTGCTGGCCTCGGCACAGCACAACACAGCACAGCACAGCAGCCTAGCACAGCACCTTTCTTCTAGCACAGCACAGCACAGCACAGCACAGCACAAGCACAGCACAGCACAGCACAGCACAGCACAGCACCAGCACAGCACAGCACAGCACAGCACAGCACAGCACAGCACAGCACAGCACCAGCACAGGCACAACTGGCACAGCACAGCACAGCACAGCACAGCACAAGCACAGCACAAGCACAGCACAGCCTGGCCTGGCACAGCACAGCACAGCACAGCACAGCACAACCTGGCACAACTGGCTTACAGCACAAGCACTGGCACAGCACAGCACAGCCTGGCACAGCACTGGCCTGGCACCAGCACAGCACAGCCTGGCCTGGCCTGGCACAGCACAGCACAGCACAGCACAGCACAGCACAGCACAGCACAGCACAGCACACACTGGCACAGCACAGCACAGCCTGGCACTGGCACAGCACAGCACAGCACAGCACAGCACAGCACAGCCTGGCCTGGCACAGCACAGCACAGCACAGCACAGCACAGCACAGCCTGGCCTGGCCTGGCACAGCACAGCACAGCACAGCACAGCACAGCACAGCACAGCACAGCACAGCACAGCACAGCACAGCACAGCACAGCACAGCACAGCACAGCACAGCACAGCCTGGCACAGCACAGCACAGCACAGCACTGGCCTGGCCTGGCCTGGCCTGGCACAGCACAGCACAGCACAGCACAGCACAGCACAGCACAGCACAGCACAGCACAGCACAGCACAGCACAGCACAGCACAGCACAGCACAGCACAGCACAGCACAGCACAGCACAGCACAGCACAGCACAGCACAAACCTGCAGCACAGCACAGCACAGCACAGCAGCACAGCACTGCACAGCACAGCACAGCACAGCACAGCACAGCACAGCACAGCACAGCAGCACAGCACAGCACAGCACAGCACAGCACAGCACAGCACAGCACAGCACAGCACAGCACAGCCTGTACAAGCACAGCACAGCACAGCACAGCACAGCACAGCACAGCACAGCACAGCACAGCACAGCACAGCACAGCACAGCACAGCACAGCACAGCACAGCACTGGCACAGCACAGCACAGCACAGCTGAGCACAGCACAGCACAGCACAGCACAGCACAGCACAGCACAGCACAGCACAGCACAGCACAGCTGGCACAGCACAGCACAGCACAGCACAGCACAGCACAGCACAGCACAGCACAGCACAGCACAGCACAGCACAGCACAGCACAGCACAGCACAGCACAGCACAGCACAGCACAGCACAGCCTGGCACAGCACAGCACAGCACAGCACAGCACAGCACAGCACAGCACAGCACAGCACAGCACAGCACAGCACAGCACAGCACAGCACAGCACAGCACAGCACAGCACAGCTGGCACAGCACAGCACAGCACAGCACTGGCACAGCACAGCACAGCACAGCACAGCACAGCACAGCACAGCACAGCTGGCACCAGCACAGCACAGCACAACTGGCACAGCACAGCACAGCACAGCACAGCACAGCACAGCACAGCACAGCACAGCACAGCACAGCACAGCACAGCACTGGCCTGGCCTGGCACAGCACAGCACAGCACAGCACAGCACAGCACAGCACAGCACAGCACAGCACAGCACAGCACAGCACAGCACAGCACAGCACAGCACAGCACAGCACAGCACAGCACAGCACAGCACAGCACAGCACAGCACAGCACAGCACAGCACAGCACAGCACAGCACAGCACAGCACAGCACAGCACAGCACAGCACAGCACAGCACAGCACAGCACAGCACAGCACAGCACAGCACAGCACAGCACAGCACAGCACAGCACAGCACAGCACAGCACAGCACAGCACAGCACAGCACAGCACAGCACAGCACAGCACAGCACAGCACAGCACAGCACAGCCTGGCACAGCACAGCACAGCACAGCACAGCACAGCACAGCACAGCACAGCACAGCACAGCACAGCACAGCACAGCACAGCACAGCACAAGCACAGCACAGCACAGCACAGCACAGCTGGCACAGCACAGCACAGCACAGCACAGCACAGCACTGGCACAGCACAGCACAGCACAGCACAGCACAACTTCCCAGCACAGCACAGCACAAGCACAGCACAGCACAGCACAGCACAGCACAGCACAGCACAGCACAGCACAGCACAGCACAGCACAGCACAGCACAGCACAGCACAGCACAGCACAGCACAGCACAGCACAGCACAGCACAGCACAGCACAGCACAGCACAGCACAGCACAGCACAGCACAGCACAGCACAGCACAGCTGGCACAGCACAGCACAGCACAGCACAGCACAGCACAGCACAGCACAGCACAGCACAGCACAGCACAGCACAGCACAGCACAGCACAGCACAGCACAGCACAGCACAGCACAGCACAGCACAGCACAGCACAGCACAGCACAGCACAGCTGGCACAGCACAGCACAGCACAGCACAGCACAGCACAGCACAGCACAGCACAGCACAGCACAGCACAGCACAGCACAGCACAGCACAGCACAGCACAGCACAGCACAGCACAGCACAGCACAGCACAGCACAGCACAGCACAGCACAGCACAGCACAGCACAGCACAGCACAGCACAGCACAGCACAGCACAGCACAGCACACAGCACAGCCTGGCACAGCACAGCACAGCACAGCACAGCACAGCACAGCACAGCACAGCACAGCACAGCACAGCCTGGCCTGGCCTGGCCTGGCACAGCACAGCACAGCACAGCACAGCACAGCACAGCACAGCACAGCTGGCACAGCACAGCACAGCACAGCACAGCACAGCACAGCACCAGCACAGCACAGCACAGCACAGCACTAGCACAGCACAGCACAGCACAGCACAGCACAGCACAGCACAGCACAGCACAGCACAGCACAGCACAGCACAGCACAGCACAGCACAGCACAGCACAGCACAGCACAGCACAGCACAGCACAGCACAGCACAGCACAGCACAGCACAGCACAGCACAGCACAGCACACAGCACAGCACAGCACAGCACAGCACAGCACAGCACAGCACAGCACAGCACAGCACAGCACAGCACAGCACAGCACAGCACAGCACAGCACAGCACAGCACAGCACAGCACAGCACAGCACAGCACAGCACAGCACAGCACAGCACAGCACAGCACAGCACAGCACAGCACAGCACAGCACAGCACAGCACAGCACAAGCACAGCACAGCACAGCACAGCACAGCACAGCACAGCACAGCACAGCACAGCACAGCACAGCACAGCACAGCACAGCACAGCACAGCACAGCACAGCACAGCACAGCACAGCACAGCACAGCACAGCACAGCACAGCACAGCACAGCACAGCACAGCACAGCACAGCACAGCACAGCACAGCACAGCACAGCACAGCACAGCACAGCACAGCACAGCACAGCACAGCACAGCACAGCACAACAGCACAGCACAGCACAGCACAGCACAGCACAGCACAGCACAGCACAGCACAGCACAGCACAGCACAGCACAGCACAGCACAGCACAGCACAGCACAGCACAGCACAGCACAGCACAGCACAGCACAGCACAGCACAGCACAGCACAGCACAGCACAGCACAAGCACAGCACAGCACAACTGGCTGGCACAGCACAGCACAGCACAGCACAGCACAGCACAGCACAGCACAGCACAGCACAGCACAGCACAGCACAGCACAGCACAGCACAGCACAGCACAGCACAGCACAGCACAACACAGCACAGCACAGCACAGCACAGCACAGCACAGCACAGCACAGCACAGCACAGCACAGCACAGCACAGCACAGCACAGCACAGCACAGCACAGCACAGCACAGCACAGCACAGCACAGCACAGCACAGCACAGCACAGCACAGCACAGCACAGCACAGCACAGCACAGCACAGCACAGCACAGCACAGCACAGCACAGCACAGCACAGCACAGCACAGCACCTGGCACAGCACAGCACAGCACAGCACAGCACAGCACAGCACAGCACAGCACAGCACAGCACAGCACAGCACAGCACAGCACAGCACAGCACAGCACAGCACAGCACAGCACAGCACAGCACAGCACAGCACAGCACAGCACAGCACAGCACAGCACAGCACAGCACAGCACAGCACAGCACAGCACAGCACAGCACAGCACAGCACAGCACAGCACAGCACAGCACAGCACAGCACAGCACAGCACAGCACAGCACAGCACAGCACAGCACAGCACAGCACAGCACAGCACAGCACAGCACAGCACAGCACAGCACAGCACAGCACAGCACAGCACAGCACAGCACAGCACAGCACAGCACAGCACAGCACAGCACAGCACAGCACAGCACAGCACAGCACAGCACAGCACAGCACAGCACAGCACAGCACAGCACAGCACAGCACAGCACAGCACAGCACAGCACAGCACAGCACAGCACAGCACAGCACAACACAGCACAGCACAGCACAGCACAGCACAGCACAGCACAGCACAGCACAGCACAGCACAGCACAGCACAGCACAGCACAGCACAGCACAGCACAGCACAGCACAGCACAGCACAGCACAGCACAGCACAGCACAGCACAGCACAGCACAGCACAGCACAGCACAGCACAGCACAGCACAGCACAGCACAGCACAGCACAGCACAGCACAGCACAGCACAGCACAGCACAGCACAGCACAGCACAACCTGGCCTGGCACAGCACAGCACAGCACAGCACAGCACAGCACAGCACAGCACAGCACAGCACAGCACAGCACAGCACAGCACAGCACAGCACAGCACAGCACAGCACAGCACAGCACAGCACAGCACAGCACAGCACAGCACAGCACAGCACAGCACAGCACAGCACAGCACAGCACAGCACAGCACAGCACAGCACAGCACAGCACAGCACAGCACAGCACAGCACAGCACAGCACAGCACAGCACAGCACAGCACAGCACAGCACAGCACAGCACAGCACAGCACAGCACAGCACAGCACAGCACAGCACAGCACAGCACAGCACAGCACAGCACAGCACAGCACAGCACAGCACCAGCACAGCACAGCACAGCACAGCACAGCACAGCACAGCACAGCACAGCACAGCACAGCACAGCACAGCACAGCACAGCACAGCACAGCACAGCACAGCACAGCACAGCACAGCACAGCACAGCACAGCACAGCACAGCACAGCACAGCACAGCACAGCACAGCACAGCACAGCACAGCACAGCACAGCACAGCACAGCACAGCACAGCACAGCACAGCACAGCACAGCACAGCACAGCACAGCACAGCACAGCACAGCACAGCACAGCACAGCACAGCACAGCACAGCACAGCACAGCACAGCACAGCACACAGCACAGCACAGCACAGCACAGCACAGCACAGCACAGCACAGCACAGCACAGCACAGCACAGCACAGCACAGCACAGCACAGCACAGCACAGCACAGCACAGCACAGCACAGCACAGCACAGCACAGCACAGCACAGCACAGCACAGCACAGCACAGCACAGCACAGCACAGCACAGCACAGCACAGCACAGCACAGCACAGCACAGCACAGCACAGCACAGCACAGCACAGCACAGCACAGCACAGCACAGCACAGCACAGCACCAGCACAGCACAGCACAGCACAGCACAGCACAGCACAGCACAGCACAGCACAGCACAGCACAGCACAGCACTGGCACAGCACAGCACAGCACAGCACAGCACAGCACAGCACAGCACAGCACAGCACAGCACAGCACAGCACAGCACAGCACAGCACAGCACAGCACAGCACAGCACAGCACAGCACAGCACAGCACAGCACAGCACAGCACAGCACAGCACAGCACAGCACAGCACAGCACAGCACAGCACAGCACAGCACAGCACAGCACAGCACAGCACAGCACTGGCACAGCACAGCACAGCACAGCACAGCACAGCACAGCACAGCACAGCACAGCACAGCACAGCACAGCACAGCACAGCACAGCACAGCACAGCACAGCACAGCACAGCACAGCACAGCACAGCACAGCCAGCACAGCACAGCACAGCACAGCACAGCACAGCACAGCACAGCACAGCACAGCAGCACAGCACAGCACAGCACAGCACAGCACAGCACAGCACAGCACAGCACAGCACAGCACAGCACAGCACAGCACAGCACAGCACAGCACAGCACAGCACAGCACAGCACAGCACAGCACAGCACAGCACAGCACAGCACAGCACAGCACAGCACAGCACAGCACAGCACAGCACAGCACAGCACAGCACAGCACAGCACAGCACAGCACAGCACAGCACAGCACACAGCACAGCACAGCACAGCACAGCACAGCACAGCACAGCACAACACAGCACAGCACAGCACAGCACAGCACAGCACAGCACAGCACAGCACAGCACAGCACAGCACAGCACAGCACAGCACAGCACAGCACAGCACAGCACAGCACAGCACAGCACAGCACAGCACAGCACAGCACAGCACAGCACAGCACAGCACAGCACAGCACAGCACAGCACAGCACAGCACAGCACAGCACAGCACAGCACAGCACAGCACAGCACAGCACAGCACAGCACAGCACAACTAGCACAGCACAACAGCTGACACAGCACAACCTGGCCTGGCCTGGCCTGACACAACCTGGCCTGGCCTGGCACAGCACAGCCTGGCCTGGCACAGCACAACAGCACAGCACAGCACAGCACAGCACAGCACAGCACAGCACAGCCTGGCCTGACAGCACAGCACAGCCTGGCACTGGCACAGCACAGCACAGCACAGCACAGCACAGCACAGCACAGCACAGCACAGCCTGGCACAGCACAGCACAGCACAGCACAGCACAGCACAGCACAGCACAGCACAGCACAGCACAGCACAGCACAGCACAGCACAGCACAGCACAGCACAGCACAGCACAGCACAGCACAGCACAGCACAGCACAGCACAGCACAGCACAGCACAGCACAGCACAGCACAGCACAGCACAGCACAGCACAGCACAGCACAGCACAGCACAGCACAGCACAGCACAGCACAGCACAGCACAGCACAGCACAGCACAGCACAGCACAGCACAGCACAGCACAGCACAGCACAGCACAGCACAGCACAGCACAGCACAGCACAGCACAGCACAGCACAGCACAGCACAGCACAGCACAGCACAGCACAGCACAGCACAGCACAGCACAGCACAGCACAGCACAGCACAGCACAGCACAGCACAGCACTGGCACAGCACAGCACAGCACAGCACAGCACAGCACAGCACAGCACAGCACAACGACACAACTGGCACAGCACAACTGCCTGGCACAGCACAGCACAGCACAGCACAGCACAGCACAGCACAGCACAGCACAGCACAGCACAGCACAGCACAGCACAGCACAGCACAGCACAGCACAGCACAGCACAGCACAGCACGGCACAGCAGCACAGCACAGCACAGCACAGCACAGCACAGCACAGCACAGCACAGCACAGCACAGCACAGCACAGCACAGCACAGCACAGCACAGCACAGCACAGCACAGCACAGCACAGCACAGCTGGTTGGCACAGCACAGCACAGCACAGCACAGCACAGCACAGCACAGCACAGCACAGCACAGCACAGCACAGCACAGCACAGCACAGCACAGCACAGCACAGCTAACCTAACCTACAACACAGCACAGCACAGCACAACCTAGCACTAACTAACCTATATTACTAGGGGGTGCAGGTTGTACCACTTGGGGCTGGGGCTAGCACAGGGCTGTGGCACCGCACGTCGTCAGCACAGCTCGTCTCATCTTTTTTTCCTCTGTAAAAAGATATATTTCAAATTAATGTATTTCAATTGACCACCTATTTATTAGCAAAGAAATACAAATTACAAAATTTATATTCGTTTTGTTATTAGTAAAATCTCTATTAATATCTCATTGATCTGCACATGTTGGAACAATCTTCCTCCTCCTATGCGGATACCGATGAGTGGTAAAACTTTTAAAAAGAAATACAAAGCAGCCTTAATGAGGAAACAGCTAGCTGCGGAGGAACTTAGAGTAGAACACTGGAAATACCTAGTCACGAAAAAATTCTTCACATGATTCCATCCATACAGCATGCAAAAACCACTTCAAATCCACACACTCACACACACACGCACACACGCCAGCATGCACTTCAAACACACACACACACACATACACCCACACACCCACACACACACACACACACACACACACACATATGTAAACACATTTTTTAAAGGGATATTAAAATATAAATGCACCGCCTTTTTATATTATAGACTAGCGACCCGCCCTCGCTTCGCTTCGGGGATATCTCTATCTCTATGTAATATATTTTAACCCCGTAAGAGAAATCTATTTTTATCTAAAAAAAAGCCTATGACACTCAGGGATAGTGTAGCTTTCCAACAGTGAAAGATTTTTTCAAATCGGTGCAGTAGTTTCGGAGCATATTTGAAACAAACAAAAAATCAAACCTTTCCTCTTTATAATATTATTATATATATATATATTATATTACATATTACATTGACTCCCCCGTACCCCAGTGATGCTTACATGGAGCCTACATCGCATGCTGGCTAACTGAGCGCGGTGGCGGCAACCACGCGACTTTTTTCTAAAACTTGCATTTTTAAACTCGTGATATCTTCCGAATGAAATGTCCGAATTGAATAATTCAAAAAGTCATAAATAGGTATTGAAGCCGTCTTGCATATAAAGTAATTTATTTTGATAAGGATTAATACCAAGGTACAAATAAAGAGCAGTGCCGTAACTAGCCTTTTATGCGCCCGGTGCGAGCTTTCAAAACTGCGCCCTTGAAAAATGCTCTAATCAGGCTCTGACAATAAAGTGGACAAATGTGCATAAAAATAAATCTATCTATTTTTTGTATACGAAAGTACTTATAGTCCAGTCAAATTAGGTAAAAATCTCGGAATTCGAGGTAAGTCTGTAAATACTTGTATATTGACGTCCTAAAAGTTGTCTCAAAACCTACATATTGTAGGGTGTACGCAACTATTAAATTTTCAAGGTCAAATGTCACAAATATCAGTTTTATGAACTTTTGAGCGAAACGGGAAGTTTAATCATAAAAAAGTGTACGAAAAAATTACTTATCTTCTATTTATCTATAAAAATTGTCTTTACGTTTTACTCCTAAGATTCACCATTTCAGAGATACAGCGATGCAAATAGTTGAAAAAGTTGTATTTGTGTTTTTTACACTTGGCCGGTTTTTAACGTGGTTACCCCAGTAAACCTATTCCAGACGACACCTTTTATACATGAAGAACACGTTGTTTATAAGGAAGCCTAGTTAAATATTTGTTTTATGTTGTTTTCAGTATTCAGAAGATTTAAGATTTCTGCGTTTCATTAAATTGAAATTTGGTTAATATGGACTTCACATTCATAATAGAGTTAGATGGACAGTTAACATTTTTAAAATGTTTCTTTTTCAGTTATACTTCAATCAGAAATACTAATAATTGGTTATTTCGTACTTTTTGACCCATAATAAGCAGTTTTAATGCACTGAAACGCGAAAGACTTATAATACTAAAAACAACATAAAACGATTATTCGTGAAAATTTTAACTGTCTAACACAATCGCACGTGGGCCTGGAAGCTTTTGAAAATACAACATTTTCAACTATTTGCATCGCTGTATCTCTGAAATGGTGAATCTTAGGAATAAAACGTAAAGACATTTTTTATAGATAAATAGATGATAAGTAATTTCCTCCTACACACTTTTATGATAAAACTTCCCGTTTCGCTCAAAAGTGCTTAAAACTGCTATTTGTGACATTTGACCTTGAAAATTTAATAGTTGCGTACACCCTACCATATGTAGGTTTTGAGACCACCTTTAGGGTGTCAATATCTAAGTATTTACAGACTTACAGCTGGGTATCTCGAATTCCGAGATTCTTACCTAATTTAAGCTTAAATGACTGGACTATTAGTAGATTTCTTTAAGATAAAAATTGTTTATTCAAAAATATTTGCTCAAATACAGAAATGACACAAAGTACTCGTAAGAATTTTGCAATATCGCGTTGCAAGTACGCTTTACGTTCATTAGGGTACCTGCATGCCAAATTTCAATCATCTATCTTATGCAGTTTCGATTTTCTCATACAAAGGTTTTTCCCGCTAATTCCCTTCCCAGTAAAAAAATTGCAATATCCTGTTGCAACTAAGCTTTAAATTTACCAAGGTACCTGCATGCCAAATTTCAAGCGTCTTACTTAAGGGGTTTGAATTTTTCATACAAAAGGATTTTCCCGATTATTCCCGTTCCCGTGAGAATTCTTCTTCTTATCGTATGGTTGATGAACAACCTGGTGTCAGAGTTTTAAACCGCCCGTAGGCCTCTGACATGGCTTCACACACCGTTGAAAAATTCTCAGGTGTGCTGGTTTCCTCACGATGTTTTTCCTTCACCGTTAAAGCGTTGAATAATCGTATATGAATTTCAAATTTGAAAAACACAGTGGTACGTTTCGGGGTTTGAACTGGCGACCTCTCGCATGGCAAGCAACGACTTTCACTACTCGGCCATCGACGCTTTTTTACCCGTGAGAATCTCGGGAATTCCTTTCTTAGTGCACCTCTACGGTATCTAAGCTACGCCTCTTCCAAATTTCAAGTGCCTAACTTTAGCCGTTTAGGCTGTGCGTCGATACGCCCTCAAGCTTGCACTCACAGGGAACCTTTGAGGTGTCTGGCAGAATAATTGGCCCATTGGATTGGTCTGGCAGCTTAAAATTAGTCTGGAAATAGTAATACGTCAAATTTAGGCTTGCTAAAATGACGTAGTTTGCCTCTGTTTTGGGACACCTTTAGTTCGCGCTACCTGTGAAACGGCCCCGCTTTCGAGCAAGTGAGTACGCGTACTCTCCTAAGTACATACTAAACTATAAGTCATGGAAATTCTAGCTTTGCTAAAATGACGTAGGTCTGGCGGCCCTGGGATCTTGGTCAGTCGTCTAAAATTTGTTTTTTTGACCTCAGAGGCAAGAATATCTACAAGCTCGTTTTGAATATAAGGCGTAAAATACCTTTTTAACCACCTTTACAAGTGTTGTTGTTTCAAGATCGCTTGAAAAATGCCATGCCGATATAGATAGTACAGCGGGCGCGTCTACACCAGATTCGCGAGAGAACAAAACGTACCTACCTACTACCATGCATGAGACAAAACTAGACACTGGTCTGGTCATTTCTGCGCCCCTCCAGGGTCTGCGCCCTGTGCCTGGGCACCGCTGGCACCGCCCTAGTTACGGCACTGATAAAGAGCCTTTTCATGTGGCGGCATAGAAATTAAATTTTTCGAATAAAAAACCGCTTACTGTGACATAACTATAATATTTAGACATATGCTGTCGCGACACTTTTTATAGATAATGATAAGTTCTACAAAGTCGTAGTAAATGATTTTTTCTATCATCAATAGTTTTCGCAGCGTACGCGACGTAAGGAATTTTTCAGGTAAATTTTTTACACCTTGGGTTACATTATTGGAGTTTTAGTAAGGATCCCTAATTTTTTTAAAAATATTATATAGCCTATGTTACTTCTGAATAATGCAGCTTTCTAATGGTGAAATCGGTCCAGTAGTTTTTGAGTTTATTCATTACAAACATACAAAAATACAAAAAATACAAAAATACAAAAATACAAAAATACAAATCTTTCCTCTTTATAATATTAGTATAGGAAGTATAGATTTGTATTGTTTTTATTGTTAATTTTTTAATTTTTATTTCTTTAAGTAGAGTTTAATATCTTTGTTCTGTTTGTTATTTTTTATATATTCATCACTTTTTTTAAATTGTATTAGTAGCCCTCATATCCATCAGTCACACCTACCATCTTGTTGACATTGGAGTGGCTGAAAATCAGCGCTGGCAAGGGATCTCGGTCCCGTGTCAGCACAAGCTGAAGTCACTTCCATTTGCTCATTACCTGTATTTTTTTCCTTTTGTAATAGGCTAGTTTTCTAAGTCTGATTTTACACAAAATTTCACAATTTACAGTAACATATGGGTAAATCGATAACATAAGTGAAATCGAAATTAAAATTTCTTACTAAATCAGACAATAATAGGCATTTGAAGTTAGGTGGGAAAGTCCATTACTAAAGTGCGAAAATTCAATTAAAATACAATGCTATCTTATAAATAACAGAATTAGTAGTAACTTTCACTATGAACACATATTCGTAAACGCAACATTTGGTTTAGCTGCTGAAGAAAGACCTTATGATAAGCAAACAGTATACAGAGCGGTGACGTCATAGCTCTATGCGACATTTGTATGAAGCGTTTTGAGCTCGCCCAAATGATGTGCTATTGAAACTGTAATATCTCAGGGAGTTTTCCAAATATCAAACCATTCTTTTAACATCACCTTTACAATTGTGTGGTCCATCCATCTATATAAAAATAAAAAAATAGGAAACTACTCTATTGTGCCATATTTTGTAAAATGTCTATGTGAGCAATAAACTATCCTTATTCTTCTTATTCTTATGTTATAGTGATTCCGAAATATTTATTCCATGGAATAAATATGGACTCAAATAAATTCCAATCAACACTCATATTTTTGTCATATTAAATTCCATTTTGCATGCGCCTATTGAATAAAAAATTATAAATATTAACATTAATATTACATCGATAACATTACAGCTTAAACTTTGACCCACGATAAATGATAATGATGTAACTTTATTACATCACTTAGTTTATTTATTTTATGTTTCAGGATTGCCAACATAAGTTACAGCAACACACGTACAAATTAGCATCATTTAATTAAAAAAAAAAGAAACTGCACATACAATTAAAGGCATAAACCACCTCATGCAAAAACAGTAGTATCAATATGAAATTTACAAAATGTTCCTGAACTCGATAAAGCTACAATAAAAAAACACAAATAAAAACAGCTAAGGCAAGTCACAAGATTAAAGGCTATGCCAAAACTTGGGTAGATTTTGAAAAAGTAGAATAAGAATTATATTGCTATGCCCTATCAGGGTTCATGCCTTGGAACTGTAATTTATTATGTCACCTGTATAACCACATGCGTGCAATAAAGAATTTGAATTTGTATTTGTATATCTAAACCAGGCAGTTCTTTGGTTAAGTCACTGTACAGACGGGTCAAACGAGAAACCGGTGAACTAAGACCCAATCTAGTCCTATGAAATAATGTTCAACATAATTATGACATAGCTTGTATTTTAAATAATCTTGCAATTATAGCTTTCGTATTTTACCCTTATCATAAACCATTAAATTCTAAAATTAACTTTTTAAATAATTACAATTTCCAAGATACAGAAACAGAAAATCTTATTCCTGCATGAGCCAAAGGTAGTCTCAAATCAAATCAAATTATTAATTACGTGTCACATTAACATGTTACAGGTGGGCGTAAAAATAAGGTCTACATGTGACGCGCTGTTAGGGCAAAGCAATTGAGATCTTACAGGTGCTAAGCTTATTTTACATTATACAATGTAATATTACCTGAAAAATTGTAATAACATTTACTTTTCAATTTTTTTTCTCTCTCTTATAAGACGTAAGTTTTTCTGTGACTGATACTTAGATCAGTTCGAGTTTGAGTTTCAGATCGTTGGTATCCGTAACCGGACTGGACACTTGCTTCCCCTGTTCGACCTGAAACACAATGTGTAATTTGTATTATAATAATACCTAATATTAAATATCACACACATTGCTCAAGACCACAATTTTGAATTTACATATTTATTTATTTATATAAGGTACACTTACAGGTTACAGTCACTTAACAGTTTAGAAATATGTAATAACTTATGTGTAAAAAGCAAGACAGAATCAGTGTTAAGGATCAGAAACGGTATAAGGTGGGATACTCTAATTATACTAAAATATATAAATAACCCACCCAAACTCGGAACAAACACCGATGTGATACACATATTTGGCCCGAGCGGAACCCGCCCCACGAGGCAAGGGCGCTTGTAGATAAATAGGCCGATGATGATAATTTATCTTACCTATTATTTTCACAGTTTCAGGTGGAGTCAGGTCATCCTGGTCGTCTCGGATGTAAAAAAAACCATTGTTCACGACGTACGCCCGCCGAAACCACAGCAACTCTGCAGCTCCACCTAATATTAATTACAAAATTAATATTTACGTATTCAAAATAAAAATCTTATAAAATAAAAAGAGTACTAGTTAAATAGAAGAACCAATTAGGAACTGTGTTAAGAGAAATAACTGTTTTACATGGATAGGTAGCTACGTATATTTATATGTATTGTGTAAATTTAATATTATTTAATACTAGCGGCCGCGCGTACGCGTGGAGTTAGTTAACATTGTATTTTGGATTATACAATATCATTATGATTTTTTGCTTTGTGTTATGCATCATTGTAAAAGCGCAAAAACTACAAAATAGATTTTTATCGTATATAAAAATCTATTTTGTAGTTTATGCGCAACAAACATACATACTAACATACAAACATCTGTAAAGGCAAGCTTTCGCATTTAGTAGCATGAATAAGGTAGTTAAATAATTAGAACTTGCTGGCGAATGCTTACCCTAAAAGCCACAGAAGCAGGAGCGGACCGGCGGCAGCGACCACTCACCTAAGGACGACCAAAACGATTACATACAAATACACAAAAAGCTTAAACAATAGGTGCCCTTCAGCCTTGCTAATCTTAGATTAGCCAAATGTGCAGGACATTTATAGTTGCCAATGCGCGCGTACAAACACAAGTGCACTCTCCATTCCCTTACTCTCATAGTTCGGTGAGACGGCAATCCGACATGACCGATGAGAGATCGGGCGCAGGACCACCGGCTTAACGTGCTGTCCGAGGCACGGGCGTTCAACCGCCAACTTCCTTACTCAGGGCTGAGTAATTTCATTACAGAAAAATGACCCCGCACTTGAACCGGGGACCAGCCGCATAGACCAACGAGGCAGTCATACAAAGCTTATAATATACCTAAATAGATTTATTTCTCTTTAGTCTCGTATTTATGAGAAATGTCAAGATGATTTTATTTAATTAAAAAATAAACAATTAGAGTTTGAGTTTGAAATAAAAGTACAATTATTACAAACGTATTCATAAAGTAGAGTTATATACAAGTGTTCGCATAATAAGCATCACCATAGTAAATGTATTAGACATAAAAGTACATACCCTTCTGTTTCTTTCCTTTTCTCTCATACTGCCTTTCGGTGAGACAAGAAGCAGGGTTACCTCGAAGGAACAAAACGGCTCCGAGCCGAGCCGAGGTTGGACCGCCGTCGGCAGGTTTCTGACTACGAATGAAAGAAAGAAAGAATAAAATTTCATCATAATCATCAGCCCATATTCGTTCCCACTGCTGGGGCACGGGCCTACCTAAATTAGGGCAATACGCCACGCGGGTCGACCACGCTGGCCAAGTGCGGGTTGGTCGACTACACAACCTAAGAATTTCTTCGTAGGTGTGCAGGTTTCCTCACGATGTGATCCTTCACCGTTAATAAAATTTATTCAGTAACAAATCACAAATACACTTTAATTCACAAATAACAAAAGCAAAGTACAAAGGTAGCTGAATGAGTCTCGATGTGTGACAATAAAGCGGATCATTAATTTTATTTTGACTGATCCGGGACCTTACTCGGTACTTCCTCCAAATAATTCTCTAAATTTCTACACGTAATTTAAATTTTGATATTCTAATCTTTGTAGGTACAAAAAAATACTAAATTAGTAATTACAGCTGTATTATTGAATTATTGACGTACATATCATATAATTACATCCTTGTAATATTAAACGTAAGGCCTTTAAAAAAGTTAAATTTCGCGGTAATATAGAACTTCTTTTGGGCTGACAAAGACATAGTCATCATACAGCCACGTCAGCGATCGCACCGATGCTTATTTATCTAATGAAAAGGTAAAAAAATAACAAAAATGCTTTATTACAGGTCTTATACATATACCCTTTACCTATAGGTAAACAACGTTGATAAAAATCTACGAAAAATCTCATAAGATGACCTAAAAAGAAATACTTATATCAGTTAAAACGTAGTGATTATATTCTCTATGATATCAGTGTGCAGCCTAAGTCAGTACAGAAACAGCGTAATTGTGAAAATTTTTAGAGTATCATAGCCAAAAGGTAAGAAAGGGAACCCTTAAAGATTCGAAATGTCTTACCCTCCGTCCGTATGTCGCAGTCTTTACTGTTGAAACTTGGTAAGTAGATTAATAGAATTGTAAGATTAGTTATTTATCAGTGAAAGTCTCGTCAAATTGGTCTAGCCGTTTCGTTGATTAGCGGAAACAGACAGACACAAAGACAAACATTTTTCCAAGAGTGTATTTGTTATTGGTATTCGATAAAGATAGTAGGAATCGAACCCACGTGTCAGGCGTAGGGGCCGCGAGCTCTGTCCAATGCGTCATCGAGTCAGTATTTTGCGCGAACACTTATAAATCAGTCGTAATTTTAATTTATTTCCAATATTCATACATTATTATGATTTTTTGCTTGTATGACGTTATTTTTATTTTAAATTACCAGACATTTGTCTAATAATAACAATAGCGAGTAGATTAATGCGTAGCAGAGTTCAAGACGCAACATCGTGTTCACTAACATTGAATTGCAGGGAACGATCCTTCGAACTATGGATGTTTTAATGTCAGGAATATTGTTTTTATACAAAAAGAAATGTACTAAAAAATCTTATACTGATACTGAGCAGATGCCCAGTCGTTTTCATTTTTAAGAAGATGACGATCAATCAGTCAGGTCATCTTTTTTGCCTCGTTTTAGCACGCGCAAATAGACTATAAAAAATAGGAAATAACTCCTCCATGTCTACCGAGATGTAATGAAAACCAAAGAGTATATAATCACTATGGACCTGATGAAAACCTTTTATGTGCAAGCGAGAAAGAGCAGTTGTGACGTAAGATTCTGAAGAAGTTTTTTTAATCCAATTTATCCCATCAGAGCAAGGCAAAGAGATCTAGCCCGTACAGCTTAGTTCCGAAATACGAATGAATGTGGCGGCATATTTTTTTTCCGGCGCTTAATAAATTTTTCTCCCTGGCTTTTTTAGTTTAACATATTTTCTCTGGCCTTGAAAACATTACTCATATAAGAACACAAATCAAAATAGACCTGGCCCCGGCCGCAATACCTCATAGCTACTGAAGACTACTTAGGCTGTACCGGCTTTAATCCCTTTGCCTTTCCCTGGTCGGATGAATTAGATAAAAAAAATAATTAAAATATGGCGGGCGGATAGTGTGTGTGAATTGTTTGTAAACAACCTGTTGTTTTGTCGAATTTATTTGTTGTGGAGCTAAAATGTGATGAATTTGATTAATTTGTATTCTATATTCTGGTGTCGTGGTCGTGTAGTGGTGTGTTCGTTAGAAATGATATTAATTCAAATAGACTGTCGAACCTACTTGGTTCTCAAAAGTAAGTTTTGTCAAACTTACTTTCTCGTTATCAAAAGTAATACGTGGTTTTAAAAAGTAGACGCAACCCCAATTATGACCATTTAATATACGGATGGCCGCGCAGGTAAGTTCAATGAACAGTTTTGTTATTCCTGTTTACTTTTTTCTTGGGAATCGAGATCAGTTTGAAATTTGAGTACCTAGCATGGGTTTTACTGATATATGTTATAAGCAAAGCCTAGAATGCATTTTTATAAATAATCACAATTGAAACTCGCACATACATAGTGTTGAGCATTTTGATAAGTAGATTTTAGAGATTATAGCACAGCACACGGCGTTTCCTCGTGCGTTTTAGGAACTCGCGTTATCGGCGTCCGGTTGTTGCGTTTAAATTGATGATTGTTTGCACTGACCCGCTCCGCCCGCACAATACCGCCGCTAAGACTCCACTGGTCCGGCGCTTGCCGCAGCAATGGTCCCCCCTGGCTCCGGTTCGTACAGTGCTGATCCCGGAACGCGGGCGGGTTTTACGCAACTATAGTAGGTATGCTGGTAACAGCAACCGGTCGACAAAATTTAACTGTTTTCTTACCTAAAATAATTTTTGTATAAGCCTGGATTTGTGTTCTGTTGCTGTACCAAATAAATAAATGTCTCCCACCTGCTTTGATCAAAACGCGAAGGCTGCGTGCGACTGCTCGTGCCGTGTGCTTAGGTTTTTTTTTTCCTATTAGACTAACGATGATGGCTTGGAGGAGCCTTGTCATCATCACCGGGCTTGCGGGGAGCGGATGGCTCTCTCACCCCTAAGGTGTGCTCAGGTTACAAGATTGCGTTCAAATCTCGTAGGTATGAAGCGCGTATACGCGCGTCATCCGCTAACGCTACCATGCGTTAGCTATCGAAAACTTGCGTACGTTAAAAACCTATCGAATTGTTTTTGATATATGTACTACCGCTTTTAGTTCTTAGCGTTGCCGCTAGGGGGCTGTACATTTTTACATGGGTGCGATATCGAGTCTGTCACTTTTAAAAACGCCTACGCAGAATAAAAACGCCTTGTGCTATGGCTTTTATACTCCGGCCTTTTGAAAATATTCACCTTTCACCACTGCAATGCTGTCAGTGAATCCCTCTCACATTAGGCCAGTTTGTGACGTGACTTAAATATAAGAAAACTAAAAATGTCCCGGATATTTGTAGTTTTGTTTTACTTAACCCCGATATTTTAGACTTCTAATGTGTATATGTTATGGACCAAATGTTAAATTAGGCATTATACATACTGCCTGGTCCTTATTAAAAATGCCCAATATAAGAGTGCAATTTAATAATTATTATTCAAATGATCACTTTGACCGGGCATTATACCTAATGTTTATCACCTTGGGCAGAGTTATACAAACATGTGTAGAAAAAACTTTAATCATTATTATCATCTTTACTTATAATAAATCTGTAAAGAGGTCAATTCTGTACCAGAAATCTATTTTCAAAATAACTATCAGGGGGTAATAAGTGATCGATACTGATACCAAAAATGCAATCTTTAAAACTTTTGTCTGTCTGTCTGTCTGTATGTTCCTTATAGAAACAAAAACTACTCAACGGAGTTTACCGAAACATGGTAGATTTAATCTTCATACTCCTGGGCAGGTTAAAAATACACGCCACATTCAATAGGAGCAGAGTAGTGAAGGGAAATGTTGGGAAAACGGGAGAAGTTACTCCATTTTTTAAGCTTCCGTTGCGTGTGCATTTATGGTTAAAGTTATATTAGTCCAGTCAAATTAGCTCTTTTAAACACCAATCTGCGGAAAAATTACTAGTGAGCTGAATTTTGGTACACACCTTTATTACGGCATTGTAATGAAGGTGTGAAAAATCGACATTCATATCGTGCCGGCTTAAAAAGTTATAGGGGTCCAAGGTCGCGAAAATCAGTTTTTCGCGAATATCTCGCGATCTATTGCTTGTAGGTTAATTGAGGCCATTAGAAAAATTATTTGTTATAAAATTATCTACAAAAAATGTCCTTTGCATTTTTTGTAGAATTGAAAAGTTTTCAGAGGAGAGCGCCGAGAAAGCACTCACATACGGTATTGTATACCAAGGCGTACGCCCTATGCTTTTCATTGAGATTTGTAAGCGTGTTGTTAGTAAAATCTACTACATACAGACATATAGCATTAGTAATACTAGTACAGAAAGTTTTCCTTTTTGGAAAAGGAAAACTGAAAATCATGAAGATGTTTAAAAAAGATTTTTAATTGTACAAAAATTGCAGCGGTAGAAAATATGTCCTAGCATTGACAATGCATCTCGAGAGCAATTTTCTTGTTGGAATATTTCTGCAAAATTGTTTAAATCAGATCTTTTTCAAACATCTTCATGATTATCAGTTTTCCTTTTCCAAAAAGGAAAACTTTCTGTACTAGTATTACTAATGCTATATGTCTGTATGTAATAGATTTTACTAACAACACGCTTACAGATATCAATGAAAAGCATAGGGCGTACGCCTTGGTATACAATACCGTATGTGAGTGCTTTCTCGGCGCTCTCCTCCGAAAACTTTCAATTCCACAAAAAAATGCAAAGGACATTTTTTGTAGATAATTTTATAACAAATAATTTTTCTAATGACCTCAATTAACCTACAAGCAATAGATCGCAATATATTCGCGAAAAACTGATTTTCGCGACCTCTTGACCCCTATAACTTTTTAAGCCGGCACGATATGAATGTCGATTTTTCACACCTTCATTACAATGCCGTAATAAAGGTGTGTACCAAAATTCAGCTCACTAGTAATTTTTCCGCAGATGAAACCTAATTTGACTGGACTATATAGAAATCATGTATGACGGTAATATTTTACATAAAATTGTCTTAAAAAAAAACTCCACAGGAACATAATGTGTCTCTTTAATGGTTGACTCACAATATGCGACTGCATGTCAATTAGGTCTACATGACATCTTGCATTTAGTTCACCGCTAAGAATTGGTTTCACAACTAATCCTTTTTTTGAGACACTTCGTTTTTTTTCGCAGCTCTCACAAAGGTTCAAATAAATTTCAATCATTTCCCTCGTAATAGTTTTATAGCGAAAATTTAAAGTGCGTCGCACGAGCCGCGCGCTGAACAGCTGTATGTGATTGGTCCAAGCGTGCCACGCGTTCTTCTTTCCCCGCACCACCTCAAATTACGCACAATTATCATAGTGCCCAATTATCACATAGCCATATAATTATGCCCGCGCATTGTGATAAATAATGAAGTTTAAATAATAATTAATCACTTGGCCCGATAGGCCTAGACATTATACATAATGCTCGGGCATTATTAATAATGCTCGCATTAATCACTTGGTCCATAACATATCCATGTCCATTTAAAATTATCACTAAAATCTCTTACCATCACGAAGATTTCGCGTAAAATTATGACTGGCTCGGTGGAATAGTGGCTAGAGACCCAGACTCACTGCCTACGGTTCAAAGAGTCGTGGGTTCAATCCCCACCCGCGATAAATATTTGCCGGAACACACCGATGTAAGTCACGCACCGCATCAATCAAGGTGCATTGATCAAGAATCTGGCTTGGCTCTACGTGAGATCAAAGTAAGTGTCGTTAAGAATAAAAATAGTTAATTTAGGCAATACATTAGGTTACTTTTACGATTTTACGCTGTGTATGTACCTCAAATAAATAAATACAAAAATTAAAATATGTATAAAAGCAACACAGAAACTGTAACACAAAAAAAGGAAATACATAACATTTTATAAAGTGAACTAAATAGGCATCAGCGTCGAGATGTCTCAGAAGTTTTCGCGCCGCTGGTTTTCCGTAGAAGATTGTATGTTTTAATCAGGATCTTGAATGTTAAGATACCCATTTCATGTCATCATCATATACGTCCCCACTGCTGGGGCACGGGCCTCCCCTAAACCAGGGCGATAAGGCCTTAGTCGACCACGCTGGCTAAGTGCGGGTTGGTCGACTACACAACCTTAGAATTTCTTTGTAGGTCTGCAGGTTTCCTCACGATTTCCTTCATCGTTGAAGCGTCGAATAATCATCATCATCATCTTTGCGTTTTCCCGGTTGCATCCTTGCGGAGCCCGGGGTCCGCTTTCCTACTCCTAACTCTCCACTTCGCACGGTCTTCGGAATCCTTTATGGAGAGTTTGTTAGCACGCATGTCATCCACTACGACGTCAAGCCAGGCCTTCTTGGGCCTTCCCCTTCTGCCGGGACCCGGCGGTAGCGACATGGCTAGACACTTGTTCCCTACGTAGTTTGCCGGTTTCCGTAAAACATGACCGTACCAACGTAGGCGGCACTCTTGCAGTTTATCAGCGATGTCTCGGACATGAAGGCTGCCGCGAATACGGGAGTTCTTTACGCGATCAGCTCGCGTAACTCCCGACATCCAGCGCAGCATCTTCATCTCCGTGACCCGCAGTTCCTGCTTGTGCCGCTCAAGTAATGGCCATGCTTCACTGCCATATAAGAGAACAGGCCTAATGATGGATTTATAGACCTGTCCCTTCAGCTTAACCGGCATTTTAGGGTCGCAAGTGACGCCGCTCACCTCCCGCCATTTATCCCACGCAGCAGCAATGCGTGCCTTGACGTCGGAGTCGATGTCGCCGTTCGCGTGGAGTACAGATCCCAGATACTTGAACCGGTCCGTGCGCTCGACCGTGTCTTCGCCTATGCGGACGGACATGGGATCTGTAGTGTTGCAGGCCAAGTACTCTGTCTTCGCCACGTTGAGTTTCAGACCCCCGTTCTCAAGTGATTCCTTCCATGTGTTAACACGTCTCACCAGCCGTCCCCTGTCCGAGTCCACCAGCGCGATATCGTCAGCATACATAAGTAGCCATGGTGGCTGCTCATGGTGGTCTCTGATGCTGTCTGACAATACGTCTAATATCAGGCTGAAGAGGAACGGACTCAGGACGGAGCCTTGGTGTACTCCGACGGTAATACGGAAGGGCAATGTGTCGCCAACAGCGGTCCTAACTACAGAATCGGAATCACAGTACATGTCTCTAATGATATCAACATACGTTTCTGGCACTCCCTTGGACCTCAGGGCCCACCAAATCATCGCACGCGGAACACAGTCGAAGGCCTTCTCTATGTCCAGAAATAGGAAGTGGAGAGGCGTGTTCTTCGTCCTGTATTTCTCCATGATGATTCTTAGGGCAAAAACGGGGTCCATAGTCCCGTGACCGGGGCGGAAACCATATTGACATCCAGAGACAGTGCACTCTGACGGATTCGAGAGTCTACTATCCGCTCGAATAGTTTCATGGTGTGGGACATGACCTTTATACCGCGATAACTACCGCACTCTTGCACTGATCCCTTGCCCTTGAAGACCGGGGTGATAACACTCAGTCTCCATTGGCGAGGAATCCCGCCGGTGCTGAGTATGCGGTTATAAAGGTCAGTTAGGATGCCCACACCACGACCACCCATTGCCTTCCAGGCTTCGATGGGGACTCCATCGGCTCCGACAGCTTTCCGATTCTTCATGCGGCGAAGAGCATTCTCTACTTCTTCAGGCGTTACCGGTGGCACAAGTCCAAGATTCGGAGGGAGGTCCGGTGGCTGCACTTCTCTATGCTGTTTATTTAACAGCTCGTGGAAGTAAGAGCGCCATCTCTCCTTCACCGCGAGGTCCTCGCATAGTAGGTCACCGTGAGGGTCTTTAACACAGCGGCACTTGGAGATATCCTGTGCCGCTTTGACCCTAGAACGTGCCAATCTATAGATAAGCTTCTGCCCCTCAGACGATTCCAGCCTATCGTAGAGCGGCTGTAGGTGGGCTCGCCTGGCTCTGGCAACAGCTTTCTTTGTTGCACGTTTTGCGGACCTGTATGCGTCGCGATCTTCAGGAGAGTTGGACGCTTGCCACTTTTTAAAGAGGGCTTTCTTCACCCTAGTCTCCCTCTGGACTGCGTCGTTCCACCACCAAGTCTCCTTGTCAAATTTGCGTCCACCCTTAGACGTGCCAAGCACTGACTTCGCCGCTTCGGTTATGGCTGCCTGAATCCTGTCCCAGTGGTTCTGAACTGGTTCGCTCTCAGCCTTAGCGCACTTGTCGCCGATAGCTGAGACGAACACCTGGGATTTGTCTTCGTCAAGCCGCCACCACCTTATTTGACGCCGACAGCGCTCAAAGCTCTTGGCTTTGGGCTTCACGCAGAGATCCATGACAAGTAGACGGTGTTGTGCAGTGAGACTCTCTCCGGGTATGACCTTGCAGTTGACTACTTTGCCGATGTGGTGCCTCCTAGTGAGTAGGAAGTCGATCTGGGTAGCGTGCCGCCCACTCCTGTAGGTGATTAAATGTTCAGGCCTCTTCTGGAAAAACGTGTTCACAATAGCCAGGTCGGCAGCCGAACACAACTGGAGGATGTTCTCCCCTTCAGCGTTGCGTCTGCCGAAACCATAGCCACCATGTACACGCTCGAACTCCTCAGGCTCCTCACCCACATGACCGTTCAGGATCGCCCCCAGAACGACTCCCTGAGATGGTGGGATTCCACGCAGCACCTCTCCAAGTCTATCCCAGAATGAAGTCTTTTCGGTGTCGCTGCAACCAGCCTGTGGAGCGTATGCGCTTATCAAGTGGGTCGTAACCCCTTCGATAAGCACCGTTACGTCCATTAAGCGGTCGCTGTAGCGTTTCACCTCCAACACGTCATCCTGCAACTCCCCGGACAGCACTACCGCAACCCCGTTCTCTCCACTAGGTGCTCCTGTGTAGATCAGCTTGTAGTCATTCCCAATGGCCCGGGATCTGCTGCCTTTCCACCGAGTCTCCTGCAGGAACGCCACTGCCACCCTCCGCCTGGTGAGTACGTCGGCCAGCTCTCTCGCGCGACCGGTAAGCGTGCCCACGTTCCACGTCGCGAAGCGGAGTTTCCGTGGGGTTGGGGCTAACGTCTTTAGCCGCGTCCGTCCCCAACGCGGTAGCCCTAGCCCACTTGCCACAGGAGTCGGGCGAAACTCCTGCGCGCCGTTTTGCGGCGGCGCCCTATTCCTGGCACTTTTCTTGTATGTTCCTTCCATTTTAAAGTGGCGAGTTTCGCTTTTACGGGAGCGACTGCCGTCCGACCACCCAACCCCGGAGGGAAAGCTGGTGCCAGAGCCTCGTTCGTTGGTCAGCAGGGGTACGTACTTGCACGTGAGGTTGGCTAGGGCCCAAAGATCTTGGTAGGGCCCCATTCCCAAGCGTCGAATATCGTAATATGAATTTCAAATTTGAAAAACAATGTGGTGCGTGGCTGGCGGGGTTTGAACTGGAGACCTCTCGCATAGCAAACAACTTGAAATATTTACTCTTGTTTAAAGGTTAAAAGTTTCACCAAATGAAAAAATCATAAGCTCCCTACTCACTCTTTTCCTTTACGATGGAAAGAATCGTGATATATCTTAAAGTATGGCTTTTACAGAAGGAGATTTGCAACATTATGGTAATAACTTTTAACAATTTTAGGTGAAATCTGTGTCTTTCGACGAATTATACATATATTTTTTTTATAAAGTGACTCTTAGGAGTGAGGTTACTCACTCCTCCTGGTCATGGTGGTGGCAAGCGGTAGTGAGATCCGCATATGAGGTCGACAGGCACAATAGACCATACTGAGCCTGTCGCACTCACCCTGAAGGCCTGCTTAAATGCCGTTTCACGCGCCGCCTGAAGAGCCCGGGATCATAGGAGGGAGGGAAGACATGAGCTGAAGGGCGTTCCATGCCCTTAATGCGAGCCACCAGCACCTGCATCGTATGTGTCACGTGGCGTTCGGGAGTGGAAAGGGGAGTTCTTGATTGTACCTTATGTAAGAGCAGTTTTAATGTATCGCGTAGCGTGGGAATAATCACTTCCAACGCAATTGTTACAGATAATAATTCTGTATTGCAAAGAACACTACAAAGTTGTTCTTTGAATAAGAAATTATACTGTTGCTCATGGAAAGATAGAAGAGAAATTTTTGATTAATAATCGTAAACACAAATGAAAAGATTAAATATTTATACAATCTTTTAGGATTCAAAATAACACATTTTCTACAAAAATTTACATGTTTTCCTTCGTAATTCTTATAAGGTAATCGGTAGATTTAATCCCTAAAACATTTGCATCCCAAACTAACATCTTAATTTAATCCCAAACGCATTGTAAATAATGTTATCAGATCTCGTATAAAGGCAAGCTCTGCACTACACCTTCATTAAAATCTATGAAAAATGGTCAGATCTCCTGTAAGCCCTAGATGTTTGATCTACGAGTATTACTTCACAATTATGTACAGCATTTTGCTACCGTTATGAAGATTTCAGAGGCATCCGTTCAGCGTGTGTGAAATAAAACAGCCAAGCATCGCGTTTTGCCTACAATGTATTGTATGGTTTATGATTGTACTGGTGTCATTATATCTTGTCACTAATTAGCATTATCCAAACCAAAGTTATAAGAGTTCAAGAACACAACGACACATTTCGGGAAAAGGTACGCAGTGCCCTTGCGTGTCTGCGTTTCGGGTTTCTTGGCTCGTCTAGACGGATATTGCTATTACCTACTTTTTTCCCTTAACTACAATTGATCGATGCGACAAAGCGCTGATGGCAGAGTTGTTAAGGTCGGTGCTTACCATGCGAGAGGTCGCCAGTACAAACCACGCCAGGTACCAATGTGTTTTAAAATTTGAAATTCATATGTACCATCATTCGACGTTTTGTCAGTGAAGGAAAACATCGTGAGGAAACCAGCACACCTGAGAAATTTTTCAACGGTGTGTGAAGCCATGTCAGAGGCCTACGGGCGGTTTAAAAACTCTGACACTAGGTTGTTCATCAACCACACGATAAGAAGAAGAAGACTACAATAATTGATTGTAAAAACCAGCCAAGTGCGAGACGGACTCGCGAACGAAGGGTTCCGTACTAATTATGTAAAAAAAACACGTTTATTGTATCGGGACCTCCTTAATTTTATCTTTTGAATTTTTATTGGTTGTTATAGCGGCAACGGCAATCCATCATTTTGTGAAAATTTCAGCTTTCTTGCTATCTCGGTATTTGAGATACAGCTTGACAGATGGATAGACAGACAGAAGGACAGGAGGCTTAGTAATAGGGTTTTTACCTTTAACGTATGGAACCCCAAAGCCGGTTATACATTTGTTGTGAATTCCAACTTGTCACATCTATAAAAGGATAAATTATTCAATATTTAATTGGAATCGACCCACGACTCTTGGAACCGTAGGCAGTGAGTCTGGATCACTAGCCACTGCTCCACCGAGTCAGTCTAAAATGTACTAAGTTTTTTCTATAATAGGCTAACAAGATGACCTCACTCCACCTGATGGTAAGCGGTAGTGAGATCCAAGCATCCTGCATATGAGGTCGACAGGCACAATACATCATATTGAGCCTGTCGCACTCAGTATATGTCACAGAATTGTAATATTTCGTTCTTGTGATTGGGTCACGGAGTCACGCTCCCGCTAGGAAATGTAGCCGTGTGACACTCATATCCTCATTTAAATATTCATGAATACCCAAATAATTTGAACACAAAATATATTGTAAAATTTCAAATGAGCATTGAGCTCAAAATTATCAAATGTATGTTATTAGTCCGGTCAATTTAGACATTCGAAGTTACATAAATTCCCACCAAGCTGAAAATCGGTAAGATTGCTTAAAATATCATTAAAAACAAAATTTGAAAGTTCCCCATCTTTCCCCTGTAAGGAAAAAATGTTATTCAAGGTCAAAAGTCAAAAAGATTTTTCGCGATTTTCAGCAAAACGGTAAGTTTTATCATAAAAATACTTCAGACAAAAATTGTAGATTATAAAATTATCTACAAAAACTAAATTTATACTTTTTTCTACGAGCCACCGTTTTTGAGATATAACGATTCAAAAAGTTGTAGAAGTTGTAATCGTCATAATCGTCACATCGTTTCCTCGCCACCTATGAGGTAGTGTACTTGGCGCGTTTTATTTTTACGTGGTTTCCCAAGTAGGCCTATTCCACCGGTCAGTTTTATCTTTATCTTAATTTACTATATATTATATATATGTATATACATATATATAATATACAGTTAACACTGATGCGTTAATGGTTGCTTATTATGGTTTGGTTGAATCTCGTTTAAGATACGGAATAGTTTTTTGGGGTAATTCGACTAATAAGGATACAGTCTTTAAAACACAATAAAACCGGCCAAGTGCGAGTCGGGCTCGCGCACAAAGGGTTCCGTAGCAGCAAATATAATAAAAATCAACCTATCTCAAAAACTATAAGAGATACTTTGATC
The DNA here is from genome assembly GCA_039566165.1 of Maruca vitrata. NCBI lineage: Eukaryota > Metazoa > Arthropoda > Insecta > Lepidoptera > Crambidae > Maruca > Maruca vitrata. The sequence goes on along the minus strand of CM076937.1, from coordinate 3,703,220 downwards.
AAACCAAAAATCGTTGAAAGAGTTAATTAGCATGCATCACCTCTATTTTTTTAGAATTTTATACCCCGTAGTTATAAAAATAGAGGGGGGGACATACTTTTTACGACTTTGAGAGCTGATATCTCAAAAACCGTTCACTTTAAGAAAAATGTTTTTTAGAAAACTTTATATCATTTTAAAAGACCTTTCCATTGATACCCCACACGGGTATGTACATCGAAAAAAATTTCATCCCTCAGTTACATGTATGGGGGGCCCCACCCCAATTCTTTTTACTATTTAGTGTCATATTTTTGTAGCGGTTCATACAACACATATTCCCATCAAATTTCATCACTGTAGTACTTATAGTTTCCGAGTAAATCGGCTGTGACAGACGGACAGACGGACAGACGGACAGACGGACAGACGGACATGACGAAACTATAAGGGTTCCGTTTTTGCCATTTTGGCTACGGAACCCTAAAAACGGTGTATCCGAGCAATGTTTAGTCTTCAGATGACGGACAGCTGCAAACCAATATTTAAAAAGCATAAAATTCTGACACTTCCGTCATTGTATTTAAATGAGGTAGTTTTATTTGTCAAAAGTAATGCACATCTATTTCCGCGTTTATGTGATGTGGTTGTACGTAACCGTCGAAATGGAAACCGTTTGTGCCTATATCCTGCTAAAACCACATTACTGAGAAAAAGTCTCCTATGTATGGCACCTCTAATATATAATAAGCTACCCGAATATTTGAAATTATTAAATAAAAATTCCCTTAAAAAGAAACTTAAGCAAATTCTTACCGAGAAATGTTATTACAGTGTAGATGAATTTTTCAATGATACATTTTGACTGAATCCTATGGACGCATGTAACTAATTTAATTTATATTTTTTGAATAATTAAGTAATAATTTTTAATTTTTATATAATGATGTGAAGTTATTTATCTACGTTTTATTTAAATTTTACACGCCAAAGTTGGCAAGACATGTTGAAACTTATTTTTGTACCAACCCATAATATTATGCCTTGCTGTATTATGTACATACACATGTTTTTGTAAATAAATATCTTTATCTTTATCTTTATCTTTATAGTAAATTAAGAAAAACGTGAAAGGTCACTGATTCACTGACTCACAGAGACACAGACTGATCACGATATCTCAGAAACTCCAAATGCTAGGAGGTTAGCTAAACCTAGCTAAGGGTTATTCTACTGATCCCCATGGGAAATCCCCATCAATCGGGATAAGTGAACTTTTTGTCCACTAATCCCCATTGATGCCTCTGATGGGGTGTGTGAAAAAAGTTGTTGATAAAGTTCACAAATTATTAATCAAACCGACATTATGAATACCGCCTTTGTAAGCATCTACGTTTTTACGTAGATATAATGAAAAAAGCGTCGATGGCCGAGTGGTTAAGGTCGTTGCTTGCCATGCGAGAGGTCGCCAGTTCAAACCCCGCCAGGTACCAATGTGTTTTTCAAATTTGAAATTCATATGTACCATCATTCGACGCTTTAACGGTGAAGGAAAACATCGAGAGGAAACCTGCACACCTAAGAAGAAATTCTAAGGTTGTGTAGTCGACCAACCCGCACTTGGCCAGCGTGGTCGACTAAGGCCTTATCGCCCTAGTTTAGGGTAGGCCCGTGCCCCAGCAGTGGGGACGTATATGGGCTGATGATGATGAATGTAAAATAAATCAATCAATCATGTATTCCAGATAGTAATAATCCATATCCTTAATCAAATCAAATCCATTAAATGTAGGTAAATCTAAATTACATGTCCAAGAAAAAGGTCTATAATATTTTTGAATAATGTTACGAACTGCATCAATTTATCGATCACCTATTTTCAAAGAAAACTTATGTACCCCATCCCTATGTTTTGTGGTGATTTTTTTGCGACCAATTAGCATTCAGCACCCTCCCCCCGCGTACCTCAGGTAGTTGACTGAAATGTTTGCATGTATTTGGGTATGAAGTCGATGGGTTCCAATGAGTTGTTGACCAACTTCCAACCCCAGTCTGTAGGGTCTAGCTGATAACCAAGTCACACTTGAACTTGGTAATATACTCTAAAAAGATGTTCATGAGCAGCAACTGAGGTTGGAGGAATACAAGCTAATTGTACTTGTTTTTTACTTTTGGTGTTTCTTACGAAACATGCATATCTAAACTTATCTAAGCAGGTAGTTTTTTAGGAGCTCCGTACATAGAAAGAAGAAAGCGAATGCTGTTGGTAATAATTTCTTGTCGAGTAGAATTACTATTTCTAAAAGCACATTCAATTAAATTTTGTTTCTCAAATAGTTTGAAAACTGTTATTTTTCCCCTTCTGTAAAATGCAGATGTCGTATCACAGCCACTTATTGCGTGTAATATACGTGGCGTACTCGTGCATATTATGACGATTACAACTTCTACAACTTTTTGAATCGTTATATCTCAAAAACGGTGGCTCGTAGAAAAAAAAGTATAAATTTAGTTTTTGTAGATAATTTTATAATCTACAATTTTTGTCTGAGGTATTTTTATGATAAACTTACCGTTTTGTTGAAAATCGCGAAGAACTCATTTGACTTTTGACCTTGAATAACATTTTTTCCTTACAGGGAAAGATGGGGAACTTTCAAATTTTGTTTTTAATGATATTTTAAGCAATCTTACCGATTTTCAGCTTGGTGGGAATTTATGTAACTTTACTCTTATTTTTTTGGTCTAATTTGACCGGACTATATATTTAAGAATTGCATTGAAATTGTTAGGAAAATAACAATGTATTGAATATATTTGAATATTTGATTTTTTACTGGATCTGTGGAACTGTGGTTAGTGACCCTGGCTGGCGGTTCTAAGAGTCGTGGGTTCGATTCCGACTTGGTACTAATATTTGTGTGATGAACATCAGTGTTTGTTCAGTGTCTGGGTGTGATTATATATTTAAGTATGTATTTATAAATGTATATGTATGTATATCTGTCTCTGACGCTCATAGTAAGTACAAGCTCTGCTCTGTTTAGGGTCAGATGACTGTGTGTGTAAATGTCCCAAATATTTTTTTATTTATTTTAATACACCATTTTGACTACACCCAATTCTTTTTCTGTGAACCTGTGAATCAACAGCTGTACTACATCCTAATTATAATCCATCCTACTAAATTCCCAGTAAAAGTGAAAGTTTATATGTGTGGTTGAATGTGGTTTGTTACTTTTTTCAGGCCAATACAACTAAACGGATTGTGATGTAATTTCACATTAGGTAGTGTAGGTTAAATATCAGAATAACACATAGGCTAGAATTCGTAAATATTATATCCGACATGACCGATGAGAGATCGGGCGTAGGACCACCGGCTTAACGTACTTAGAACCACCAATTCGTCTGTATTTTTTTTTATGTTTGTTGCCTCAAATACGAACATTTATAATTATCTGGGTAGGATTGTGATATGTTTTTGAAGGCGGTTTTTACGCGGGCGAAGTCGCTGGCATAGCTAGTATAATCTAAAGAAGCCTTATATACCTTATATACCTACCTACGTGTACATTGAAGTATATTATACCCAGGTGTAAGTGTTTGAGCGGTTCTGTGTAGCGCGGCATCTCTGAGTGTGCTCTGCTTAACTCTGCTTAAAGAGTTTAGATAAGAGTAAGCGGTCATCGTCATCATCATCATCAGCCTATAGGTTTGTCATACTGGACATAAGCCACCCCACGTCTTCGACATTCCCGCCTTGTATCGGACTCTAGAGAAAACGGTAAGTCGTGCAAATTTTATAGCACAATAATCGTAATAATTCGGACTAGTGGAACAGTGGTTAGAGTAGAGTAGTGGGTTTGATTCCCACTCGGGACAAATATTTGTGTGATGAACTTCGGTGTTTGTTCCGTGTCTAAGTGTAATTATATTTTTGAGTATGTATTTATGAATATCTATGTATGTATGTATATCAGTCTCTGACGCCCATAGTACAAGCTCTGCTTAGTTTGGGGTCAGGTGACCGTGTGTGGAAATGTCCCAGATATTATTGTATGTATCATGCCCTCATGTTGCAGTGCCTGAAAAGGGCAACTAAGTTATTAAGTTCATATTACTGTAAGACCTATAATGTACACTTAGTTAGCAATAAAGAACTATGACTTTGACTTTGACTTTTATTATTTATTTATTTCCGTGGCTTGCGGGTAAAATGGATGGTTTAATTCGTATTAATGTCGCAGCACCTGGGTAGCTCAATGGCTAGAGCAGTAGACGCGATATCTAATCACCGGTGTGTCAAGTCCCCGTCCAGGCAGCGACATGAAAGTGATTTTTAAAAATGTTACTCTAAGAGTAACATTATACAAATCATTTTCTTGGTCAATTCCCAAAGCGCGTCAAATTTTATCAACAAACCTGTTATTTATGGAGCTGTGTAAATAGAATACTTGTGTATATAAACGTATATATTGTAATTGACCGATTTCGAGCGAACTTCACTTTTCAAGTAACTCACTTCACCACTACACACTATTTTATGAGCTAAGAATTTCTTTTAATTTTTAATTTTAGGTGTGCAGGTTTCCTTACGATGTTTTCCTTCACCGTTAATGCGTCGAATAATCGTACAAATGAATTTCAAATTCGAAAAACACAGTGTTACCTGGCGGGGTTTGAACGGGCGACCTTTCGCATGGCAAGCAACGACCTAAACCACTCTGCCATCGACGCTATTTCTGGCTCTACATGACATCTGACAAATGGCCGTTGGACGCCAGGATGTGATCTCTCTTTCGTCTTGGCTACATTTTACATGAAGATGTTCTCGGGTATAATGAGTATTTAACATAGTTAACATAAAAAAAGTGACACCCGAGTAATATTGAAGCGAATTTTTTCGTTACCATCAATCACAAATATGTTAATTATCTAACGTACGCATATCGTATGTAGCTTAACTGACATTAAGTTTAATTTTATTAATATTTTGAGCGTAGGTTACTCAGTCTGTGTCAGTAGGAAGGAAATGTATGACGTCAATACAAACCTATATAGCTAAATTGAATTGAAGTGTCTGTTTGTAATCGTTACTAATATTATAAATGCGAAAGTAACTCTGTCTGTCTGTCTGTCTGTTACGCTTTCACGCATAAAGTACTGAACCGATTTAAACGAAATTTGGTACAGATATAGTCCAGAGCCTAGAAACGGTTATAGGCTACTTTTTAACCGACTGCGCTAAAGAAGTAATGTTTTAGCCGTTAAACATCTCTACGCGGACGAAGTCGTCACAGCCACTGGACGGATCGAGATGAAATTTAGCATGCAGGTAGATGTTATGACGTAGGAATCCGTTAGGACATGATTTCCCGGAATTCCCACGGGAACGGGAAATTACGGGAAAATCCTTTTGTATGAAAAATACTAACCGCATAAGTTAGACGCTTGAAATTTGACATGCAGGTACCTTAATAAATTAAAAGCTTAGTTGCAACAGGATATTGTAAAATTCCCACGGGAACGGGAGTAATAGGAAAAAAACTTTTGTATGAAAAAATCTAAACCGCGATATAGATAGACGATTGAGATTTGGCATGCAGGTACCCTAATGAACGTTAAGCTTACTTCCAACGCGATATTACAAAATTCCCATGGGAACGGGAGTTATTGGGAAATAACTTCAGTATGTAAAATCCCTTACGGGGATGAAATATATTATATAGAGATAGAGATATACCCGAAGCGAAGCGAGGGCGGGTCGCTAGTATTTACTAAATGGGTATGAATCTATAACGGGTACCAATAACAAAAATACAATTTAAAATGTTTTTGGCTGTCTAGTCATAATCTAATCTTATCTCCAAAGCGGCTGGACCATTTCGACGGGACTTTCACTAATAATATTGCAGTCACAACTATCTGTCCGGTGGTTGGTGAACGGTATACGGGTAAGCGACCCCGGCTCCTCGCGCTACTATCGACTCAGTCCAAATCATCCGAGGCGATAGTATCCTTCCTCCCCTTTTCCTTCCCCCGTCATATATCCTTGCTACTCGTGGGAACGCAATGACCTTGTTAAAACAATGCACAAGGCAGAATGGCGGCGACGTGGTCCACAACCCGTCACGTCACGTTTCCCACAGAGGTGAAATGTGGATCGCTGGAAGTGATCTCTGCCTACCCCTCTGGGAAAACGGCGTGATTTTATGTATGTGTATGTATTCACTAATAAATAGCTAATTTTACAATGTATATTATATAATATACAGGCAGGCAACTAGCTTTCCGGCTTTATTATATTAGTAAGGATTTTAATGAATCATTGCTGCCAAAAGTTACTATTCCACGTGGACGAAGTCACGGGCGAGCGCTAGTAAATAATAAATAATTAAACTCTATTCACCAAAAGCAGTAGCATTTACAATAGTGCAGTGACTTCCACAAAAGGCAACAAAAAATTGTTTAAATATTATCGCATAAATGTTGAACATTGCACAATACCCATCGGGTTTAGCGAAACTAGTAGTGTGTTGACTAAGTTTTTGTTCGGCAGGTACTCGGCGAAGTATCAATAGATACTTAAAGAAAACGTTCATAGTTCAAATCAGTCTATCTGGAGTCAGCTGTGAAGATAGCTGAGAGTAAAGGAAGAAGAACGCGGAAGATCAGTGGTCACCAATCCACGCTTGTGCCGGGCTAGTGTTGCAGTAAGAGGATATCACACGGCGTTCAAAATTGCACCAAAGTAAGTATTTTTTCTAACTGACTATAATATATTGACAAACATTGACAATGATGGCTTGGAGTAGCCTCGTCATCATCACCGGACTTTCGGGAGCGGATGGCTCTCACCCTAAACCAAAGTGAAGCTAGGCATTTGACTACTAGACTAACGGACAGTTAAAGTTAAATATTTTATACACCTGACTGCTTAAATTCATAAACATCAGGTGATATATCTTCTCAGGTGGAGTGAGGTCATCTTGTTAGCCTCTTTATAAAAAAAAAAACATAAAAATCTGCAATCTTCTTAGGTAGGTAGGTAAACAAAAACCAAAAAGTGAGATTTCCGATACCGATAAGTGTACCATCTCATCACCAACTTCCTGACTCTTAGAAGAACATTTTCCACTTTACTTGAACAAATCTCGCCTCGACCCGAGCAAGAGCCCAAGACCTTTCAATCTTCAATAAACAATATCATTCTAATCTTCGGATGAAGATAAAAATCGCTGTGATTCACAGCTATTGTTCGGGATAGATGTTTAGTCAACAACGCGAACATAATTGGCCGCTCAATCAGCGCCTTAGTCTAATTACAGGTTTGAACAGAACAACTTCTCAGTGTTCTTACAACAGAAGTTATTTATTTACGTTCCGTGAAGTTATCAGCAAATTGTGGACGGAAACAGTTACAGTATCATTCTCATATTCGGGACGCAACCACAGGAAACCCGAGGTATATAGCAGTGTTTTAGTGGAAATATATCTAAGTCTTCAGGAGTAGTGGTCGTCTTCAGTTTTCATCAGACTCCCGACGCGACAAACATTTGCACATGTCTGTTTGTATCGGTCTGGGTGTTTTCTATTTATTATTGACAAAAAAGAAGAAAAAGCTGGTCCATAGTACGAGCTCTGCTTAGTTTGGAACTAGTTGGCTTCGTGTAATTGGTGTTCAGGATATTTATTTATAGGAGTTTATAGGACAAGGATAACTGGATAATATCGTCGTCGTCGTTGCTTGCCATGCGAGTGGTCGCCAGTTCAAACCTCGCCACGTACCACTGTGTTTTTCGAATTTGAAACTCATATGTACGATTATTCTACGCTTAAACGGTGAAGGTAAACATGAAACCTGCACTACGAAGAAATTCTTAGGTTGTGTAGTCGACCAACCCGCACTTCGTGGTTGACCCTTATCGCTCTAGCTAAGGGTAGGCCCGTGCCCCAGCAGTGGGGACTGTCCCGGACATATTTAGTTATGTATCAGGCAGTCAGCAGATGCATAGGCCGTCATTCATTTATCATTTCATGACCTGCCACGAACGTTCGGTACGACGGTTGTCAGCTGTTCGGATCAGACGGATACAGGTACAGTGTTTCCGTCGCGTCGATGTTAGAGCAACATTTATACTTTTACCTAATATGAGTAATTTCTTAGCAAACCTGCCTATTTCACTAATATTCCGTCCATACTTTCAGTAGCGCGATATAGAAAGAAGGAAAGAAAGAAAACGTTTATTTAGTGACAACACAAATAACTTAAACCAATAATCTTCTTCTTATCGCATGGTTGATGAACAACCTGGTGTCAGAGTTTTTAAACCGCCCGTAGGCCTCCGACATGGCTTCACACACCGTTGAAAAAACTCTCAGGTGTGCAGGTTTCCTCGCGATGTTTTCCTTCACCGTTAAAGCGTCGAATGATGGTACATATGAATTTGAAAAACACATTGGTACCTGGCGGGGTTTGAACTGGCGATGGAAAGCAACGACCATAACCACTCGGCCATCGACGCTTTATTAACCCGTAAATAATAATTATGAAATAATTTTAAAGTGTGCAACTAAAAGGTATGCCCTCAGCATATTATGTCTTGGGATGGCGGACTGCACGACGCAGCGGATACCAGCGGGCTTATAGCTTGTCACTCCTCTATTGCTACTTGGCATCATTAACATCAGCCGATAGAGTAGTTTAACGGCGAAGGAAATACAACGTGAGGTAACTTGCACACCTACAAAGAAAATCTATGGTTGTGTAGTCGACCAACCCGCAATTGGCCTGCATGGCTGACTTAAGGCCTGAGCTGAGTGCCCTAGTAGGCCTCCCCACCCCTCACTAGTGCTATTGGCCGTCTGTTAACCCGTTCCGTGCCGCAGTTGGTTAACCCGTTCTGTGCCGCAGTTGTTATGTGATGTTGACCCGTTCCGTGCCGTTCCGCAGCGCGATGTCTGGCGGCGCGGCGGCGGCGGGCGCGGCGCTGGTGCCGCAGTTCTTCGCGCGTCGCTCGGTGCTCATCACCGGCGCCACCGGCTTCATGGGCAAGGTACAAGGTTCACATACCCTTAGGGGAATAATCCTCGTGTGTTTGGAATCAACGTATTTAATAGAACCCAATGCAACTAGAGATCCGCTTAACCGCTAACCGCTGCGGTGCGCGGTGCAATGTATTATTCGCCTTAGACAACGGGATAATAGATCCCACTCCCATAGATCACACATTTTGGACCTTATCCAGCTGCAATACTAACTCTAAATAATGAAATAATTGCTTCAAAATTCTCCTGTATTTGCATTTATTGTTTACCTGCAAAAGATTGTGCATTAAGCTCTTAATATTGAATGTCAAATTCTTTACATTAATGTGACTATTGTGGGTAATAATACTGTCGAAAATCAATAAGAAAAGGTGCTGTGCCTTATTAAGGGTTAACTTATATCTCTAAACGAAACTCTACACCCGAAACGGTATTTAAGCAGGCCTGCGGGATGAGTGCGACAGGCATAATATGGTCTATTGTGCCCGTCGACCTCATATTTGGATCTCACACAGCTTACCACCAGGTGGAGTGAGGCCATCTTGTTACAAAAGTATAATTCTGGCGTTGCTGTCCCTGTCCCCAGGTGCTGGTGGAGCGGCTGCTGTGCACGTGTCCCGACGTGGGCGCGCTGTTCCTGCTGGTGCGCGCCAAGCGGGACGCGCTCCCGGAGAAGAGGCTCAAGGACCTCAAGGAGTGTCCGGTATGTCTGATAGTCTACTACTCTTTCAGAATATATCTACGTGCGTTTACTGTGCGGACTATTCAAATTTAGTCAGTGACTGAAATTGAATATATTTTTTTTAATTTACACTTTGCTCTTTATGTATTACTATCCGTGCCAGCGATTTCGTATTGTTCCAATAAATTATCATGAAGTACTTATTGTACAGCGCCATCTAGTGGTACTCGCACGAATTTAGTTGTAACATTGTTTGCGTCGATGGCCGCGTGGTTAAGGTCGTCGCGTGGCATGCGAGAAGTCGCCAGTTCAAACCCCGTTGCGTACCACTGTGTTTTTAAAATTTGAAATTCATATTTATGATTATTCGACGCTTTAACGGTGAAGGAAAACATCGTGAGGAAACCTGCGCCCCTACGAAGAAATTCTAAGATTGTGTAGTCGACCAACCCGCACTGTGCCTCAGCAGTATATCGGCTGATGATGATGAAAGTACAGCGCCATCTAGCGGTAGACGCACGAACTAAGTTGTACCACTGTCCGCTCGTGCAGGTGTTCGACGCGCTGCGCGCGCGCAGCCCGGCGCAGCTGGACAAGCTGCGGCTGGTGCCCGGGGACCTGTGCCGGCCCGGGCTCGCGCTCTCCAGCGAGGACATCGCCTCCATGCAAGAGGTAACCGTTTTATACATATTATACAAAAAAAAATTAACTGTCATGGTTACACACATTAGAAAACTGAAACTGTCCGGGATATTTACCATGTTGTTTTGTTTTAATGAGCTCCCGATATTTCGGCACTGTTGCAAGCGCCATGATCACGGGTAAACATCTGTACGTACCACAACATGGTAAATATCCCGGACAGTTTCAGTTTTCTAAAAAAGTTTTTTCCCAATAACTCCCGCGTCCGTAGAAAATTGGCAGTATCGCGTTGCAAGAAAGCTTTTAGCTAGTGAGGGTACTTGCATGCCAAATTAATTTAATTATCTATCTGATACTGTTTAGATTTTTTTAATATAGAATGATTTTTCCGCTCATTCCTGTTCCAGTCGGAATTTCGGGAATTCTTTTAGTAGTGCACTTCTACGGTACCTAAGCTACGTCCCTTCCAAATTTTAAGTCCCTACGTATAGCCGTTTAGGCTGCGCGTTGATGTCAGTCAGTCAGTTTCTCCTTTTTAACCGACTTCAAAAAGGAGAAGGCTCTCTTCATATGGTAACCAGGGTCTGATGTTGGAGTTGGAAGGTGGCCATAGGAACTCCGTAATTAAACGACGCAACCCCATCGAGTTTGGTCTCGTTTGATTCGTCTTGACCTCTTGCTTTCGACCCATATCTATACTAATATTATAAAGCTGAAGAGTTTGTTTGTTTGTTTGTTTGTTTGTTTGTTTGAACGCGCTAATCACAGGAACTACTGGTTCGATTTGAAAAAATCTTTTTGCGTTGTATAGACCATTTATCGAGGAAGGCTTTAGGCTATATAACATCACGCTGCGACCAATACGAGCAAAGATACAATGGAAAATGTATAAAAACGGGGGAAACGCGAACGAAGTCGCTGGCACAGCTAGTTATTTATACACCATGAAATTTTAGTGGTTGTTTTCCCGTGGCAGAACGATTTGCCTTTAGCAACTATCGAATCATGTAAATTATTCCTCGAAAAAAAAACCTTTTTTTTTTATTTTTCAGAATAATAATTTTCCAACTCGAAAACGAGAGAAGCTATCGTTGTTTTTGAAGAAATGACGTATTCAGGTACGGCTTGCCGCATGAAATCGATGCTTAAAGCTAAAGAAGCTCTACACTCTTAATCATAAAGCGGTTCGAATGTGCTTTCGAGTTTTGGTTAAACCTTTCGTAAAACCGGCATTTATTGATTCTACCAAAAAATAACTGCACAAATCTATTGTACTACTAAGATATAATCATTTTACTGCGGGAAAACAACCACTAAAATTTCACGGTGTATATGATTGATTGGATGGATGACCCAATGCCAAGGTGAGCACGTGCCGAGGGCTGAATGGTATGAGGTGTATAAACATGTCTTCCGCTAACGTTGCGCCTCAGGGTACCAGGGCGAACCCTGTTGTATTGTAGCCCTTATCCCTCTACAACGGACCTCTGGAGGGGTACTAAAAAGTTAAAAATAAAATTAAAGAAACAAAAAACCTTTTTAAAAACAAGCTTTTATTATTTGTTAATAAAATGAACTAAAAATTTTAAAAAAAATTAACTCTAAAAGGTTACAATCAAGTTACAAACTGTTATATTTCATAACAGTTTGTAACTTGATTGTAACCTTTAACGACAAATAAGCGTCTTCGTCTAGGACAAAATAATTCCATATTGTACAAACTTATTTAATTTTAACACTAAAACTTTTCACCATACATAATTATTCAATCTCGTCCCCTACGACGCACAAAGTGTTATATTTCTTTTCAGAGTTAATTTTTTTTAACTTTTTAGTTCATTTTATAAACAAATATTATTTGTGTTCGTTGATTACTCGGAGACGGACCGATTTGGATAATTCTTTTTTTATTTGAAAGGATATCAGGCAGTCCAATTGAAAGCATATCTTAACCTGATGATGGAATATGAGAGAAATCGAGGGCAATCCTCAATTTTTATAGGCACATGTACCGCGTTTTACATATTTTCGAAGTTATATTGCCATTTTCTTCTGGCAATCATAACGTTATGATGCTGAGCTGATGATGGAAGGTTAATTCCTTAATAGTTAGGAGTAAAAGGATAATTCTTTCGATACTGTGTACATATTCATACTACTAGTTATAATAATATTAGTAGTGTTATAGGTGAGCTGAACTAAAAAAATAGGGTGAAAAATTGTAACACTAAAAAGTATGAAAAACAAATTTATTAAAAAAAAACGCCTTCGGAATCCCCCCACACTCACTAAAAATTACAAAATAATATATTACGAACATTTTATAATTATCTGGGTAGGAATCTGATATGTTATTCACACAAATATTTGTCCTGAGTGGGAATCGAACCCAAGACTCTTTGGACCGCCAGCCAGGGTCTCTAACCACAATTAATCATTATAGTTATTGTGCTGTATTCAGTCAGGGGATACCAGTCACAATTATCTGTCCGGTAGTTGGTGAACGGTATACGGGTAAGCGACCCCGGCTCCTCGAGCTACTATCGACTCAGTCCAAATCATCCGAGGCGATAGTATCCTTCCTCCCCTTTTCCTTCCCCATAAATCTAATTAATCCACTAATTTCCCTCCCGAAGGCGGACACCAATTATAGGCAGAACAATTATTTATGGCGTGTGTGCGACGGGTTTAACAAGCTAAGTAAAGAACTCGACCTAGATCTCTTCAACACTGGCGTACCAACGGTTGGACGGCTTATGGGCAGGCGGTTCTTTGTATCTCATTAATCACAATCGGTTTTTTGTTCTGGTTTTTATTTATTTATATTTTTTAAATGTATAGGTAAAAAAATGTGCAATTTGACGTTGAATGTGCTCTTAACCGTTGTTATTCTATTTTTATCTGTGAGCAGATGCTATGATAAGTGATTTTTTAATTGTTATTATTAGTATCCTATGTTAAAAATGTAAAAAAAATAGAACCTTGCTACTCGTGGGAACGCAATGACCTTGTTAAAACAATGCACAAGGCAGAATGGCGGCGACGTGGTCCACAACCCGTCACGTCACGTTTCCCACAGAGGTGAGAAGTGGATCGCTGGAAGTGATCTCTGCCTACCCCTCTGGGAAAAAGGCGTGATTGTATGTATGTGTATGTGTATGTGCGCGTGCGCAGGTGTCGGTGGTGTTCAACGTGGCGGCGACGGTGAAGTTCCAGGAGCCGCTGCGCGCCGCCGCCGACCAGAACGTGCTGTCCGTCACCAGGGTGCTGGAGCTGGCCGACCAGCTCGACAACCTCGTGGTGAGAAAGAAAAAAATTCACACTATCACATACATTGATCTGATCCCGTGGTAAGTAGCTAAAGCACTTGTGTTACAGATACCAGAATCAACAGTGGATACGCAAATATACTTTAATATATGTAACAACACCCAGACATGGAACAAACACCGATTTTCGTCACACAAATGTGAGGACTAAGAGGTTTAACTCCTCATTTCTGTCCCGTGTCGTTAAGGTATGGAATGCCCTTCCAGCTCATGTTTCCCCTCCCGATGATCCCGGGCTCTTCAGGCGGGGCGTGAAACGGCATTTAAGCAGGCCTTCAGGGTGAGTACGACAGGCTCAATAATATGGTCTATTGTGCCTGTCAACCTCATATGTGGATCTCACTACCGCTTACCATCGGGTGGAGTGAGGTCATATTGTTAGCCTATTATAAAACGATAAAAAAAGAAAAATATTTATTTAACACATCGTCACACAGTCACGAAAATAGAAATACAAATAACTTAAAACTACAGACGAATGTGCCAAAAAGGCTTTCACTCAGCACCAAAAAACCTGTTTAGAATAGGCTAACAAGATCACCTCACTCCACCTGACGGTGAGCGGTAGCGAGATCCACATGTGAGGTCGACGGGCACAATAGACCGTATTGTGCCTGTCGCGCTCACCCTGAAGGCCTGCTGTTTCGCGTCCCGCCTGACGAGCGACGGAATGAATGACTACGAATGCCGACTTTGACTGCTTCGTTGGTCCATTGGTAGCAAGCTCTGCGTTAGGACCGAGGGGTCCCCGGTTCGAATTCGGGGTCGGGCAAAATTTGTGTGAGTTTTTCTGTGATGAAATCACTCAGCCCGGAGTTAGGAAGTTGGCGGTTGAACGCCCGTGCCTAGAAAAGCACGTTAAGCCGGTGGTCCTGCGCCCGATCTCTCATCGGTCATGTCGGATTGCCGTCTCACCGAATTATGAGAGCACACTTGTGCACTATAATATGTCCTGCGCACTTGGCTAATCTCAATTGAGAATCGGCCGCCATGGCTGAAATCGGTCGGACGCCTTACGAATGCCGACTTAAAGCAGTCGTTTGCATGCGCAGGCGCTGGTGCACGTGTCGACGGCGTACGCCAACGCGGAGCACCCGCACGTGGAGGAGCGCGTGTACCCGGCGCCGCGGGACCTGACCGCGCTGCTGCGGGAGGCGCTGGCGACGCCCGACCACGCTAGCGCCAGGGACATAGAGAGGTCTGGCTTACTTAAGAATAAGAATAAGAATACATTTATTGTCTCATATTACAAGTTTCAACATAAATAACATAACAAAAAAATACAGGATGCATGCATGAGACAAAGGGAAGGAGCTCAGCTGATGTTGCCTCGGGAGAGTATTCCCGGGCAACGCTGGTTTTCAGCTACTCCCCTGCCCTCTGAGAAGTTGTTTGAAGGCATAGGCAGACTTCTTGTTAAACCCTGTTCAGGAAGGCAATAGGTGTGACTACTGGCTCAATATCACATTGCGCGATAAAATACCGCATACCTGTCCCGTTATCACTCTGGTGAATGACAGCGCCATCTGTTGGTAACCATTAAAACTTTCTCGTCTTATGTAGTCACTCTGTGAGTTCCTGTCCAGGTGAATTCTACGTGTGTTGAATCTTCTGAAACTAGCTGTGCCAGCGACTTCTTCCGCGTATCCCGTTTTTTCCTTTTTTCTTTGTCCATTGTTTCTTTGCTTCTACTATAATATTATAGACGTAGAGTGATGTAATATAGGATAATGCCTTCCTCGATTAATGGTCTATCCAACTCAAAAAATAATCAATTCAAACCAGTAGTTCCTGAGATTAGCGTGTTTTAACAAACAAGCAAACTCTTCAGCTTTATAATCTTCTAAATATATAAAAGGAGAAACTTACTGACTGACTGACTGATATATCAACGCACAGCCTAAAGGGCTAAACGAAGGCACTTGATATTTGAAAGGGACGTAGCATAGGTACCGTAGAAGTGCACTAAGAAAGGAATTCTCGAAATTCTCACGGGAACGGGAATAATCGAAATTATATGAAAAATCTTAACCGCTTAAGTTAGACGCTTGAAAGCCATGGAGGTACATTAGTAAACTTTAAGCTTAGTTGTAACAGGATATTGTAAAATTCCTACGGGGACAGTGAGCGGGGAAAAAACTTTTGTATGAAAAAATCTAAGCCGCGTAAGATAGATGATTGAAATTTGACATGCTGGTACCTTAATAAACGTAAAGCTTACTGGTAAACGTCGAGGGAGAGCTAGGTCACTTTGCTAATAAAAGCCAGCTTAGCAGTCACTGTTTTTTATTGATGGATAGCCACAAGCGGTTTTACAATTGTTTGCCTATATATGAGGCCGAAGACAAATGTTGCTACCGCGATGTAAATATGCACAGTGACATCTATTAGTTGCACTATGGAACTACTAACTAGGCTACATGCTGTCATTTAGCTATACGACCTCACACTTACTTCTTGTCGATATTAAGACCCAATAGGTGGTCGTCACGAGTCTCAATATTAAATCATACTACTAGCTGTGCCAGCTACTTCGCCCGCGTTTTCTCCTGTTTTTTTTCACATATCCCATTGTTTCTTTGCTTCTATCGGTCGTAGCGCGCAGTTGTTTTCCCGCAGTAAAAGGATTCTATCTTAGTAGTACAAAAGATGTGTGCGTTCTTTTTGGTAAAATCAATAAATGCCGGTTTTACGAAAGGTTTAACCGTAACTTACGTAGACGCGGTCTTGACAGTAAGCGACATAGTATCGGGTGCTTTGGACAGCAACAAAAACTGCGTAGGAGTTTTCATCGACCTAGCAAAAGCGTTTGACACCGTGTCTATCCCTATACTTTTACATAAACTGGAACACTTCGGTATAAGAGGTTTGGCCCAAGATTGGTTTCAAACTTACCTAACAGGTCGTATGCAATGCATACGGATAGGAACAGATATTAGTGACCGGCTTCCTATAGAATTTGGCGTCCCCAAGGGAGTATTTTGGGCCCTACGCTGTTTCTAGTTTACCTAAGTGACATGCTACAGTTGCATTTGATCGGAGCTGACATAATATGCTACGCTGACGATACTGTAATTCTCTTTCAAGATCTCACCTGGGAAAAGGTATACAAGAAAGCCGAAAAAGGCATGGCGATCGTAGGAGATTGGCTCAAAACAAACCTACTTACAGTCAACGTAGATAAAACAAAACACATAGCTTTCCATAAGACTCGTGCCTCCAAACCCCAGAATCCCTCACATTACCTTTACATAACTGTAATCTGCAATCACCTGACTCCACCTGCACTTGCCAAACAATTAATCGAACAGCCACCATTAAGTACCTAGGAATACTGCTGGACGAAAATTTATCTTTAAACCACACATTACCTCAACATCTAACAGACTCAGAAAATCAGCTTACATACTAAAAGCTCTTAGAAACTCGGCCCCTAAAAGACCCTATTCCTAGTGTATAAAGCCATTTGCCAATCCATAATAATGTACTGCATTAAAGCATGGGGAGGTGCCGCCAAATCCTCAATGATTGTTCTTGAGCGGGCCCAGCGAACAGTTCTTAAAGTCATGCTTTGTAAACCTTTCCGATTTGGTACAAACCTTTTATACCGAGAAAGCAAAGTCCTCAGAGTCCGCCAGCTGTATATACTGCGGGCTGCTATTCACATTCATAAAATCACCCTGAAGTCATCCGATTACGAAATCCTTCTAAAGCAACGTGTGTTCAAAGTTCCTGTAAAAAGAGTACGAACAACTTTTGCAAAAAGACACCCAAATTATTTGTTCCCTCGGTTGTATAACCGAGCTTGTCGCAATGCTGACATTAAATCAGCGCCACCATGGATAGCCAAGGTAGCGATTGAATTGTGGCTAATGGACTTGGACTATATGGAGACAGAGGAATTACTAAGTTAAATATACCAACTAATGCTCACCCACGCACTCACTCACACGCACACACACACAAGCACACACACACACACACACACACACACATACACACACACACACACAACCATAATAATAAATTAGATTTAAGTAAATAAATAAAATATTATTGTTAGAAATATTAAAAAGTTGAAATATCCTTAAGTTAACTATTAGTCATGTAATTTTTTATTTTGTTTTATTTTATTTTATCTTGTTTGTTGCCCAAGACAGGTGTCTCAATTTCAAAATGTGTTTTAGTATACTGATGTATTGGCTGCTGCGATTCAAGCAATTATGCTTAGTGCAGAGTCGCTAGATATAAGAAAACCATTTGTATTACTTTTGCCCAAATAAAGATTTATTATTATTATTATTATTAACTTGAAAGCACGTTCGAACCGCTTTATGACTTAGGGTGTAGAGATTCTTTAGCTTTAAGCATCGATTTCATGTGGCAAGCAGTACCTGAATACGTCACATCTTCAAAAACAACGATAGCCTCTCTTGTTTTCGAGTTGGAAAATTATTATTCTGAAAATCGAAAAAAACTTTTTTTTTTCGAGGAATAATTTGCATGATTTGATAGTATTACTAAAGGCAAATCGTTCTGCCACGGGAAAACAACCACTAAAATTTCACGGTGTATAGCCTAAATAGACAATGAATGTTTGGAGTGAATGATCCATGTTGTTACGTCCAGGATAATCTCCCCGAAGCCGAACACGTACACGTACACGAAGGCGCTGGGCGAGCTGGTCCTGCAGCGGCACCGCGCGCGCTACGCCACCGCCATCTTCCGGCCCACCGTGGGTGAGTGCCACACCGACCCGCAGCGTACAGCGACCGACAAGGTATCGGGAAGGCCGGCGTTCAAGTCCCCGTTCAGGCGGCTTTAATAGCATTAAAAACAACGAATAAAAACTACACTGAGTTCTTAACAACAGTGGTTAGTTTCAAATTTGAAATATTTCGCCTGTACGGGGACTTGAATCACTGGTCTTCAGATGTCGCGTCTGCTGCTATAACCGCTGAGCTATCTAGGTGATGAGTCACCAATCCGAACTTTTATATCACATTTTACGCGTTAGCCACGGGTGGCGCCACCACCGGTAAGTATAACACTTTTCGTTTTTCTAAATGTATGTGATGCTATGTAATTGATTACTAGTTCCGGCGAACTCCATACCACCAATATATTATTTTTCTGATTAAGTATGGAATTAAGGGATTTATTGAATTAACTCATATGTGTATTATATCAATGGCTACGTGTGACTTGCAACTATGAAAACGACCCAACAATGACAACTATCAAAATATGTCAATACAGTGACAATAATGTTTGACAGCATTAATGTCAAAATGAAATTGTGTTTTTTCTATCTGATCTTACTCTATTCTATTATTTCTATACCGTTTTAACCTTCCCTGGAATATCACGAATATTTCAAGACTAAAAGTACCATAATCGGTTCAGCCTCTCTCAAGTTTTAATGAGACTAACGAACAGCAATTTATCTAAATAAACGGCTAAACGTAGGCACTTGAAATTTGGAAGGGACGTAACTTAGGTACCGTAAAGGTGCACTAAGGAAGTAATGCCCGAAATTCCTAAGGGAACGGGATTAGCGGGAAAATCCTTTTGTATGAAAAATCTAAACCGGTTAAGTTAGATGCTTGAAATTTGGCATGCAGGTACCTTAGTAAACTTGAAGCTTACTTGCAATAACTAAAGGAACGGGAGTTGTTGGGAATAAACTTTTGTTCGTATAATCATGTAGCCCACGCGAACGAAGTCGCAGTCACAGTTAGTTTTATATAACTAGCTGACCCGACAGGCTTCGTCCTGTTTAAAAACATGTAAAAAAGAAAAGGGCTGTTTTTAGGGTTTTCCCGGCAATTATTTGATTTTCTCGCCGTAAGAACCATCCTTGGACTTAACAAACATTTAAAAAAAAGAATTGGCCAAATTGGTTCAGGCGTTGTTGAGTTATGCGCTTACCAACACATTTTGCCAATCATTTTTATATTATAGGAGATTTATGTTCCCCGCAGTGGTGTCATCCCTCCGGCACCCGGTCCCGGGCTGGGTGGACAGCGCCAACGGCGCGGCCGGCGCGCTGCTGGCGATCGGCTCCGGGTTCATGCGCGTGTTCCCGGCGCACGCCGCCGCCCGCGGGGACCTGCTGCCCGTCGACATGGCCATCGACACGCTCATCGCCGTGGCCTGGGAGACTGCCATAGACAAGTAACAACATCTTAAATATATTTATTTACTAGAATTAGGCACCTTTAGGCAGAATGGCGGCGACGTGGTCCACAACCCGTCACGTCACGTTTCCCATAGAGGTGAAAAGTGGATCGCTGGAAGTGATTTCTGCCTACCCCTCTGGGAAAAAGGCGTGATTGTATGTATGTATTTACTAGAGGACGCCCGCGACTTCGCCTGCGTAAAATCTGACGTTAGATGTATTTTGATTGTAGAACCTGACTGTGTATTCCGCTTTAAATAAATAAAAAATTCAGACTTTTTGTGTCCATAGAATGATTAGTGTGTTAGTAACGATTTTCTTATGAACTAGTTAGTTATTGTTAGTACTGACTAATTTATGATAAAAAGTTCAAACGTTATTTAATTTGGCCGGTAATTGTTTTTATCCAATGATTTTGGATATCACATAATCCTTCACTGCATTTTACATACCGACCTGCCACTACCAGTCGCACAGAAAATTTTAAGAAAAACATTAATAATAAATTTTCCCATTTTCAATACAATCTGAATCAAAACATTGATGAATCTTATAAAAACCTGTTTGATTTAATATTAAATGAATTTAATGGGATTTTTACTAAAAAATCAATAAAAATCAAAGATCCCAAGTACAAATTCAGTGACTGGGCAACTAAAGGCATTTACAAAAGAAGAAATAGATTATATGAATTATATGACATTAAATCACAATCAAATGATATTAATGTTATCAATTATGTTAGAAAATATTCAAAGTTATTTAAAAAAGTTTGTGAAATTGCCAAGTCATACTACTTGAAAGAAAAAAATAGAAAATCAAATAATAAGATAAATGCCACTTGAAAAATTATAAACAAAGAGACTTGTAAAAATAAAACACAAGACCGCAAGATCTCTCTCATAGTTGATGATAAGCATATTGATTCTGATAGGGATGTTGCAAATGTTTTTGAAACCTATTTTTCTAATATACCTACAATTACTACAAGCAAACTGAACTCATGCCCACACCAAGCTCAAAGCCTCCTTATAGGGACTGTAGAAAAATGTCTAGTGTCTTTTAAATTTAACCAAGTAAACCAAAATATAATTTTGCGAGCCTTTAAAGAGTTAAATTTCAAAAAGACTGAAGATTTATGGGGTATCTCTGTGGAACTATTAAAAACAATCATCATAACAATAGCTCCACATTTGGCTATCATATTTAACATGTGTATAGAGGTAGGTCATTTCCCAAATTTAATGAAGTTTAGTAAAATAATTCCTTTATTCAAGACAGGTAATAAAAATGACCCATCCAATTTTCGCCCTGTTTCAATACTACCTGCACTTAGTAAAATTTTTGAAAAAATTATATTCTTTCACCATTTTAACACAAGAAATAAACATAGGCTTGCCGTTTCAAGGCTCAGGCTTCAAAAGACTGGAAAGTCGTTCTTAGGTTTAAGCACAAAATTGTTTAATAAGATTCCACAAAATGTTATTGATTTACCTTTTCATGATTTCAAACTTTTTATTAAGTCGTGTCTTGTGAAAAAAGCATATTATAAGGGTCAATCTTGAAATTGGACGTATTTGGTTGATTCCCCTGGCACTTTTTAAAACATAAGAGTTTAAACTTTTACTATCATAAGGCTAAATAACACCTCATTGTGAACATATTTCTCTAATAGGCATCACTGTCACATGTTTAGATAAAAAGATATATGACTTTAAAATTTTGGTGCCAGGGGAATCAATATAAGATGCCAGGGAATCAAAATAAAAACATTTTGTATAGAATAATCGTTTATTTTAATTAAACTTACCAGTATTTTGGTAACTTGAGGTAGAGCTTGAGAAAATTAGGTGGCACTTTCTGTGGTTGTCCGAAAAGCGAGAGAGGACACCATAACCCTTGAATCAGGACACCTACTGTACTTCCACGAACGAGACTAACATTCTCAAGGTGGCGTCGGTTTTCTCGTCAATAAGTCCCTCTTTGACAACTTAGTGGAAATGTCTAGTGTTTCGAGGGTAGCATGATTAAGCTCACCAAGAGTCTTAGCCTCAAAGTGGTGCAAGTGAACGCACTGACCTCTGACGATGAAGTGGACAAAATGTTCGATGACATTTCGAAGGCCCTCTACTCTTCCACCAAGATCCCCTACAATACTTGTCAATTTCCTCTAACGTGAGGGACTTCTTGATGAACTCTTTCTTTAAGAAGCAGCCTCAAAAGAAGTGGACGTGGCAAAGTCCCGATACTTCAACTAAGAACGAGATCGACTTCATCAGGGCGGTTAGGCGGCACATATTCAGAGATGTCTCCGAAATCAACAGTGATCACCGACTTGTTCGAGGCACTCTGAATATCGACTTCAAAGCCAAACGTGTTCGCTTGATGAGGTCTAAACTTCGACCTACTCCACTCCAGAAAATTAAAAGATCTGAAACGTTTTTGTCAAACCTGGCGAACCGAATTGCTGCAAACCTCAACCTTCATTAACCGGAATTAAAAAATCAAATCAAAATATGATGCATATCCTCAGGAAGGAAAGATCGAGATTTGCGGCATGAGGGGCCCGGGCAGGAAGTCTAAACTTTCCGAGGAGACTTTGAGGCTAATGAGGCAGCGACGTAAAGACCCACCCGCTACTACATTGCAAGCTCGAGCACTCAACCGAGAGATCAATAAACTTATGCCACGCGACCTCCGGTGCTACAATACTCTCTCAATCGAGAAAGCTATTGAACAGAAATGGGGGGTCAAAGGTGTTCTTAAAATCTCTCGAAGGAAGCCAACTGACGAAGCTGACTACAGCGAATGGGGACATTGCTGCTTCAAAGCCGGCAGTCTTGGAGAGTAATCTTGTACCGTCTTGTGCGAAGACTCAACGAACTCCAACCATCGGAACAGGCTGGATTTTGGAGCGGATACGGCACCATAGACCACACCCACACAGTGCGACATATAAACAGAAGACCGAAGAGTATAATCAGCCCCTATGTTTAGCATTTGTGGACTATGAGAAAGCCTTTGACTCAGTTGAATCTGGTCAGTTCTTGAGTCCCTGCAGCGATGCCAAGTTGATTAGCAATACAACCTGGTCATGAAATGTCTCTATCAAGCCGCGACCACATCCGTCCAAGTATTGAATCAGCAAATAAACCCATACCATTGCAGTGAGGAGTACAGGGGACGTCATCTCCCCGAAGTTGTTCACAAATGCAATGGAGGATTTGTTCAAGGCACTGTACTGGAAAGGGCGAGGCACCAAGATCGTCAGTAGAGACGCTGCAGGACCTACAACGGATGTTGAATGACCTGGCTGACTCTTCTGAGGTGCGTAACCTATATAATCATAATATGAGAGTATGATAATGTAAGGAAGCTTTGATTTCCCTGGCATTTTCCCAGGGGAATCAATGCCAGGGGAGTCAAGAAAAGTTAATCTTCTTTCGATTTTGTCTCAATGGATTGATTTTTGCCAATAATTATTATAAAAACAATTAATAGTCCTATATACCCTACTATTAATCCTAGTTAAGAAATTCCTAATCATCAAAAAGTATTTTTTAAAGTGATCAGGGTAATCAATGACCTAGTGAAACAAAACCAGGGGAATCAAATTCAAACCTTCATAAATCCGGCTTGGAACCGTCGAGCAGGAAACCTCCCCTCATGATGTTAAGAGCGCGACTAGAGCTACTTTCTGATGTGCACGCCTTCTCCGTAGACTTTTATAAAAGCAAGACAGGTGGCATTTAGTGACGCACCAAGGGAATCAATCGTTGCACTCGGACAAACACAAACCATTTTGTAATCACAAAACAGTGATTGGCACAGACTTGGTGCATTTATTAAATCATTAAATAACTCACCCTTTAACTATTAAATCACAAAAAATCTTAAAATTATGACTATAAATAGGTAAAATGTTAACGGTTTGTTAAAAAAATGACAAAGGGACAGCCCAGGGGAATCAAATATTAAGGCTTCGAAATTTTTTTTCAGATGGTTTAAGCTGAAATAAACACCTTTTTGTTGTGCCCCAGTTAATTTACACATTAAAGAAACAGCAAAAAAATTTTACATTAAAACTTAAACTTTATGGGTAGTTTTTGCCCTCGGACAGTGTTTTTTTGGCTTTCAAGATTGACCCATAAAGTAGAAGACTACTTAAATGATAAAAATCCATGGACATGATGAGCTGCTCGCTTGGACATCAATGAATTATGTAACTTGTGAATTTTTATGTAATATGTGATTAATTTATTTACAACTTGACGTGCAAAAGTATTTCATGTAAATCTATTTGCAGAATAAATTATTTCATTTCATTTCATTATTTCATTTCATTTCATTTCATTTCACAATCCGGCCGTTCACGTTTATAATATTATTAAAGATTATTAGGACAGCCAACAAGAAAAACACTGGTACAGATTAATAAAAATGAATCAAAACAAAGCAAAGTGCTAATCTTAATTAAAGCGTTGCCACGTCATGCAATGGATAAAGGGCATGCAATGGGTTACACCAATTATGGTTGCGAGCGAACTCATGATTGGTGTAAACCAGTCGAAACGTCGGGCAGTAAGTAGCTAAGTATTTGCTAGTCCTAATATTGCGTGTAGACCCATAAAGACCCATAATATTTAGTGTAATGGAACGCGTAAGCTTAAAATCATACTTAAAGTAGAAACTGAATGATTGACATACCAACGCACAGCCTAAACGGCAAAACTTAGACACTTCAAATTTGGAAGTGACGTAGCTTAAGATACCGAGGCGGTACACAAGAAAGAAATTCCTAAAATTCCCAAGGGAACGACAATTATTGCGAAAAACTTTTTATGAAATATCTAAACCGCGTAAGATAGAAATTTAGCATGCCGTTACCTTAATGAACTTAAAGCTTATTTACAACCCAGATATTTATTTAGTAAAGAACTGCCTCGTTGGTCTATTGGTAGCAAGCGCTGCGTAAGGACCGAGAGGTCCCCGGTTCGAGTCCGGGGTCGGGCAAAATTTGTGTGAGTTTTTCTGTAATGAAATTACTCAGCCCGGAGTTAAGAAGTTGGCGGTTGAACGCCCGTGCCTCGGAAAGCACGTAAAGCCGGTGGTCCTGCGCCCGATCTCTCATCGGTCATGTCGGATTGCCGTCTCACCGAATTATGAGAGTAAGGGAATAGAGAGTGCACTTGTGTTTGCGCGCTCACTTGTGCACTATAATATGTCCTGCGCACTTGGCTGATCTCAATTGAGATCGGCCGCCATGGCTGAAATCGGGCGGATGCCTTATAGTGTAATGGAACGCTAGTGTGTAAAATTTTACGTATTTCATTTTCATCTGTCATATCACCAATTCACCTATCGATCCCTTGTCGCAGGCTACCGACGCCCCGCGTGTACAACTGCGCCACTGGAGAGAACCCGACCACGTGGGCGGAGCTACGAGACGCCGCGGAGACACATGCGCGCGCGCAGCCCTCGCGAGCCACCAAGCTCTACCCCAGCTGCAGCCTCGTCCGGAACAGGTCTGTACTGCCCCGGGCCATTAGGGCATAGTCAGGGGATACCAGTCACAACTATCTGTCCGGTGGTTGGTGAACGGTATACGGGTAAGCGACCCCGGCTCCTCGAGCTACTATCGACTCAGTCCAAATCATCCGAGGCGATAGTATCCTTACTCCACTTTTCCTTCCCCTGTCCTGTCATATATCCTTGCTACTCGTGGGAACGCAATGACCTTGTCAAAACAATGCACAAGACAGAATGGCGGCGACGTGGTCCACAACCCGTCACGTCATGTTTCCCACAGAGGTGAAAAGTGGATCGCTGGAAGAGATCTCTACCTACACCTTTGGGAAAAAGGCGTGATTTTATGTACATATGTATGTACGCCCTTCCAGCTCATATTTCCCCTCCCTCCTATGATCCCGAGCTCTTCAGCGGCGCGTGAAACGGCATTTAAGCAGGCCTTCAGGGTGAGTGCGACAGGCTCAATATGGTCTATTGTTCCTGTCGACCTCATATGTGGACCTCGCTAACGCTTACCTTCAGGTGGAGTGAGGTCATCTTGTTAGCCTATAACAAAAAAAAAAAGGTGACCTGACACTTCAGTGGCTGTGCTGCCCTCGCGCGGCACCAAGGTCTACCTGAGCTGCACCCTCGTCAGGAACAGGTGACCCGTCACTTCAGCTGGTGCTGGACTTCTGTCGATACATGGCCCGTGGTTATAGATAGATTTGACTGTAAATTTAAAATTTGGAAAAATACGCATTTTCGATTCGATCGGGGACTTGAACCACCGGACCTCCCGATTTCGCGTCAGTTGCTCTAACCTCTGAGCTATCCAGGCAATTACGTCACCAATGCGTATTTTTCCATCACCTTTTACCCGTTAGCCACGGGTGGCGCCACCACCGGTAGTGATCAAACACTATCGGTTTGTAAACATTTGTTTACAGAAATATTTATTATACAGAATGGTCGCACTTGGCAATTACATTTTAAGAAGAACAAATAAAAATATAATTGACTGGCTCAGGAACCATGGTTAGTGACCCAGGTTCACAACATACGGTACCAAGAGTCATAGGTTCGAATAATACCCGGGTGAAATATTTATGTGTAAGTTGGTGACCACATGGGCAGCGCCGGCCCCTAAAAGGCACACTGCTGGCTCGTTAAGAACAGGTGATGGGGTTCGACATCCGAGGACATGAACCTGAGGTCTTGGAGGCAGATTCGCACCACTGGCGTACTGGTCTGGTGCCAAATCTAATATCCGGACAGACCAGACGATTTGACCGCATATTTTACCCGCAAACCTCGAAAATTTATGCCATGCCATTTATTTAACTGTTTGCTGCGCATGGTGTTTACCAAGACCTCGCCAAGCGGCTGACTGAGGTTTCAGGCGACCGGAGGGCGGGCTTGTTCCTGGGTCAATTGCCTATATAAATAAAGACATTTTAAGCTATTGCATAGCTTTTATCGCGACAACCGAACCAAGAAATTCCGTAACGAAAAAACCCTCACAATCGTCTAACGTCGTTTCAGTTCGGTAGACTTCGGCACGGTGTTTGTGTGCGTGCGGTTAGACGTATTGTACGACTCTACGAAACTCGCACGAATTGAGACGAGCTGCTCCGAAATCGGACGATGCTATGCAATAGCTATACCACGGCAGTCCCCGAGTGCCACACGTCTTTTTTTTGTTTATGATTTTGTTCCTGGGTCAACGGATAAGCCTCGCCATCCAAAGAGGAAACTCGGCCAGCCTCTTGGGCACGATGCCTATGGACAGCGATCTGGGACATATTTTTCATTTATGAGAATGAATTTATTTTGTTAGTGTAGTTTAATTTAACTTAACTATTTTTATACTGTAAGTGAAAAATCCCGACACACCAAGTTACTACACGGTGGCTAACACTGAAACTGACAAGGGCCGTTAGAAACAGTTCGTCCGTTCGCGACCCACCATAATACCCATCTTTAGACATGAAGGACCGACCAGAGAAAGTGAAAGAAGTAAATTAATAATTTCAATGTTGATTATTCCTCCCCAGGTTCCTGTACCAGGTGCAGCTGTTCCTGACTCAGACCGCGCCGCTGCACATCGCCGAGTACATCCGGAGGCTGCTCACCAACAACGAAAAGTCGAAGTGAGTTAAGAATAAATAATAAAAAAGTTTATTAACCACAACGTACAGAAATTAAAAAAGATAGACCACGACATGGTTTCGTGTGAAGTTGTATAGAGAGTGGGATGTAAAGAGTGGTTCAAGCCCGCCTGAACGGGGACCTGAACCACTTTTTGCTTTGAGAAAACTGCAAGTACCTACTCTATTGGTTAGCACCGGAGTTGGCACATCCCCTCAAGGGATCTTGAGGCTATGTGCCAACTCCTGCGTACCGATTTGGGGAAAGGCGTGATTTTATGTATGTATGGCATGACCAGACTCGGTTTCCTTTCAGGTCGGACCTGATCAAGGTGTCCAACCGGCTGGCATCAATGAGCTCTGCCCTGGGGTTCTTCAGCTGCCGCCAGTGGCACTTCGACACGCACAACACGCAGCGGCTCTGCGCGCGCCTCTCGCCCGCAGACGCCAAGATATATAACCTCGACCCGCACTCCATACAGTGAGTTACCTCGTTGGTCTATTGGTCCCTCCCTTCCCTTTCCACTCCCGAACGACACGTGCTGGGCAGCGCCGCCATTTACATACAATGCAGGCGCTGGTGGCGAGGACTGGAGAGGTTTAGCTCTTAATTTCTGCCACGTGTGATTAAGTCATGGAATGCCCTTTCAGCTCATGTTTTCCCTCCTATGATCCCGGGCTTTTCAGGCGGGGCGTGAAACGGCATTTAAACATGCCTTCAAGGTGAGTGCGACAGGCGCGATAATGGTCTATTGTGCCTGTCGATCTCATAATTTTGTGGATCTCACTACCGCTTACCATCAGGTGGAGTGAATTCATCTTGTAAAAAAGAAATTGCCGAGTGCAACCATACTGTATAACATTTCTATAAAGAAATGTTTGCGGATCGATAGTGTTTGATCACTACCGGTGGTGGCGCCACCCGTGGGTAAGGGGTAAAATGTCATGGAAAAATTCGCATTGGTGGCGTAACGCCTGGATAGCTCAGAGGTTAGAGCATCCGACGCGAAATCGGAACCGCGCGCCGCCGCGGTCGGCGGCCAAGCGGACCTCAATTTCAAGCCTCCACAGGCCGCCGTCCATCTGTCGGTCTCCAGGCTGTATCTCATAAACCGTGCTAGCTAGAAAGCTTAAATTTTCACTAATGATGTATTTCCGTTGCCTCTATAACAACAAATACTAAAAATTTAAAAAGTTTATCTTTTCAATGTATAAGTATCTGTTGAATTTTATTGGATATAGCTGACTCGACAGACTTCGTCCTGTCAAAAAAATGTGAAAAAGAAAAGGGCTGTGTTTAGGGTTTTCCCGGCAATCATTAGATTTTTTCTCGCCGTAAGAACCATCCTTGGACTTTCAACAAACATTTTAAAATAGAATTGGCCAAATTGGTTCAGTCATTGTTGAGTTATGTGCTTACCAAAACACATTTTGAGATTCATTTTTATATTATAGATTAAGGGGGGATCCCCATACGATTAACGTGCTTTTTACTTAATATGGAACCCTTCGTACGCGAGCCCGACTTACGTTTGAGTACCACACTCTACGGTGAGCTATAACCAAAGGCTGACGCTACTGTCTCCCCGCAGCTGGGAGCAGTTCTACAGCGACTTCGCGCGCGGCGTGCGCGTGCACGTGCTGCGCGAGCGCGACGCGCCGCCGCCCGCCGCCCGCCTGCGCCTGCGCAGGTACGCTATACACAGCCTACAGGAGCTACAGTACACCCACTGCCTCGTTAGTCTATTGGTAGCAAGCGCTGCGTAAGGATCGAGAGGTCCCCGGTTCGAGCAGGGCCAGCAAAATTTGTGTGAGTTTTTCTGTAATAAAATTACTCAGCCCGCAGACAGCAAGTTGGCAGGTGTACGCCCGTGCCTCGGAAAGTACGTGAAGCCAGTGGTCCTGCGGCCGATCTCTCATCGGTCATGTAGGATTGCCGTCTCACCGAATTTATGAGGGTAAGGGAATAGAGAGTGCACTTTTGATTGCGCGCACACTTGTGCACTGTAATATGTCCTGCGCATTTGGTTGATCATGGCATGGCATCAATTGAGATCGGCCGCCATGACTTAAAATCGGTCGGACGCTTTATTACTATCGAATCATGCTGGTTATTACGTGAAAAATTCAACATTTTTTTTTTATCATTTCAATACCGCTTACCATCAGGTGGACTATTCTATATTGCTAGAGCCTTATAAAGGGTTAAGAGTGTTAACCTTTATGACCTACAACTAACTAGATAATCATACTTACACACACACACACACACACACACAAAACACACACCCACACTTACATATACACGCAGGGTACTTAAAAACCTAAACCTATATCTATTTATAATATAGATAAAATCACCTCTATTTTCAAAATTTTATTTAAGCCACTCTATGATTGTATTAAATATTAATCTGTACTGAACCCGACTAATTTTATGATGTGATCGTTCTGGTTCCTGCGATACCTACAGGCTTAGAGCCTAGTGCAGTGGCCACTGCTCAATTATTTAAATAAGCAGGTTTACACGATCATTGTAAACTTAACTTTATTAACTAGAATCTATGTAATTGTGTTTAATTATTTTATGCTTTAAAATACAATATGCCATATTTACCTGTATGAATGTCATATTTTTACTGTAACTTGTCTGTCTGTGTGATTTAATAAAGAGATTATAAAAGAGATTTATGAGGTTATACTGTTAACTTGCGTATGAAGCGAAAGTGGAAAGAGGAAGTGATCTCTGCCTACCGCTCTAGGGAGAAGGTGTGATTTTATGTACCTATGTATGGTACTGTTAACTTAAGCCAGTTCTCCTTCCTCCAGGCTTCACTACGCGCAGCGCGCAGTGTCCTTCCTAGTGTTGTTGGTGGCGCTGCGCCGCGTGCTGCTGAGTCCGGCGCCGCGCGCGCTGCTCGCGCTAGTGATGCGGATGGTCGCGCTGTTGCGAACGTGCGCCGCTCTGCCCGTGGCGCTAGTAGCGGCGGTGAAGGCGTAGGCTAAGAACGGAACTAGTTGATTAAGTTAATTTAAGTTTACATTTAGTATTTTCTATTATTTGCGCGAGCGCTACACATTTGAAATAAAACTAATTTTATGGATTAAACTCGCGTGTATTGGTACTATAAACATTATTTAGAGATCCGACCTTTCGAGCTCTTTACAGCACTCGTGGTCACGGGCATGACTCCGAAAACGAGCTCTATAAAGAGCAAGAGCAGAGAAAAACAAAACAACATGGTAAATAGCCAGGTAATTTTAAAGTTTTATTAAAATATTGTATGTTTTTGTTAAAACCGTGTAAAAATTGCTTAAAAACTACGTTTGTTGTATGGGCCCCCTGTATGTAGACCCTCTTTAGATTTTAATTTATTATTATTTGGAAGGTAAAATAGCGGGGACCTATTTGGTACGATTTTTATTTTTAAGTTTAGTTTAAGACATTTGTTACCATATTTAAAGATATTTGTACCGAATAAACAATTATTCTATTAATATACAAGTTAATATTCTGTGAATTTTTTAAGCGTCTGCCTGTTACCGTTATTAATATCGAGCTTGAAAAATACGAATAAAACACGTTTATTGTATGAGGAACCCCCTATTGTATTTTTTTTTAATTTAAGTATTTGTTGTTATATCGGCAACGGAAATAAATCATTTGTGAAAGTTTCAGCTTTCTAGCTATCACGGTTTATGAGATACAGCTTGGAGACAGACAGACGGACAGACGGACGGCGGAGGCTTAGTAATAGGGTCCCGTTTATACCTTTTAGGTGCGGAATACTAAAAATTAAACAAAAAATTCATTTATTAAGTTAATTTTTTTTACATTTTAAATATTGTTTTTTGGGACTACAAATAGTGCATTTCTGCTGTAGAGTCCAAACTTCATTAGCCTCTAAATCGATAAATATATATCACAGAGTAAAAATATTGATTGTCTATATTGAGGACCTATATGTGTAGGTAGGTAGGTATATCATAATAAAATATTTATTGAAATCTGAAGTATCAACAATGTTTACCTGTCCGCTTGGCATGGAATGCCCCTATGACCATATACGACACTGCAAATGCCCTGATCACGTGTCAACTGAAGATCTAACATGATCAAAGCACTTACATTAGAGCCGAAATATAAAACTCACCAAAAATGTAAAACAAATACATGGTAAATATCCCGGTCATTATTTTTTCTGAACTTTCTGGTTCCTGCGATACAGGCCTAGAGTCTAGTTCAATTATCTAAATAAGCAGGTTTAGACGAACATTGTGAACTTAACTTTATTCATACGTAACTTAAATCCAACTGTCAACTCGAACCTATTTACCCGACTACGGCAAAGCAAAAGGAGGGTTATGATTTTGACAGGCTATGTATGTATGTATGTATGTATGTATGTATGTATGTATGTATGTTTGTATGTATGTATGTATGTTCATCTGTTTCCACATAACTTCTAAATTGCTTGTCAGAATTCGACAAATGACATATCATTAGAAGCGTCTTAATTGTCCGCTGGTTATAGGCTATATAGGGTTTCACAAAATCTAATGTGGCGCCCACTAGCGGACAAAACATACAGAGTAAAAAAATAAAGTTAAGATAAATACGCCGTGTTTGGTATCATTGGAAAGCGCTTTACTTGTACATTTTAAATATATATATATCGATACCTTAAATCTCAAATGGCGTAACCACCAAAACGCAACTTTTCAGGAGAGCAAAAAAACGAAAAAAAAAAGTTTTTTTTTTATATAACTTTGTCAATTTTAATGCAGTGAAAATGTTTTATACATCAAATTTCTTAGAATTTTGAGATAAAGGCTTCAGTAAGAACTCTTTGCACCTAAATCTTATATTTAACAAACTAGAAGTCGGTTACGCTTGTGAAAATATTACGAAAAGGCGTTTACGCCTCATAAAAAATCATGATTTTTAAGAGGTGAAGGTCGTATCTCCCGAAAGTAATTGTCTTTTGTGCTTTAAAATAACTTAATAATGAAAGAAAACGTAAAATTTCCACTCTGTATTACGCTTTTTACAAAGTTACGCCATATGTCACGTTTTCATAGTGATGCAATGGGTAATACTCACCTTGTAAGTTTTATAACAGGACGAAGAATTTTTGTACATGGGATATTTCACTTATAGTTATACGTAATTCGATTAATTTTGTCATTCGTAACCCCCACTGCTGTATATTCACCATACATTTATCTATGTATTCAGCCATTTGCGTACTTGTGCGCATAGATTACGTTCCTCCGTGTATTTATTATTTTTTGTGACCGTTACGTTGACTTTGGCGCGTTATTGGTCTTTGATTCTGATTTGTGTTTGGACATTGATTTAAAATGCCGAAACAAGGAAAAGCAATAAATAGCCAATGTCTCCGCAATCTTAATCCCCCCACGCATCAATACTAACAATAATAATGACAATAATGTGTTCAGCGATTTTGGGTGTAAACGCCTTTCTTTTGTATTGCAATTTCGAAAAATAGCGTGTCTTACGAGTTACGCCGGAAAATTATGTCCCTTACACCCTTTTTTTTGACATTTTTTTCACGTCACAATAATTTTTAGGGGCGTAACCACCATGGTAATTAGACTAAGCCTTTTACGACCTGTTTACCTTATGAAAAGTGTTCAAATCTATAAAAAACATTAGGTCGTAATAACCTTTTTTTTGCGAATTTGAGGATTTTAAATATACAGATCGATAGAGAAAAAAAAACTGAATAAAACTGCATTAAAAAGTCATTTTGACCAAATTGGCGGTTACGCCATTTGAGATTTAAGGTAGCGATATAGTTCACATCTTTTCGTTCATAGCTTCTTTACTACGTCCCCTTAAAATATAAAACATGTTGGTTCATCAATTTAACTTTTGATAATATTATGCGCCACAAATACACTTTAACACCAAAATAGTACAAATAATAAAAAGTTAAAAACTAAAACCCAACTACGACAAAAAACGACGCTGAAAAAGTATAAAACAAGACTTTTAGAACACTGAACTGAACAAAGTTGCTTATGTAGTTCCAAGTAAATGGACACAGTAGACTCTACCAAAATGCTTATGTTGAAAATTGACAATAATGTCATACAATACTATTTTGAAGTATGCAATATTTACTATGTAGAGATAAGTTTTCATGTTTGGAAAGGCGTAGTCACACGTTCCATACACAAGTACCTACCTACCGTAGCACTTTGACAACGTGTGACTGCGGTTTTCCAAACATGAAAACTTATCTCTACATAGTAAATATTGCATACTTCAAAATAGTATTGTATGACATTATTGTCAATTTTCAACATAAGCATTTTGGTAGAGTCTACTGTGTCCATTTACTTGGAACTACATAAGCAACTTTGTTCAGTTCAGTGTTCTAAAAGTCTTGTTTTATACTTTTTCAGCGTCGTTTTTTGTCGTAGTTGGGTTTTAGTTTTTAACTTTTTTTATGCTTGAGGAAACATTTATTGTGAACTTTTCTGTCTGTGAATACAATAAAATATTATTTCATTTTCTTGTACCTACAACTTGCAGTTGACCAGCTAGAAAAACAGAAAATAATGCTGCTGGCATTAAGCTAGCCGAATTATTTTCGCATATGTTAGAATTTTCTGCTAAGTGCTCTCCTAGAATCTGGCGAAACGTATCAAGTTTCATTAAATCTTTTTAAACATTAAACATTTTCAGTGGTGTTCTCATATTAACTCCTACTAGGGTGATTTTCGATTGAGGTAAGAGCTAACGCCATGCCTCTTTTTTTGAAGTTTGTTTTGATACACTCCTGTGTATCAAATATTGTCATTTATTGTAATAACGCGTTTGTAAACGCCAGCGGTTGTCTTAAGAATAAATCAGTCTTTGTAAATAACTCAAACCGGTTTGTATTATTTTTATTTTGCCGTTATACGTCGCCAGGGTCAGTGTGTGTTGGTTAGCCTCTAGTAGCCCGGGAATTCTTGTCATGTCAACCTCAACCCATGACCAGGAATAGCGGCGCTGCCGGGAACTAGGGGCGTGGGCTTTTTAAGTATAATTTGATAGTTTTTAGATTAGTAGATTGATAGTTCCTTAAAGATAGATATTGTTGTTTTGTTTTTTATAATACTTCTTTTAAAATCAATAATGACTCTAAAGAACCAAAATGAAACCAAAATACTGGTAAGTGTAATTAAAATAAACGATTATTCTATACAAAAATGTTTTTATTTTGATTTCCCTGGCATCTTGTATTGATACCCTGGCACCAAAATTTTAAAGTCTTATATCTTTTTATCTAAACATGTGACAGTGATGCCTATTGGAGAAATATGTTCACAATGAGGTGTTATTTAGCCTTATGATAGTAAAAGTTTAAACTCTTATGTTTTAAAAAGTGCCAGGGAATCAACCAAATACGTCCAACTTCAAGATTGACCCATAAAAATGGCAAACATAACAACCATAGTCAAATACCCTATTTAAACTCTATCGGTAAGGAATAGTTTATTACATACTTATATTGTATATTATATTTGTTATCTTATGATTTTACTTTAATAATAAATTATTTGTATTACTACAATGATCGAAATCAAACATCAGTAATACTTTACTATATAACTGACCTTGCAATAACATGGAAAATAAGTAAAAAAATGTAGGGAAGAAAAACCTTTTACGAGGTTAAAGGTTTTGTGCCGTTTTTACAGCGCAAGCAACGAAAGACTCCTAAGATGAATATTTTTCCCTGTTTTTAAACATTTCCCATTATTTTGTCGCACCTATTGGTTGTAGCGTTCATGTTATACATATAGCCTGCGGGTTGCAGACATTGCTGACACAGTTTTCTATACTTGTGTGCGGACCGCAAACTGTGCAATACGTAGTTTATACTGCGTAAAAAAAAAGGGTAAACTGCGTCAGCTATGCGAGCTAGGCTAAACTATCTTAGCTTTGTTCTTGGTCTGCAACCCATATAACTAAAGCTTTTCTTGATATAATGGTCTATTCAACAAAAAAGGATATTTTCAATTCGAAAAAATATTTCCTGAGATTAGCGAGTTTAGACAAACAAACTCTTCAGCTGTATAATATTCAGTATAGATTCAAATGATTTAGGTTCAATAAGGAAATGCTCCATGAATAAAACATGGACTTAGCTCAACTTTGACATAAACTATATTTAAAAAAACCGACAATGACTTGTTGAAATCTTATAAATATTATTATTTATCTAGAACTAGCGACCCGCCCTCGCTTCGCTTCGGGTATACCTCTATCTCTATAATATATAGCTGTGCCCGCGACATCGTTCGCGTGGACTACAGGATTTTGTTTTTTTTTTAACTTAAAAGTAGTCTTAGTTACTCCTTAACATCAGCTACCTGTCAATATAAGTGCTGTCAAAGTCTTTTCAGCCATTCAAGAAGTTAGTCAACCGGAAGAAACATTTAAAACAAAATTATTTTGGTATTTATCATCAGAACCATCTGTCTTTTATCGTGTAATAAATAAGTATATTACACAATTACCTACACAGCAATGGGATGTTGTGTAATATACTTATTTATCATTGATCTGATCCCGTGCTAAGAACCTTTAGCACTTATCACATATCACAACCAGACACGGTACAAACATGGGTATTAATCACAGAAATATTTCTGTGTGAGTGGAAATAAAACCCACGACTCTTTATGTGGTCTATGAATTGGCATAAAACCGTTCAGACGTTAAGGCGTGAATGAGGTAAACTATTAAAACAAACGATTAAAAATCACTAACTTAATTAGTTTTCTGCCTACGCCTTAAGTACGATAGCATGAATATTAACAGCCTATATCCTTTTCTAGGTTACTATCTATCTCCTAACTAAATTTCATCAAAATCCGTTCAGCCGTTTAGGCATGATAAAGCAAAACTCCCAGCAAAAACAATAAAAAATCACTAATTCAATTCAGTTTTCTGCCTATTTCCTACCCGTAAGATGACGTGATCATTTTATATCCGTTTTTGGATAACCATCTATTACCCTACTAAATTTCATCAAAATCCGTTTAGCCGTTTAGACGCCAAAGAGCAAAAGTCCTAACAAAAACGACAAAAAATCACTAACTCAATTTAGTTATCTGCCTACTGCCTACCCCCTAAGAACGATGGCGTGATTATTTATAGCCTATAACCATTTGTAGGTTATCATCTATTACCATACCAAATTTTATCAAAATTCGTTCAGCCGTTTAGACGTCAAAGAGCAAAAGTCCTAACAAAAACGACAAAAAATCACTAACTCAATTTAGTTATCTGCCTACTGCCTACCCCCTAAGAACGATGGCGTGATTATTTATAGCCTATAACCATTTCTAGGTTATCATCTATCACCATACCAAATTTCATCAAAATTCGTTCAGCCGTTTAGACGTCAAAGAGCAAAAGTCTTAATAAAAACGACAAAAAATCACTAACATTTTTTTTTTTTTTTATAATAAGCTAACAAGATGACCTCACTCCACCTGATGGAAAGCGGTAGTGAGATCCAAATGTTAACTCTTCTTGATAATTTTATGCCTAACTTACTTACACATGCGTTAGATGTAACAGGAATATGCTTTATAAATAAAACGAATCATTTGGTACTCACTTTTCAGCTATATTCTCACACAAAACAATTTTACACCTAGATAACAAATTAGACGTTCCGCTGTTTTTTTCAAAAACTCCCACGCGCCATTATTACAAAGTACCGCGTGGTCAACTAAGTAATTATATTTTATAATATTAAATATCCAAGTAGTAATTTACATAAAAGAACTAATGTTAAATTAATATTTAATTAATTTAACATTTTTCATTTATTTTACACTGTTCCATTAAAAATTAGTAAAAAACAATAATGCAATCCATCAATCTATCCATATTTAACATAGACAAGTCACTGTTGATGACAGTCGGCCATCCACATTACTTCGGACGACCTCGTACGATAAGCAATCACAAACTATTTTCTTACACCAAGTAAGTATAGGTAACTTTTATCAAATTATTATTATATTTACAAGCTTTATACTAGTACAACCCAAACAATATAGTAGTTAGTATATGCTACTTTAGATCTTATAAGTTTAATCTTAGATCTATATATCTTATTAAATTAAAATTTAAACGATATATCTCTGTATTACTATAATATACATTCAGTCAGACATTAACTGTTACGTAGGACCAGGAATGTCCGCATCGACAATGCTTAATCACCTTAATCAGGACCAGGGATGTCCTCAGTGGACCAGGGAAATCCACGCAAATAACGAAAAAGTAAGGACCAGGGAAGTCCTACGTGGACCAGGGAAATCCACGCAAATAATTCTTATAACTAAGTTAGGACCAGGGATGTCCTCAGTGGACCAGGGAAATCCACGCAAATAATTCTTATAACTAAGTTAGGACCAGGGATGTCCTCAGTGGACCAGGGATGTCCTCAGTGGACCACGCAAATAACGAAAAAGTAAGGACCAGGGAAGTCCTACGTGGACCAGGGAAATCCACGCATATAATTCTTATAACTAAGTTAGGACCAGGGATGTCCTCCGTGGACCAGGGAAATCCACTCAATAATACTTATAATAAAGTAAGGACCAGGGATGTCCTCCGTGGACCAAGGAAATCCACATAATAATATTTATGACAAAATAAGGACCAGAGTTGTCCTTGGTGGACCAGGGATATCCACGTAAACTAAATTCATTTGTTCAGACCGGACCAGGGATGTCCGTAGGTATACAATCATTTAAATATACTATTATTACAACGCATCTCTTTCTAGTACCTAAACAACGTGTAACACATGAATAAGGCTTAATATTTAATACTACTCATCATCGTTAGACTCATTGGAAGATACTTCTATATCTTGTTCATGAGGTCTTTGAAAGTTTAGCCACGGTTTGATCTTATCAATAGCCACAATAGTAGAAAAACGCCTACCGCCTTTTCGAGTGAGTGGAGTATCTTCAACATGAAAACGATCGTGATCAAGTATAGCTGTAATTCGATAAGGTCCCTGATACTTTGGGACTAGCTTTTTGCTCTGCCCCGTGGCCGGTATTTGACGCTCAACCCGCACTAAGTCACCTACTTGAAATTTGACAGGTTTAGAACGACGTTTGTCGAAGGTTTCCTTTTGTTTACGTTGACACGCATCAACATGAGCATTGATTTCTTGCCTAATTTTGGATCGGTTTGAGTTGGGGACAATGTCGTCATTGTCACGTAATTCTGCAAGTATTCTACTTTCACTTGAGCCTGTTGGTCGTAAACCGAATAGTGCTTCTGATGGGGTTCGATTGATACCTTTATTGATGGTATTATTTATACCCCATTGTATATCCGGTAACTGATCGTCCCATTTATTGTCGGGTGTGCCTATAGATTTTGCGGTGAGTGCATCAACTATAACCTTATTGTAGCGCTCCACCTGACCATTGGCCCTTGGTGTCGCTACAGCATTAAGGATATGCTTGATGCCCTTGTCACTCATAAATCTTTTAAAAGAAGAGCTTGTAAAGGACGTTCCCCGATCAGAAATCAGCCGTCGTGGTACACCAAAAATACCAAAGTATTCTTTGAGCGCCCTAATAGAAATGGATGATTTCGTATTCCTCACCGGCTTCAAGTAGATGTACCGAGTAAAAGCATCTACAATAACTAATATGTGCATATTACCTCGACCACTTCGCACAAAAGGACCTACATGGTCAATATGGAGGGTATCACAAGGTCTGTCGATCTTATTTATAGGATGAAGATATCCAGGTTTTTTCCTCCTGATGATTTTGAATAGGCGCATTCCAAACATGATGCAACATATTTCTTCACAAAGACTCGCATTTTCGGAAACCAATATGATGACTTAATCTTTTCCAGTGTCTTATCAACCGAGAAATGTCCTATGTCATCATGATTTAATTTAACAACCTGCCAGCGAACTCCCTTTGGTACCACCCACCGATCCCCATCAGGTGTTATCCGATATAGTTTGTCACCCTTTACTTTGTAATTATTTTTGATATCCACTACGTCACTAAGGGTGGTATCTTGCAAGATTTTTATGATCTTTTGAATGTCAGAATCCGTATTCTGAACTGTCACGAGCCAATTCTCCTCAGTGACGCTCAGAACATTCTGTTCATCCTGCGAATAGTTAGAGACAGGATTTTCGACTTAGTGCATCTACATGGGCCATGGATGCACCTGCTCTGTACTCTATGTCAAAATTATACTCTTGCATGAGTTCCCACCAACGAGCCACTCGCGGTAACATATCTCTCTTCAGAAAAAGTTGCGCGTAAAGAGTTACAATCAGTAATTATTTTGAATTTTATCCCGACTAGGTATACTCGAAATTTCTGAAGAGAAGATACAACCGCAAGCGTTTCCAGATCATACGAGGAGTAGTTTTGTTCCTCGGGTGTGGTCTGTCTGCTATAGTATGCGACAGGTCTTAGAAGACCGCATTCATTACGCTGCAACAAAATTCCACCGAGGCCCAATTTACACGCGTCTGTGTGTAATTCTGTTTCAGCTTGCGAATCATAAAGAGCCAAAGTTGGTTTATCAGTCAATTTTTGCTGCAGCGTCCTAAACGCAGTCTCCTGTTCACTGCCCCATACCCAAGTTACGTCTTTTCTCAAGAGATAAGTTAGGTTTGGCTATAATAGAAAAACCTGGCACAAAACGTCGAAAAAAACTGGCTAGTCCCAAAAAATTGGCGAACGTTATGCTGGTTTTGTGGCAAGGGAAACTTCTCGACAGCTTCTATTTTCCTAGATCCCGGTTGAATGCCTTCTTTTGAAACCTCAAATCCTAGGTAGTCAACTTTGTCACCGAAAAACAGACATTTTGACATTTTGAGGGTTAAGCCTGCGCCTGAAAACATTTTCAGGACGTTCTCCAACCGTAACATGCCCTCTGAGTAATTTTTAGCCGGTATAATTACGTCATCTAAATACGCTAGAGCCTCCTTATGACGAGAAGAGCCCAGCACCTGGTTCATTATACGCTGAAAAGTTGCAGGTGCGTTCGCAAGACCAAACGGCATCCGAGTAAACTCAAAGTGGCCGTCTGGTGTTACAAACGCAGTTTTGTGCCTATCTTCAGTACGTATAGGAATCTGGTAGTAACCAGATGCTAGATCTAGAGTAGTATAGAATTGGTGTCCAGCTAACATATCTAGCTGATCATCTATCAGCGGCATGGGGTAATTTTCCTTTACCGTCTTTCTGTTTAAAGCGCGGTAATCTATGCATAGCCTGTAATCTCCAGTTTTCTTGCGCACAAGGACAACTGGACTCGCGTAAGCTGATGTAGAAGGCTCAACTATCCCATTCTCCTGCAGTTCTAAAACCATGTCCCTGACTATCTCTTTTTCTTTGATAGACAATCGATAAGGTCTGTAGACCACCGGTTCGCCATCATTAAGAGTGATTGACATTTCACCCGCTGAAGTAACACCCAATTCCGACAAATTAGAAGCGAAGCATTCTCTATATTTATTTAAAAGATTAAACAGCTGTTCTTTTTCAACAGGTGTGATGTTATTCCCTACTTTAATGTCTTGATCAAGTAAAGGCAAATAAGTCTCAGACTCTGCATTGACGTGCATGATCTGAGCAGACAAAGTAACATCTTCATTAGCCTTTACTCCCCGAGCTAATACATAATCTTTCTGAAGTGTTATAGTTTTACCATGTGGCACATTCACCTTGATATAACCTAACCCGCAGTCATCTATCACAAATAGACCTGATGGTACAGAAAATCTTATGTCCGAAAGCAGTCGCAGTCCTCCTTCTACGTATACATCCCCACACATGATTGGATCGGTATATACTTCAACCATTGACGTGTTCAGCAATGTAACATCGCTTCGACATAACAATTTTACTTTGTTGTTAGATGTTATTAAATTATGGTCAACATGTAACATCTGAAGTTTATCACTTGTTTTTATGACAATAATATGTGGAAGTTCCGTTAATGACTGACCAATTATTACCGGCACTTGCATAGACTCATCAGGGACTATTAGAAGTTCAACATCGGCCTCCACCTCATCAATTGAAACGCTAACCAATTTTTTTCCTATTACCTGTACGGCAGAGTTCCCAAAACCTCTAAGGATAGGGAGATCTTTCGACTCAAAGTTGATACCTACATTTTTGAAATCCGATAATCTTATCATACAGCATTCGCTGCCAAAATCAACAAAAGCTTCAAAAGATTTATTATTAATTTTTATAGTTTTAAAATATTTTCCACCGGGTTTATACTTAGAAACCGCTAAAACCGTTTTTTCAGACGTCGACGAAATTTTCGAGAAACAAGTATCTGATTCATGACCCAATTTTAAGCATTTGCCGCATTTCTTAATAGGTAACGTACATTGAGAAACCACGTGACCCTCTTGTTTGCAATTAAAGCAGCGTGATACTCTAGATCCTGGTTTTAGTGATGTCTCAGGTAATTTATTTGTACCCTGGCTTTTAACTAATCTTCGATCAACCTGGGGCCTACTATTCCTGGCATTTCTTAAATACGCTAGCAACTTATCAGGGTCATCGTATTGCACAGCTTCCGCACCTAATCTGATGGAACGATCGTCGATTCCGTGCAAAATACATTCCACAGCACGCCTTCCCGTTATGCAACACCTATTGATTAAAGCTACTTTATCGTAATAGTATGCTTCTAGAGAATCACCAAAACGAGCTCTCTTGGCAAGCATATCGCTGAGCATTTGACCGTAGTTTTCACTAGAGGGAAACGCAGCCAACAATTTGGATTGCCACTCCTCCCACGAGAAAAGAACGGACGGTAAACCTTCGTACCAGCGTTGTGCGACTCCACGTAGTTTCGGTAGGGCAAAATGTATCAATTGTTTTTCGCTCCAACCGTAAATTGAACTACATTCATTGACTTTGTGCAGCCACATTGTCATCGTCTGTTCTTTTCTCGCCGGGTCAAACTCCGGGATTGTATTTTGCATGCTACCTAACTTGTCAAACGTATCACTACGACCGACCGACTTAATGGCTTCCAGTAGTTGAGCTATGCTATGAGACGCGTAAGACTCGCTAACATTTCTATGAGGCGTGTAAGACTCGCCAACATTTCTATGAGGCGTGTAAGACTCGCCAACATTTTTATGAGGCGTGTAAGACTCGCCAACATTTCTAGAACGGTTAGTATCGCGCGATCCAGAATGTCTACGACTACGCGATCGATGACTTACACGGCTACGAGATCGATGAATCACGCGGCTACGCGAGCGACGACAGCTCACACGGCTACGCGAGCGATGACTCACGCGACTACGTGAGCGATGACTGGAGCGGGAAACCACGCGGGTACGTGATCTACAGCCCGCGCGGCTGTCTTGAGGATTATCGCATTCTACGTCATCTCCATGGCGATGGATACAGCGACTGCGAGATGGTCGTTCTACCTGTTCACAGGAACGTCGACTCATATGACTGCACGAACGACGATCCGTCCTAGGGCTGCGTAGCTGCCTTTGTTTACTCCGAGAACGTCGCTTCACGCCCACAGTTGACCTTTCTCTTGACCTGTGCTTCGAAATCCGCCTCGTAGACTGGCTCCGGGAAGCACGTCGCGTCCGACGACTGGACTCCGTCGCCCTGCGCCGACTGCGTGACCGGCGTTCTTCATCCGTGGGGTGCGACGGCGAGTAGACAGCATGCCCATTGGGTGAATTCACTGAAATCAGCATAAATATAAACGCACAGTAAACTGAAAACAACCTACTTATTCACCTATGTTCGTCTTGCTTTTAATGCTTCTCAAGCATCTAACGTCTAATATGGCAGTAATCACTGTTCAATTGAAATTATGTACAAAATAAGGTAGGTTACCTACCTAATAAAAACTAGAACGTCATTCTAAATTAATAAAGAAATAATTTTATTTCAAACAAGAAAAAGAAAATAATTG
Source organism: Maruca vitrata (assembly GCA_039566165.1). NCBI lineage: Eukaryota > Metazoa > Arthropoda > Insecta > Lepidoptera > Crambidae > Maruca > Maruca vitrata. The sequence continues at coordinate 3,659,680 of CM076937.1, read as the reverse complement.
GGTAGGTTGTTTGTTTAATTATTGAGTCACGGGTTTCATTAGAACCCGGTCATTTACTTTTCATAAAGCAATGAAAAAAAATATTGAAAAATTACGTAATAAGTAAATGACCATTAGCGGAAAAAAATAATCAATAATATTCTCTAACGGAATCGTAATCAAGCTGATTTTATTTATATTTATTTAAAGCTTCTCTTAAAGATAACTTTGATTGTAGGTATAAAACAATTAATTGTGAAGCCTACTCGCAATCCACTTGAGTGATCATGAATGCATCCCACTTCTGAAATTGTTAACTCTTCTTGATAATTTTATGCCTAACTTACTTACACATGCGTTAGATGTAACAGGAATATGCTTTATAAATAAAACGAATCATTTGGTACTCACTTTTCAGCTATATTCTCACACAAAACAATTTTACACCCCGATAACAAATTAGACGTTCCGCTGTTTTTCAAAAAACTCCCACGCGCCATTATTACAAAGTACCGCGTGGTCAACTGAGTAATTCTATTTTATAATATTAAATATCCAAGTAGTAATTTACATAAAAGAACTAATGTTAAATTAATATTAAATTAATTTAACATTTTTTATTTATTTTACACTGTTCCATTAAAAATTACTAAAAAACAATAGTGCAATCCATCAATCTATCCATATTTAACATAGACAAGTCACTGTTGATGACACACATGTGAGGTCTAAAGGCACAATAGACCATATTGAGTGTATCGCACTCACCCTGAAGGCCCGCTTAAAGAGGAGACCACTGCTGCGTTAACAACGAGACAAGGCGTGGAGTCTCACATTGGTATTGAGCTGTGCGGGTCTGAGTTGGCCAGTCCGCTGGACGGAAGGGCCCCCGTTTCTACGGGTCTCCCTGGCCGGCGGGCTGACCCGCTCCGCCCGCACAATGCCGCCGCTAAGACTCCACTGGTTCGGCGCTTGCCGCAAAAATGGTCCCCCTGGCTCCGGTTCGTACAGTGCTGATCCCGGAACGCGACCTGACCGAGAGAGGCCAGAGTCACTTAGTGGGTTTTACGCAACTGTATGGTGGTAACAGCAACCGGTCGACAAAACGTCTCCCACCTGAATTTAGTTATCTGCCTACTGCCTACCCCCTAAGAACGATGGCGTGATTGTTTATAGCCTATAACTATTTCTAAGTTATCATCTATCACCATACCAAATTTCATCAAAATCCGTTCAGCCGTTTAGACGTTAAAGAGCAAAAGTCCTAACAAAAACGACTAAAAATCACAAATTCAATTCAGTTTTCTGCCAACTTTCTACCCCCTAAGTACGATGACGTGATTATTTATAGCCTATAACCATTTCTAGGTCCCGTCTATCTATCTATCACCATACCAAATTTCTTAAAAATCCGTTCAGCCGTTTAGGCGTGAAAAAGTATCAGACAGACAGACAGACAGACAGAGTTACTTTCGCATTTATAATATTAAGTAAGGATTAGCAACTACTTAGTTAGTACTTATTCTCGCCAATGAAGGATCGATGAATGAAGCGTCGTTGGCCGAGTGGTTTATGTCGTTGCTTGCCAAGCATGAGGTCGCCAGTTCAAACCCCCACGAACAACACGTTTTTCAAAATTGAAATTCATTTGTACGATTATTCGACGCTTTAACGGTGAAGGCAAACATCGTCATAATCAATGCTGGTGACGATTGTAATGGCGGGTCAAGGGGTGCATTAGAATCCTCGACAGGCCGCCACCATCTGCACTGACCTTAGCTATGTACAACGGACTCATGTCGCGGCTTGACTCGCATCTGGTGTAACTTGAGCTGGAACTTGGGAAGATTAGGTCATCACCATAACCCTAGAATAAGGCAACAAGGTGTACTTTCGCCAGAGACAATAAAATTCCAAGATGGCGATAGGTTTCTGGTCAAAAGTCCTTCTCTGATATTTACTTATATTTTATTCTTTCCTTCAAACTTGTCCACAGCTGTCTATTCAAGGCTTGGACTTGCCAATTCCGTGATAGCTGGACCAAATAGTCACACTATCTCTTCTTGGGCCTTCTCTGATATATGTAGTGAAAATGTTAAGCGGATTGTGCAGGGTAGTGAGGTACAGCGTCAAAGTTGTGGTAGAATACCCTTGGCGGCCAGGGTATTACGGCGGGCCGGGTCCTAGGTCCAACGTTTTATACGTACATTATCCAAAACACTGAAACGTTTTGGAACTTAAACTTAGGGTTAGACAAAGTAACAATGTCAAAACGATAACGAAGTTCGAAAAGAATAAAAAGGTATGGGTTTGACATAAGATTCACCACGTGATTTTGCGCGACTAAAACTGACGCTATCTAAAATTTAATCAAATATTTCGTACGTTCGACGATCAGCAGTAGGCCAAGATAACCATTTGCAGGTCTAAATTAGCGGTTATGCCTCCGACATAAAGGTGGCACAAAGTCCCGACAAGATAGTCTGATATGCTTTAGTTAGTACTTACGTAGTGTTCAAAGTTATATTTTGCTATTTTGAATTATGATTTTAGTGCAACACAGAGCTTTAATGTAAATTTAAAAATTTGAAAATTTTCATATTCATGCCTGACTTGACGGGGACTCGAACCTACGATCTTGGGAGTACGCGCCCCACGTGCTACCAATTATACTATCCAGGCATTACGTCATGTATGTGAATTTCTCCGTCACTTTACCTGTTAGCCACGGGTGGCGCCCCACCGATTGCGATCAACACTATCGGTCCGTAAACATTTCTTTACAGAAATGTTTATTCAGAAATGGAAGCACCTGTTACACCCCACTTAGCGTGGGATAAGGGCAGGAGAATGATGATGGAAGCACCTGGCAATTATATTTTTAATTGTGATTTTAGTGCTACACACAGCTCTAATGTAAATTACATACATACATACATACAATCACTCCTTCTTCCCAGAGGGGTAGGCAGAGATCACTTCCAGCGATCCACTTTTCACCTCTGTGGGTAACGTAATGTGACGGGTTGTGGACCACGTCGCCGCCATTCTGCCTTGTGCATTATTTTAACAAGGTCATTGCGTTCCCACGAGTAGCAAGGATATATGACGAGGGAAGGAAAAGCGGAGGAAGGATACTATCGCCTCTGATGATTTGGACTGAGTCGATAGTAGCTCGAGGAGCCGGGGTCGCGTACCCGTATACCGTGCACAAACCACCGGACAGATAGTTGTGCCTGGTATCCCCTGTCTGATGAATGATCCTAATGTAAATTAAAAAAAATATATATATATATATTTTGCTTTTTATAGGGTTTCGAATTTTTAACCTTTTACCATGATAATTGCGTACCTACTTGTTATTGAGTCGGGGGTTTTTTATATACTTAATTCAATTTTTAAACTTTGTATTTCTCGTACAAAAAAGAAATCTATTAACTACCTACTTCCTATGTTTTCGTCATACATTAAACTAGGTATTTTGAATATTGATATTTTTAGAGTTACCGTAAACATAGTTAGCGTAAAAAACCCGACCGAGGTTTCCAAGAAAAATCGGGGTTCATTATTTGACAACAATTCTAATGTTCCAATGGATCCCGACTGTACAGTGTTTATTTAAATTGAATCTTACTTTTTAACATACATACATAAAATCACGCCTTATTCCCAGAGGGGTAGGCAGAGATCACTTCCTGCCATGTGCTACGGTCCTGACACACCACTTTAGCTTCTTCCACATCCATCAATCTCTTTAACATACATACATACATACATAAAATCACGCCTTTTTCCCAGAGGGGTAGGCAGAGATCACTTCCTGCCATGTGCTACGGTCCTGGCACACCACTTTCGCTTCATCCACATTCATCAACCTTTTCATGCACGCTCGTCGATTACGGGTACTTTTGATTTGACCTTTCTTTAAGATTTGACCTATTTGGTCATGAAAGGTCTTTCTTGGTCTTCCCCTGTCGACATCTCCAATCACACCCTCTCTATATATACTCTTCGTTAATCGTCTTTCACTCATCCTCTCAATATGACCAAACCATCTAAGCATACCTTTCTCAACCTTAGTCACTACATCTTCTTTCACACCACAACGTTCTCTAATTATTTCGTTTCTTATTCTATCACTCAGTTTCACTCCTAGCATACTTCTAAGTGCTCGCATCTCCACTGCATTTATCCTACTTTCGTGCTTCTTCTGCCATACCCAACTTTCGCTTCCGTACATTAGTGTCGGGATCAACACTCCTCTATGAACCGCCAGACGTGCCTTTTTGGACACCTTCTGACTGTTCACAAAGGTGTGCAGCGCTCCGTTCACCATGTTACCAGCATTCACTCTCCTTTCAATATCGCTATCACACTTACCATCTCTTGTGAGCTTGGATCCCAAATATACAAATTCTTTCACTTGTTCTACTTTTTCACTTCCAATCATAACATCGCAAACTGTCATATCATCACCTTTTTCAAAAACCATGACTTTCGTCTTACTGACATTCACATTCATTCCTTTCCCTTTTAAAGATTCATATAGAACAGTCATCATATCCTGCAACTCCGCAGCCGATGAAGCAAGAAGGACTTGATCATCAGCGTAAAGGAGACACTGGACGATTGACTCATTCATTCTCAAACCTTTCTCACACTCTCTCAGACTAGTCAAGCAACTATCCAAGAATAGGTTGAACAGCCATGGTGACGCTACACATCCCTGTCTAACACCTTTTTCGATGTTAAACCAATCAGTGCATGTCCCATTGATTCTGACACAAGCACTAGAGTCCTTATAAAGAGACTTCAGTGCTCGTATCAAATTACTGCCCACCCCAAACAAAGATAATGCCGACCATAACTCATGCCTCACCACTCTATCATAAGCCTTTTTCCAAATCCACGAAAGCGCAATAGACTTTTGGCTTTTAGCCAGAAATTTTTCAGCTATGCATCGCAAAGAAAAGACTTGATCCGTACATCCCATGCCCTTTCGAAATCCCCCTTGTGCATCCCAAATCTTTTCATTCGTTACTTTCACTACCCTTTCAATTAATACTTTCGCATACAATTTTCCGACAACACTCAGAAGGCTGATTCCGCGGTAATTTTTGCACTCTTGCTGCGACCCTTTTCCCTTGTACAACGGTAGTACAATCATGGCCTTGCACCAATCTTCTGGTACTCGGCCACTCGCCCAACAAAGGTTAAAAAGGCGGTGCAGCTGAGTAGCCACCACTCCATTTCCAGCCCTCAGCATCTCTACGGAAACCCTGTCAAATCCCGCAGCTTTACCGAGCTTCATTCTTATCAACCCATCCAAAATCTCATCCATGCTAATACTATCATCCTCTGCACTTTCATTCTCGTTCTCTTGATGAGATACAGGCATCTGTACCCGCACCTCCTCCCTTTCGAAAAAGACTTTCAAAATATTCCTTCCATCTCTTTAACACACATGCTTTCTTTAAGCATTACTTTTTAAGCAACATCTTTAATACGTTATGGAAAAGCAATAAACATTTTGAGTTTGAGTTTGAGTACATTATGGTAAAGAAGACAAAGAAGTAAATGGATGAATGATGAATGAAATTGACTGGTTCGGTGGAACAGTGGCTAGCGACCCAGGTTCATAACTTACGGTTCCAATAGTCGTGGGTTCGATTCCCACTCGGGACATATACTTATTTGTGTGACGAACATCGGTGTTTGTTCCGTGTCTGGGTGTATTATTAAATATATTTAAGTTGATTTGTGTATCCACTGTTGATTCTGATTTCCGTAACACAAGTGCTAAAGCTACTTACCACGGGATCAGATCAATGTATGTGATGTTATGTTATATTTATTTATTTAAAAATATTTTGAGTTTGATTGCCATTTTCCACACATGGTCACCTGAGCCCAAACTAAGCAGAGCTTGTACTATGGGCGTCGGACACTGATATACATACATAGATAGTTATAAATACATACTTAAACACATAATCTCACCCAGACACGGAACAAAAGCCGATGTTCATGTGTATGAAAAAATCTAAACTGCGTATTAACAGATGATTGAGCTTACTTGCAAAGCGATATTGCGAAATTCCCATTGGAACGGGAGTTATTGGGAAAAACGTTTGTATGTAAAATCCTGTAGTCCACGCGAACGATGTCGCGGGCATAGCTAGTGGTCTATAACCTGTCCAGTAGCGGTACCATTAGTTGTCTATCGAAAACTTACGTACGTTAAAAACCTGTCGAGTTGTTATTTTCATACGACCGATTTTAGTTCTTAGCGTAACCACCAGAGGCGCTGTACAAGTTTTTCATAGACATATTTACGTTGGCGATATCGAGTCCGTAACTTAAACTCATGGTAGCGCTACTGGAGTGTAGACTACATAACAGACACAGAAAAAAAATACTAATTGCATTTTTCGCATTAGTACCGATCACCAATAATACATATTGGAGGAATATGTATTTCGAAAAAATTTACGATGTACAGAACTGACATCTCTACAGTCTTATTACGTATTGTTTGACCCACAAGTTTGTACGGAACTCTTGGCGCCCAAGTTGACTCACACTTGGCCGTTTTTTTTAATATTTGACGTCTGAAGTCGTCTATCTGACGTCTTGAAAAATTATAAAAATAAAGCCTCACCCAATTGCCATCATCTTAGTATTAGGAGTTAGTACCGCTTTGAAACCTTGCTTAGCAAACTTCGTCTCTATTTTTTTTTACTATTAATTGAAAATACAAGTAAGTTTTTACTATTAATCGTTAATTTATTTCTTATTCTGTATATGTTTAAGTAGTGTGTTTTGTTATATTATGGATAGTTTACTATCCCACTAAAACCATTGTTGTGAAAAAATTTTTGTTAAGACGAGTCTACTTACCCTTTGAAAAAGTTATCAGTAGCGCTACCATGAGTTAGCAATCGAAAACTTACGTACGTTAAAAACCTATCGGATTGTTTTTTTCATCCTACCGTTTTAAGTTCTTAGCGTAACCGCTAGGGGCGCTGTACAAGTTTTTCATAGACATATTTACATAGGCGATATCGAGTCTGTCACTTATAAACTCATGGTAGCGCTACTGATCTCATGTAGGGCCAAGATTCTTTATGTTAATGCCTGCCTTACTTTACCAAGCCTAACTTCACATACTCTACACTTTAAGCAAAACGTGATGACTTGACCTTTCACTCTGTTACGAAAAATTTATAAGCATTCGAGTGGGTCTGTGGAACAGTGGTTAGTGACCCAAGAGTAGCGAGTTCGATTCGCACTCGGGAAGAATATTTGTGTGATGAACACCGGTGTTTGTTTCGTGTCTGGGTGTTATTTATATATTTAAGTTTATTTGTGTGTCCACTGTCTTTCTGATATCTGTAACACAAGTGTTTAAGCTACTTCCCACGGGATCAGATTGATGTGTGTGATGTTGTGAAATAATTATTTATTTATTTATTATTCGTTCATCGTGTGTGAAATAACGACCAAACGTCACATTTTATTTTAATGGATCAACTTATCTGGTTGACCCGTGATTGTGGTAAGTGCCTGCAACAGTGCCGAAATATAGAAGTCCATTAAAATAAAACAACATTTTTAAATAACCCGGAAATTTAAATTTTCTAGTGTGTGAACCATCACAGTTTAAAGTTATACTTACATAACTAGCTGTTTTAAGTTATACATAGCATAGTGGACTACAAGATTTTGTAAAACAAATTTTTCAATATCGCGTTGCAAGTAAGCTGTAAATGCTTCATGAGGGTACCTGTAGGCCGAATTTAAATAATTTATTGTACACGGTTTAGATTTTTCGTACAAAAAGTATTTTACCGCTAATTCCCGTTCCCGTGGGAACATCGGGAATTTCATTCTTAGTGCACCGCTACGGTACTTAAGCTACGTCCCTTTCAAATTTCAAGTGCCTTAGTTAAGCCGTTTAGGCTGCGCGTTGATATGTCAGTCAGTCAGTCAGTTCCTCCTTTTATTTAGATTATAATTATGGCTCGGGCTGTGTCCATTCAGCAAATTGTTGCTCGCTGTATATGTTTTTTGGACTGTACAATACGAGCTTTATGCTTAGTGCAGACTCCGCTAGATATAGTTTCATCATCGTTATCATCATCAGCCCACTTTCGTCCTCTGCTAGATATAGTTTAGTTGTAAGCAACTACTGAAAAAAACATACATACATACATAAAATCACGCCTTTTTCCCTAAGGGGTAGGCAGAGATCACTTCCAGCGATCCACTTTTCACTTCTGTGGGAAACGTGACGTGACGGGTTGTGGACCACGTCGCCGCCATTCTGGCTTGTTTTAACAAGCCCATTGCGTTCCCACGAGTAGCAAGGATATATAACGGGGGAAGGAAAAGGGGAGGAAGGATACTATCGCCTAGGATGATTTGGACTGAGTCGATAGTAGCTCGAGGAGCCGGGGTCGCTTGCCCGTATACCGTTCACCACCGGACAGATAGTTGTGACTGGTATCCCCTGACTGAAACTGACATTAAAAAAACAAACTATTTTTTTTATGTTTTTAATTTGTTCCGTGTGTTCAGGATGTCAGGGGAGGCTTCCAACGTGCCCCAGTTCTTCGCGGGTCGCAGCGTGCTCGTCACAGGTGCCACTGGGTTCATGGGCAAGGTAAGAAACTACATCGAGCTTGAAATAGTAAAGGAAATCGGTGGAACGATTTAAACGCTCTCTTTTCTGCCCCGTGCCATTAAGGCACGGAACGCCCTTCCAGATCATGTGTTCCCTCCCTCCTATGATCTTTCACTCACCTCTCAATCACTTTCGCTTCTTCCACATCCACCTCTTCATGCATGCTCGTCGATTACGGGTATTTTTGATTTGAACTCTCTATGATTTGACCTATTTGGTCGTGGAAATTCTTTTTTGCCCTCCCCATGTCGACATCTCCATTTAAGCCCTCTCTATATATACCCTTCGTTAATCGTCTTTCATTCATCCTCTCAAAATGACCTAACCATCTAAGCATACTCTTCTCAACTCTATTTACTACATCTTCTTGAATTATTTCATTTCTAATTCTATCGCTCAGGTTCACTCCTCATCATCATCAGCCCATATACGTCCCCCCAAGGGTGATAAGGCCTTAGTCGACCACCCTGGCCAAGTGCGGGTTGGCCGACGACACAACCATTGAATTTCTTCGGAGCTCCGCAGGTTTCCTCACGAGGTTTTCCTTCGCCGTTAAAGCGTCGAATATTGGTACGTGATGAATTACAAATTTGAAAAACACTTTGGTACCTGGCGTGGTTTAAACTGCCGACCTCTCGCATGGCCAGCAACGACCTTGACCATTCAGCCATCGACGCTTTTTTTTACCCTTAGCATACTTCAAAGTGCTCGTTCCAGTTGCCTTCGCCAGTTGGTAACATCGTCCCTGTCCCCAGGTGCTGGTGGAGCGGCTGCTGTGCACGTGTCCCGACGTGGGCGCGCTGTTCCTGCTGGTGCGCGCCAAGCGGGACGCGCTCCCGGAGAAGAGGCTCAAGGACCTCAAGGAATGCTCGGTAAGACCTAGAACTAACTAAATAGAAGCGCTGTGATCTAAAACTCTTGTCCTCCGATGATAAGGCGTCCGACTGATTTCAGCCATGGCGGCCGATCTCAATTGGGATCAGCCAAGAGCGCAGGGCATATTATAGTGCACAAGTGTGCGCTCAAACACAAGTGCACTCTCAATTCCTTGACTCTCATGATTCGTTGAGACGGCAATCCGACATGACCGATGAGAGATCGGGCGCAGGAACACCGGCTTAACGTGCTTTCCGAGGCACGGGCGTGTAACCGCCAACTTCCTAACTCCGGGCTGAGTAATTTCTTTACAGAAAAACTCATACAAATTTTTCCCGACCCCGGACTCAAATCGGGGATCTTTCAGTCCTTACGCAGCGCTTGCTGCATAGACCATCGAAGCAGTTAACGAGTCGCTCAGTACAAGGTCGTGACGGCAATAACCGCGCAGGAAATTAGCAACGCATGAATTGTTGTTCCCTTAATCTCGTAGACTTAAGTTCCTTGATTACTGAGCCAACAATACGTCACGATTGATGAGAGATCAAGAGCAGGACTAACGGCTTGGTGGTTTATGGTTTTAGTAGGAGCATGCAAATGCCTGATGGGCTTAACAACAACATATTAGCTAGAAATAATGTTTCTTGCTAATATGTTGCTGTAATCTTTAATGTGAATTAAAATTTGGAAAAATTCGCGTTCATGACCCCGCCTGAACGGGCACTTGAACCACCGTCTTCCGATATCGCGTCAGACGCTTTAACCACTGACTCTTTGACTGGTCTAAACACCCTGGGGGTTACAGCGTCCGACGCAATCTCGGAACACCTCTGGTTCAAGTGGGGTCATGAATGCGATTTTTTCACATATAATTTACATTAGTGTTTCTCCTACTTTTGTCAGGTGTTCGACGAGCTTCGCAAGAGTGACCCGACCCAATTGGATAAGCTACGCGTAGTTGCGGGTGACACCAGCGCGCCGGAGCTGGCGCTCTCTGATGAGGACTTCGCACAGCTACAGGATGTAAGCTAATTTTGACTGGCTCGGTGGAACAGTGCCCTGAATCACTACCTACGAGTATGGTTCCAAGAGTCGTAGGTTCGATTCCCACCCGAGACAAATATTTCTGTGACGTACATCGGTGTTTGTTCTGTGTCTGGGTGTGTTAAATGCTAGCCGCAGTTCCCGGGCGGACTGTAATGCCCAAGGGGTATACCGACTAAAACACCGAGGTGTAACTCGTCTCCTATTGCCCGTATCGTGGTATCTGGCATAGCCTTCTCTCTTACAACATCGCAGAAGACCGCTGTCCTGGTGGAGCAATATCAGCAACCTATGCTTGAGATTATTTCCTTGTATTCCTTAATAGATCTTCTAAGATATCAAATAGGTAAAATCTTAAAGAGAGGTCAAATCAAAAGTACCTTAAACGAGCATGTATGAAAAGGTTGATGGATGTGGAAGAAGCGAAAGTGGTGTGGCAGGACAGTAGCGGATGGCAGGAATCGGAACTAGCTTAGTATGCGCCCGGTGCGAGCCTTAAAATTACGCCCTTGATAATTAAGACTAGATATACAGGTCTGGTCATTTCTGCGCCATGTATCTGGGCACCGCTTGCACCGCCCTAGTTACGGCACTGCCCCTCTGGGGAAAAGGGTAAGATTTTATGTATATACTAGTGACCCGCCCTCGCTTCGCTTCGGGTATATCCCCCAGACATAAGACTGAGCTAGATCGATTTCTCGTCCCCGAAAACCCCCACATATCAAATTTCAGCGAAATCGTTAGGGCCGTTTCCGAGATCACATGCTTTTTCAAGCAATCAGCGCCATCTGCCGGGCTGATTTGTGAATCTAAACCATCCAGGGCGCCACTCAAACGCATACAGAAAAAATCATTTAAATCGGTCAAGCCGTTTAGGAGGAGTTAGTTAGTTAGAGAGCACGTACAGCAGACTTTATAATTATATTAAGATGTATGTATTCCTCAATCATCATCTACGTTGCCAGGTGTCTGTGGTGTTCAACTGCGCAGCCACGGTAATGTTCAACGAGCCGCTGCGGCGCGCGGTGGAGCTGAATGTGCTCTCCGTCAGCAGGATGCTGGAGCTGGCTGATCGGCTGGAGAACATTGTTGTAAGTCACTATCATCAGACCATACACGTCCCCACAGCTGGGGCACGCAAGTCAACCACACTGGCCAAGTGCCAAGTCGACTGCACAACCTTAGAATTTCTTCATAGGTGTGCAGGTTTCATCACAAAGTTTTCCTTCACCGTTCAAGCGTCGAACAATGGTATATGAATTTAAAATTTGAAAAACACATTGGTATGTGGCTGGGTGGCAAGCAACAACCCTAACGACTCGACCGTCGACGCTTACGTAACCCAAAATTAATAAGGCGTCCGACTGATTTCAGCCATGGCGGACGATCTCAATTGAGATCAGCCAAGTGCGCAGGACATATTATAGTGCACAAGTGTGCGCGCAAAGACAAGTGCACACTCCATTCCCTTACTCTCATAATTCGGTGAGACGGCAATCCGACATGACCGTTGAGAGATCGGGCGCGGGACCACCGGCTTAACGTGCTTTCCGAGGCACGGGCGTTCAACCGCCAACTTCCTAACTCCGGGCTCCCAGACTCGAACTCGAACAGTCCGTACGCAGCGCTTGCTTCAAATAGACTAACGAGGCATTTAACCCAACTTTACGCTACTTCCAAAGCGGATATGTTCCGTAATGGAATCTCAAGGATGTTACATTCATGGGTCTACACGCGATATTAGGAATAGCAAATACATAGCTTACTTACTGCCCGACGAAATTTAGAATTTCACAATAGCTGTGGCAAACGAAGACGCTCCCTAGTTCGCTCGCGACCATGATTGGTGTAACTAACTAAAATTAGTCTTTATGGGTCTACACGCGATATTAGGAGTAGCAAATTACATAGCTACTTACTGCCCGACGTTTCGACTGGGTTACACCAATCGTGGTCGCGAGCGAATTGGCGCCGCCCGTCTTCGTCTGCTACAGCGGTTGTGAATTTCTTGATCCACCCCGAACCAGCACTAATGTCATTTGTACAGCTACCCACATTTGTCGGACACACAACGCTCACTGTACCCGGGTTCATATTAGACGTAACTTTCCGCGGTATGCACTTACTATAGTCTTTTTCAGCTAAGATGATCCCTGTGACACTTCATTGTGTTCTGAATCACGCATCTTACGATTGACAAACGAAAATAATTTTATTGCACACTTATTTAATTTTATTGCGGCTTCATTAAGAAAAATATTAAATTAATAATTTTAAAAGGGAAATAGTATCGTTTAGTTCAATTTAAAGTAATAGAATTTTTTTATAAAATACCTATGCAGTTCGTATTACGTAGGATGGAACTTAGTCAGAGTTACTACGTTCCATTCTACGTATACACGAACTGCATAGGTATTTTTTTAAATGTTCTATTACATTAAATTAAACTAAACGATACCGTTTGTCATTTAAAAGGATAAAAATATTTGTTTTAATATTTTTCCTAATGACGCCGCAATAAAATGAAAAAAGTGTGCAATAAAATTATTTTCGTTTGTCAATCGTAAGATGCGTGATTCAAAACACAATGAAGTGTCACAGGGATCATCTTAGGTGAAAAAGTATAATCACTCGGTTCCATGCCGATGATAACTTGAATCCATCTTCCCTATTGAAATTTCTGTGCTACTTAATTTCAATAGCTTCTCGCACTATTCTTGTGTGATAGTGACGATCTGTTGAGAGGACCTTCGGGTCTGCTTGTACTGCCCTACTGGAAATCGCCGATTTAATCTCAAGTTTTTACACACCTAATTTGTCTAGCTGCTATAAAAAAGTCATGTATATTCGAACGCTGCATTTAATAATAATACAAACTGATAATGGGTAACGTCGATATAGCCACTGATATAGATTCCATGCCTGAAATTAATTGCCATGAGCTAATCAATCCCGACTCGTGTAAAAACATAATTACGACACACCATGACCTAAAAATACTAACAACAAACATAAGGAGTATTAATAAAAATTTTGACACATTTTTGGTATACCTTTATAAATTGAAAACTATATTCGATATTGTTATCCTAACGGAATGCAGGCTCTCCGATACATATATTATTCCAGAAATTCCAGGATATAACTCATTCTCGTCCAAACGGAACATAAATCAGAACGGAGGTTTTGTCGCCTACGTCAATTCCTCTCTGTCAGTAGATGTGATCGAGCCTTATCTTAAAGATTCCTGCTCTCTACTAATAAATATAGCCAACGTGGGCACAGTTTTAGGAGTTTATCGATCACCATCTTTTAGAAATCTAAGTAATTTTCTTGATTCACTTGACATTATTCTAGGTTCACTATCAGATAAACAATGCCTGGTTATAGCCGGTGACATAAATATTAATATCTTGGACCCGGAGTCGAACGAATACTTATGTCTCAACGCAGTACACGGCCTGGTTCCCGCTATAACTAAACCAACTCGTATTAACGCATGTCTAGATCACATATTTGTCAAAACCAAGCAGGAGGCAGTCAGCGTTGTTTGTGATGCGGATATTACCGACCACAAGATCTCAATTGTAGGCCTTTCCACTAGACTAAAACGTAACACTAGGCATAACCGATCATCTATAAAGACTATCATAGATTACAAGGAAGTCTGCAAAGATCTCGAAAAAGTGAACTGGAGCGCCGTTACATCTTTGAACGAAACTGATATCGCAGTCGAAACATTCATGGACACTATTAACTGCGCAGTTAAGACTCATACAAAAATCACTAAAATAGGTAGATCGAAATATATCATTCAACCCTGGATGACGCCAGGCCTGCTAAGATGCGCGAAACACAGAGACAGACTCCACGCAAAACTAAAACTAGATCCTCACAACGAAGTTGCTAATATCATATATCGTCGCTATAGAAACTTCTATCTTAGTATCATAAGAAAAGTTAAGCAGGCACACGAAAGACGAGAATTAGAAAACAACACAAAAGATACTAAACTTCTTTGGAAAACAATAAAGAATATATGCAACACCAAACCGATTAAAAACCAACCAGTCGAACTTCTATCTACTGCCCATAGCCCTGAATCCTCATTAAACAATTGCAACGATTTTTTCTCAACAGTAGGGCAGAAATTGGCCAGCAGTATACTTTCAAAACTTGAAATCACTGAAAATGAATTAGCCACAAGAGTCACGAGCAGCAATGTATTTTCACAATCCTTCTTTATGGAACCTACAGACCGGAATGAAGTGCTAGACATAATCAATCAACTACGAAATGACAGTGCACCTGGTCCCGACGGAATTAATGCAGCCTTCGTTAAATATGCCAGTCTTATACTATGCGAACCACTAGTACACATTTTTAATCTTAGTTTAAGTGCAGGATGTTACCCGAAACTGTGGAAAATCGCGTCACTGACTCCAATCCATAAATCCGGGGCAAAAAATATGCCAGAAAACTATAGACCTATTTCACTTCTTAATATATTTTCCAAAATACTAGAAAAAATAGCCAACAAACGTCTGACTAATTACATTGAGTTGAATGGCATGTTGTCTCCGAAGCAATTTGGTTTCAGACGCCACAAATCCACAGAAGAAGCTATCACGCTACTGACAGAGTACATCTCTGAATGCCTGGATTGTGGCCAAAAGTGTATAGGAGTGTTCCTGGACTTGGCCAAGGCTTTTGACACCGTATCCTCGAAAATACTTCTTCAAAGATTGGAAAAAATCGGTGTCAGGGGTCTTCCGTTAGAGTGGTTCAGGAGCTACCTTTCAGATAGGCAACAATTCACGAAAGTTGGCCAGTATAAAAGTGAACTAAAACCGGTTTGTTTTGGCGTTCCTCAAGGAAGTATTCTAGGTCCCACACTTTTCACAATATATATAAACGATGTCCTTGACTTATTACCATCCGCAGAGGTGATCTGTTACGCCGATGACACAGTAGTCCTCTTTAAGGGCAAAAATTGGAACTGTACATTAAAAACAGCTGAAACCGGATTGGCAACGATTTTCAATTGGCTACAATCCAACCTTCTGACTCTTAACTATTCAAAATCCACTTTCATATGTTTTCATAAGACCGCATCATCTAACCCTCAGTACATAGAAAATATCACCATACATACCTGCACTTCCTCTTCTGATTGTGCCTGCGTGTCGATCAATCGCTCTAAAGTATCCAAATACTTAGGAATAATGGTCGATGAGAACTTAAACTTCAACAATCACATCCAAAACATAACAAAAAGAATAAGAAAGACCTCCAGGATATTCAGAAGGCTGAGAGACACGGCGACAAAGAATTTGTTGATTACAATTTACAAAGCTCTTTGTCAATCATTAATTACATACTGCATTACGGTCTGGGGAAGTGCTTCCAAAACCGTTTTCCTTGCAGCAGAACGTGCAAACAGGTCCTTAATTAAAATTATGCTTAAAAAACCATATAGATATCCCACAACCACTCTTTACCAGGAAGCCAAGGTTCTCACCGTCCGACAATTATTCATCTTGAAAAGCAGCCTAACTGCTCACAAGCGCCTACTTAATTCAGAATGCTACAAATCACTTTTAAATAAACGTGTCTTTAAACTACCTGTTCCAACCATCAATACTCATTTTGCAAGCAGATTCGGCGACTCCATTAGGGTACGTGTTTACAACGCCGTGATAAAATCAGTAGACATCAAATCCCTCTCTGTTCTGGAAGCCAAGACGCTAATAACGAGGTGGCTCCTTACTCTTGACTATGTGTCTACAGAAGAGCTTCTCAACTAAGACTATGTAAACAGTGCAATTATTCTTGTCGGCTGATGTTCACAAATGTTTATTATTATTTTTTTTTAATTTTTGTCATTTGATTTCAAAGAAAGGTTTACTTTAAGTTTTAATTTATTTTAAGTTCTGCTGTGTTTCTTCTCTCTTTTAATTGAATGTGCTTTTTTACATCTCCTATGGTCTCCCAAGATACAGGCGATGCCTAGTTTGGGGGCCTCTGACTATTTCCACTGTCCTACTCTTGCAATGCACTTTCATTCATGTTCTAGTTTTAAGATTTACTGTAACTGTGTATTTTTTGTGCAATAAAGATTATTATTATTATTATCAGTCATTACCAACGTCTCGGGACTACAGAGTCCCGGATTTTTGGGAGGCGTGCGTGGGGCCAAAGCCAACACGTAGAGGCCCGTTAATGACTAGTATGATCTTAATATGTAATGTGGCACCAGCCGACGATTATCCCTGTATACACTATAAAATGCAGCCAAGGACAACCCCCGGTTAGTACAGGACTATGGAATAGGGTGGAAGAGAAAATATTAGGGCTATGGGGTTGAGGTGCTAGTGGACTGGGTAACCGGAACTATGGGAAGGACTATGGCACCTGCCCCGATCTATGTTTATAAACACGAATAAAATAGGCAGGTGGTGACTCGCCACTCACTGTCATGGGCCCCCCATTGGTCGCACACACGAGGCACGAGGCCGGAGCGACGGGGGGCAACATTATTGTGAGCAGCTCAGGGTGCCGAGAGGTGTACACCGCTTTATACCCAGTGGCGTAACGCCACTGTGCCAACTCGCGACTTATGCATCTTTCACTTCCACCCTGCGAGCATGTAGCTCTGACGCCCCACTCTGGCCGGCCGGCTAAGGCAAGACAGAGGTGAGGGTCCTGCGGCCCCCGTGGGGTCCACTCCTACCGGCCAACTAAGGCAAGCGGAGAGAGGGGCCTGGTCGACTCTCAGAGGCACGGGTCCCAAGGGGTGTCAATCCCATTCAGCCCGCCACAAGCTGCCCTGGGGAGACTGGTTGCACTGGTAGAGTCGCTGCCTTTCATGATGCGAAAATCAGCGACTCTCACCAGGGGGCGGTGGGGTCGTCACATCCCTACGCCTTTACATCCCTACGTATTATTATTATTATTATTATTTTGTGTATATATTGTAAATATATTCTCCCTTTTGAAGGGTTCATTTCAATTTTGCGGCCTTTGGGCAAGCAAAATTGAAAGTTTATGTACTTGACTCTAAATCAATTTGTAAAAATTTTCGGACAATTCGGCATGTGTTAAGCATTCCATCTTATTGGAGGGTAATATAGGTGTACTTTGGAAGGTTTAAATTCTGTAGACTAATGTGTAATTGCTTGGGTATGACTCCGGTGGTGGACACAACTATTGGAACTATAGTTACCTGGTTCATCTTCCATACTCGTTTAATTTGGTCTTGTAATTCGGTATATTTTCTTACTTTCTCTACTATTGTGGACTGAATATTGTTAGTATTAGGGACTGCTATATCTATTATGTAAGTGTGTTTTTTATGTTTATCTACAAGAGTTATGTCAGGCCTGTTGTTGTATATTGTGTTGTCGGTGAGAATTGTGCGATCATAATATAGTTTATAATTAGAATTTTCTAACACATGTTGTGGGACGTATTTGTAGTAGGGAGTATGTAAGTCGTTATTTAATTTGTGTTTTTGTACTAGTTTTTGATGAATTATATTAGCAAGTTGGTTGTGTCTGTAGGTATAATCATTCTGTTTTAGAGTGATGCATGCTCCTGTTATGTGTTGAATTGTTTCTGGTTTGTTATTACATTTTCTGCAGAGATCATTTTGAAGAGAACGGTCTTTTAAAATATACTTTCTGTAATTTTTGTGTTTATCACTTGGTCTTGTATGGCAATCGCAAATCCTTCAGTCTCTGGAAATAGATCTCCCGAATCAAGCCACTTATTAGAAGCCTCCTTGTCGACATGGGCTTGGTCCAGATCGTGAGGGTGTCGGCCATGCAATTCTTTTTCCTTTCCATCTTCGATGCTTTTCTTCTTTTCTTTCGGTTTTATCAATTGGTTCTACTTCTGTATTTATGCTTATTGGGGTATGATTTTTATCTATTGCAACTATTGTTTTATGAAGAGTACTGTTATTTTGTTTATCTTTGAAAAAATCTCTTAAGTTAGTTATTTGTGTATTGTGTAAATGTATTATTTCTATAAGACCTCTTCCACCTTCCTTCCTTGGTAACGTTATTCGCTCTATTGCTGATTTCGGATGATGATGTCTATGTTGTGTAAGAGTTGTCCTTGTTTTAATTTCTAACTTATGTAATTCTGTCTTCGACCATTTAATGACACCAAAGGAGTAAGTGAGCACTGGTATTGCGTAAGTATTGATAGCTTTAAAGAGATTTTTACCTGATAACTGTTTTTTGCAAAGTGAATGAATTCTATTGTAGTATTCTGATTTTAATTGGTTCCTGATTGATATATGTTCAATAAGAAGAGATTGTTTGTAACCCAAGTATTTATATAATTCGCCTTTTTTCATAGCTTCTATACATTCTGTTTCTCCAATTGTGTAATTACCATCAATAATCTTGCCTTTTACTATGTTGAGCTTTTTACATTTCTCTAACCCTAAATCCATTCTGATGTCACGAGAAAATGTGGTAGTTAAATCCAATAGTTCAGTCATGTTAGTTTCTTTACTTGCGTATAGTTTCAAATCATCCATGTAAAGCAAATGGGATAGTTGGTGGATGGTGCGTCTGTTATTTTTAATTTCAAAGCCTAATTTACAATTATTTAGTTCGTTTGAGAGTGGATTTAGGGCTAGGCAAAACCATAGCGGGCTCAAAGAGTCGCCCTGAAAGATACCTCTTTTTATACTAATATCTTCTGTTTGGATATCTTCAGAATTAGTTCGTAGTCTTTTATTATTATTATTATTATGTAGCTCCATCCAATGATTAGTACCCATTTCTAATAGGTGCTCAGCCACCGCGGACTTGTTCGTTTGTCGATTTTTAACAGCTGCAATATGTTCTTTCACCCTCTCGGCTATGGCGATTTGATTGCATCACTAGCGCGTTTATTAAATGACGACGTTTAATTGAATGACTAAAGGACAACTCGTGAAGTTGTTGAATATAACGTTCAACATCTTGAATGAACGTCATTTAGCGTAGTCGTTGAATGGGATATAGCTGACTTTGTAATGTTTGATTACGGTGACCATAAGTTCGCAACTTAAAGGATAACTAACTTTAGATTTAAAAATGAGGACATGACATGAACGCGCTAGTGACCCAATTAAATCGCTGATTTAATCAGATGACTGCGACATATACAGTCTTAATGGAGTACTGTTTTAGAACTGTTCCAATCTTATCCGTTATACCTCTGGGTTTCCTTCCCTTGTATTTCGCCCTCTAGTCCGCCCCGGCGTCCCATATCCGTTGCGTTTCAGTACCTCCTGAACATGCACGAGCTCTGCCTGTATATGCTCAGGGTCACATTTATCAACGGAGACACAACAGATTGAAGAAGAAAAGAAGAAGAGAAGTTGTAAACTTAGTTTAAGTAGTAAATGAGGCAGCGTCCCCTTAAGCTGATCGTAAAGACACCACAATACAGATTAAATTCTAGTGTAGGTGTCATAGGTAAACTGCTGTATAAAAAAATACAACTATGTAGGTAAATAAATAAATATCTGTACAGATTGAAGGTGTGTTGAAGGTGTCACCACCAGATGTGAAGAGGCATGTAAATACACTACGTGTGTGTGGGTTTTCTGTATACAGAGTGAGCCAGGGTCCCATCCTATTTCGCACAAATTTTCATATCTAAGAAGGCCAAGGATCTATCTTTCTCCAGTTCAGTTTCAGTTGGCGTAACCTAGTCAAAACGTCGGGCAGTAAGTAGTATGTATTGCTACTCCTAATATTGCGTGAAGACCCATAAAGATTATTCAGTGTAACGGAACGAGGAATTCCAAAACCTTATGTTAAAATTTCAGTCGTTCGTGCACGTGTCGACGGCGTACGCCAATGCGGAGCACGAACATGTGGAGGAGCGCGTATACCCGGCGCCGCGTGACCTGTCCGCGCTGGTGCAGGAGGCGCTGGAGACACCCGACGATGCTAGCGCCAGCGAGGTTAACAGGTCTGTGTCGAGACTCGTCCAGTTTTACAGGAGCTAGTAGGAAAGTCAAGCATGTTCCAACATTTTTTTGAAACGCGGAGAATGCTTGATGCACCGTCACCTTGAGCAAGGGTTTGCCCAAGGTGGTCTGAGGGATTCCTAGCTGCCGGTGATGAGGTAGAAAGACCGGCAGCTGTTCCTGGGCTAAGGTGCAATGCCAGGGATGTACCCACTAAACTCCGCGGCGTACATGATCGCCTATTGGTGGTGGCATGGTACCAGTCGCCTTCAAGGCATGTTCTAACATCAAACAACAGAGTGCGATCTCGCCAAATCTCTGCGAGGTCAGAAAGTCCGTTTCGCCACTACCTACTTGACATTTACAGTTACTAAATCCGTGTCGGCATACGGCGAGCAATTTTTCACAGAAACCAACAGATACTACTAGTCATGTTTGCATCAGCTAGAGGCTCTGGCTCTAGGAAAGTTTTTGAAAGCGGAATCCTCCGTTATTCTCACTGATTCATAGAAAATAACAATTTTTTTTTCTCGTTGTCCCAACTGGTCACTAACGAACGCTCTATTTAAGCATAGGTCTGACAATTACTAACTTATTTGGTCCTTACACATAGGATAATCTCACCGAAGCCCAACACCTACACGTACACGAAAGCACTGGGTGAAGTGGTGGTGCAGCAACACGTCTCGCGCTATCCGATCGCCATCTTCAGACCTTCCATCGGTGAGTAGCACTTAGGCTAAGCCACCATACTTGTTGGCTTTTAAGCTATTGCATAGCTTATATCGCGGGCTTTGAGCGCGCGACCGAACCAAGAAATTCCGTAACGTAAAAACCTCACAATCGTCTAACGTCGTTTCAGTTCGGTAGACTTCGGCACGGTGTTTGTGTGCGTGCGGTTAGACGTATTGTACGACTCTACGAAACTCGCACGAATCGAGACGAGCTGCTCCGAAATCGGACGATGCTATGCAATAGCTATACCGCGGCAGTCCCCGAGTGCCACACGTTTTTTTTAGCTATGGTTGTAGTAAGAGGCTTGGAAGGCGGTTTATTCCTTCTGCAATATTATGTCGTCAAAAAGAGGTAGCGGGAAGCCTTTGAGCGCTGTAGAAGATCAGGATTTCACCTCTGGGCCTTCACTAATGTCGTCCTGATGAGGCCCGGCCACCATCCATGAAATTTGGAAAGGACGTAGCTTAGGTATCGTAGAGGTGCACTAAGAAAGAAATTCTGAAAATTTTCACGGGAACGGGAACGCACAGCCCAAACTACTGGACGAAATCTAAATCGCTTAGGTTAGAAGCTTGAAATTTGGCAGGCACCTTAGTAAACTTAAAGCTCAGTTCCAACAGGATATTGCCAAATTCTTACGGGAATGGGCGTTAGCGAGAAAAAACTAGTGTCCGACCGAAACTAGTATTCTGGCCGAAACCGAAACCGAAACCGAAACTCGCGTGGTCAAGTTGTCCCAACCCAGTCGTCTGCATAGGGGGAAAGAAGTCAACACGTCAACACAGCTAGTTTATTTATTTGAAATAAAACTAATTTTACGGATTAAACTCGCGTGTATTGGTATTAATAATAATAATAATCTTTATTGCCAAAAAACATTATTTAGAGATCCGACGTTTCGAGCTCTTTTTACAGCGCTCGTGGTCACGGTTAAGACTAAAGATGACAGGTGTCTTCATAAGTGAGTTTAATTACTACCGTCATTTGGTGTGATATTTAGTTTAATCCGTGAAATTAGTTTTATTTCAATTGTGTAGTGCTCGCGCAAATAAAAATAGACAATACTAGTTTCTTTATATAATGCCTATGTTCCAGTGGTATCCTCAATCCGTCACCCGACCCCCGGCTGGCTGGCCAACGCGGCTGGCCTGAGCGGCGTGCTACTCTGCGCGAGTGCCGGCGCCATGCGGGTGTTCCCGGCGCGAGGGTGCGCGCGCGCAGACCTGCTGCCCGTGGACTTGGCTATCGACACCCTCATCGCGGTCGCTTGGGAGACTGCTGTGGATAAGTGAGTGGATTAAGATACCACTACTTAGGTCTGCTTCTTTTTTTCCTAACTGACTTACGATGATGGCTTGGAGTAGCCTCGTCATCGTCACCGGACATAAGTTTCATCCAACAGGGATTGTCTGAACCTAGTTCGTCGTCGTTAATAGTATCAGATAGACCCAGTTTTATCCAATAGGAATAATCTGGAACTTTTTCTAGCCGGAATGATATCGGATAGCCCTAGTTTTATCCAACAGGGAATGGCTGGACCTAGTTGTAGCCGGCATGATGAAGGCTAGACCTAGTTTTACCGGAAAACAATCGGTTCCTACTAGGTTTAGCCAAGAGAAAGTGGCTACATCTAGTTCTAACCGGCTAAAAATAGGTGTAGCCGCACTTCGGGTATTAGCCGTAACATAGACATAATATAAGTGGGCCATGCTATTGCATTAGGAAAAATATTCTGTAATAATAGTTTTAAGGTAAAGGCAATAAATAAATGGGGCATTCCATGCCAAGCGGACAGGTAAAAAATGTTGATGCTTCAGATTTCAATAATATTTTACTATGTTATACCTATATAGATCCTCAACATATATTATGAATATTTTTACTCTGTGATATATAGTTATAGATTTAGAGGCTAATGAAGTTTTGACTCTACAGCAGGAATGCACTATTTGTAGTCCCAAAAAACAATATTTATTATGTAAAAAAATTAAACTTAATACATGAATTTTATAGTTTAGTTATTGAGCTTACTTTTGACATTTTTAGAAAATGTTTTTTTTATTTTTTTGAAGAAAAAAAATTGGTTTTTATTTTTTATCCTCGATTTTCTCAAACTTGGACCACTTTAATTTTTATTATTTTTTTTCCTCAAATAGCTCATAGTATGTAAATAATCCTTGCCAAGTCTCATAATGGGCCCGGGAGTCGTTTAGGAGCTGGACCAGTTACAAGGCCGGAGCGCAGCGGTAGGCGCCGTGCCGCGCCTGCCGCCCGTAAGTAACAGTTTGCAGAAACATTTGATTTTATATTTAATTAATTGATTTTTCTTAAGAATATTAATAATTCAATAAACAACAGGTTTATTTACATATTTTTACAAGGTTATGAGTCTTAGCATTGCTGGTGCATTTTATAATAACACCCTGAGCTGGACAAAAAACTATAGTTGTCGGCAAAACCGCACTGAGTAATGATGATGTTACCTTCTGTAATACTCTCTTTTAACTGTCTGAAATATTGAGCTTGCTGGTCTGCGATATACGCATGTGGCTTCAGCAGTTCCAAGGCTGTGCAAAGGCTGACGAAATCATCGGAAGGAAGGACTTGAGTGGCGATGGTGAAACGATCTGTTTGCGACTTCTGTGACAATACCCGGTACAATATATGGGTGTTTAGTGTTTACCCGTGGACCCCACGGGTAATTTTGATTCCCCGTGGTCCCATTGCGTTAGGGATTGCTCTCTGGTCTTATAATTTATCGATAAAAAATGTAAACCATTAACTAAACATAAGTTTACTTGTTCAAATTAAATTATTGCATTCTTAAAAACAAATACATATTTACACGCTAGAAACAATAGAGAAGTAATGATGAATTATTTTAACATTTCTAATGCGTATTCGACTGTTATTTCACCAGTAATTCATTCCATTAATAAAACGTTGAATTCATAACTGATACATGAATGGAATTCGAAGAAGTAAACTTATGTTTAATCAAAATGTGAATCAAAATTACCCGTGGACCCGTTAATGGGCCGACCCAATGGGGCCACGGGTAAACACTAAACACCCATATATTGTACCGGGTATTGTCACAGAAGTCGCAAACAGATCGTTTCACCATCGCCACTCAAGTCCTTCCTTCCGATGATTTCGTCAGCCTTTGCACAGCCTTGGAACTGCTGAAGCCACATGCGTATATCGCAGACCAGCAAGCTCAATATTTCAGACAGTTAAAAGAGAGTATTACAGAAGGTAACATCATCATTACTCAGTGCTGTTTTGCCGACAACTATAGTTTTTTTGTCCAGCTCAGGGTGTTATTATAAAACGCACCAGCAATGCTAAGACTCATAACCTTGTAAAAATATGTAAATAAACCTGTTGTTTATTGAATTATTAATGTTCTTAAGAAAAATCAATTAATTAATTATAAAATCAAATGTTTCTGCAAACTGTTACTTACGGGCGGCAGGCGCGGCACGGCGCCTACCGCTGCGCTCCGGCCTTGTAACTGGTCTAGCTCCTAAACTACTCCCGGGCCCATTATAAGACTTGGCAAGGATTATTTACATACTATGAGCTATTTTAGGAAAAAAAATAATAAAAATTAAAGTGGTCCAAGTTTGAGAAAATCGAGGATAAAAAATAAAAATCAATTTTTTTTCTTCAAAAAAAATAAAAAAAACATTTTCTAAAAATGTCAAAAGTAAGCTCAATAACTAAACTATAAAATTCATGTATTAAATTTTATTTTTTTACATAATAAATATTGTTTTTTGGGACTACAAATAGTGCATTCCTGCTGTAGAGTCAAAACTTCATTAGCTTCTAAATCTATAACTATATATCACAGAGTAAAAATATTCATAATATATGTTCAGGACCTATATAGGTATTACATAGTAAAATATTATTGAAATCTGAAGCATCAACATTTTTTACCTGTCCGCTTGGCATGGAATGCCCCAAATGTCAGTCACCTTGAGTTATACAGATGTATGTTTTCTGTCACAGGCCGCCATCTGTAAAGGTGTACAACTGCGCGACGGGACGGAACCCGGTGACGTGGACGCAGGTGCGCGACGTGGGCCAGCGGTATGCGCGCGCGCACGGCCCGAAGGACGCTCTGCTCTACCCCAATTGCCGGCTCGTATCTAACTGGTGAGTCATAGATTTATTATCTACTAGCGGCCGCCCGCGACTTTGTCCGCGTATTAATGGGTTTTAGTAGCAATGATGTATTAAAATAGCCTACATGCCTTGTAAAATTTGTTATTTATTAGTGAAAGTTCCGTCAACGTTCTCCTAAAATACGCCCTCCCCCCGCAATAACTTCCATGGGGGTCGAATTTTGAAAAAAAAGTAGCGCTGGTGTCTTTCCAGTGTGCCAGCTACCTCCAAACCACACGTTTTATAAAAATCTATAAACACGTAAAAGTTCTCCTATACTAATTTTCACACCCCAATGACCGCCATCGGGGTTGAATTAAAAAAAAATGCGCTGGTGTCTCTCCGGAGTGCCAGCTACCTCCATACCAAGTTTTATAAAAATCGACAAACACGTAAAAGCTCCTTAGTCCAGTCAAATTAGGTAAGAATCTCGGAATTCCCCGGAGATACCCAGCTGTAAGTCTGTAAATACTTAGATATTGAAACCCTAAAAGTTGTCTAAAAACCTACAAATTGTAGGGTGTACGCAACTATTAAATTTTCAAGGTCAAATGTCACAAATATCAGTTTTATGAACTTTTGAGCGAAACGGGAAGTTTTATCATAAAAGTGTGTAGGAGAAAATTACTCATCTTCTATTTATCCATAAAAAAATTCTGTACGTTTTATTCCTAAGATTCACCATTTCAGAGATACAGCGATGCAAATAGTTGAAAAAGTTGTATTTTTAAAAGCTTCCAGGCCCACGTGCGATTGTGCTAGACAGTTAAAATTTTCACGAATGATGTATTTTAGTAGCCTCTATCACATCTTATACTAGAAAAAGCTTAAAACCAATGTTTAAGTGGGTTCTCATACAAAAACTATGATTTTTTTTTTGTTACTGTTATTTTTCACAAAAATTGTGATACTGAAAACAACACAAAACAATTATTTAACTAGGCTTCCATACAAACAACGTGTTCTTCATGTATAAAAGGTGTCGTCTGAAATACACACTTTTATGATAAAACTTCCTGTTTCGCTCAAAAGTTCATAAAACTGATATTTGTGACATTTGACCTTGAAAATTTAATAGTTGCGTACACCCTACCATATGTAGGTTTTGAGACAACTTTTAGGGTGTCAATATCCAAGTATTTACAGACTTACAGCTGGGTATCTCGAATTCCGAGATTCTTACCTAATTTAAGCTTAAATGACTGGACTACCTTGTCATTAGCTGGCAAGTACTGGCCTTGGATAGAAAGAGGTGGAGGACAGGTTTGGATTTTTTTTTTCGAAAGGACTAAGCTGTTAGCCTAAGATGGCTTCTACAACTTCACTGGGCTGGCGGGGGAGCGGAAGGCTCACACCCCTAGTACATTTAAGCAACGTTTGCCTGAGGGTGCCCCCGAACAGGGCTCGAACCTCGGCTCAGGGCGTTGCTGGGACGGTCCTTAATGCGGACGTAGGTTTGGGGAGAGAAACGACCCGGCACGTGCCGATATCGAGTAGTGAGCAGTGATGCGGAAGCTGAAGGGCGGTTTCGCGACGTTCTAGGCCCCCGCCGGCGGGGCCGGAAGATCGGACGGTTATTTGTAGTGTTAGTCTGTGTCGCGAGCTGTTGGGCTAACGTGATGGGATCGTCGGGGTCTAGGAGAATGTTTCTAGGCCTACGCTTCGAACGTGAAGCTACGGAAGGGGTATAGTCTGCCGCATGGGCGACAAGAGTGTTCGGGTGGTGAGGGGCAGAGTCAAAGTCCAGTCAAAATAGACATTTAACCTAGGAAAAATTCGCATAGACCTGAAAATTGGCATGAATGTTGGGAACACTATTACAAATAATCTGTCAAAAGTCCCCATCGATCCCACGTCTGCAAAAAAAAAAAATAATCAAGGTCTAATGTCACAAATATCAGTTTTATGCACTTTTGAGCGAAACGGTAAGTTCAATCATAAAAGTATGTATGACAAAATTACTTATCACGTAATTATCTATAAAAACTAAACACTTTGTTCCTAAGATTCACCATTTCAGAGATATAGCGATGCAAAAAGTTGAAAAAGATGTATTTTCAAACGCTTCCAGGCCCCCATGCGATTGTGCTAGACAGTTAAAATTTTAACGAATGATGTATCTCAGTTGCCTCTATAACATCTAATAAAAGATAAAACATGAGACCAACGTGTAAAGTGGATACTCATACAAAACCTATGTTCCTTTTTCTCACACTTGGGCGGTTTTTAACGTGGTTACCCTAGTGAACCTATTCCAGGTCATATATCGATCAAAAACGATATCAACAGATGAATGCATATTATGTAAAATATGAATTTTCTAATGATTAAAACCACGATATCTCGCGAATGGTGAGTCGGAAAAGAAAAAGTGACTGGACCAATTTTGTAGAAAATTGTATGATCTACAACTTTTGTTTGACCTATTTTTACGATAATACTTACTGTTTTCGAGAAAAATGGAAAAATCCTTAATTTTATACTTTTGACCTTGAATAAAATTTTTTGCAGAAGTAGGATTGATGGGGATTTTTGATATTTCGTTTATTATGATGTATTTAACGTCTCTGGCAATTTTCAGCTCTATGCGAATTTTGTCTAAGTTAGCACTTATTTTTGTCTATTTTGACTGGACTATCAAGTATCGGGTGGAGCATTGCTTGAAGTACTGCGAGATGGTCGGCAGTTCCAAGTCAATGTGTAAGTCGATGTTGCGCATGTACCAGGGAGCGCCGGTAGCTTTGCGCATGAAGCGGTTTTGGACGGCTTGTAATCGGTGTATGTTATAGTTGGCCGAGTGTGCGAAAACGACACTGGCGTAAGACATGATCGGGCGGATGCAAGTCGTGTAAATCCTCACCTTATTTCTAAGGGACATTTTACTACGCTTGTTGAGAAGACAATGTAGCCTACCGAGGGCGAAAGCGGCGCGATCGCGCACGGCTTTAATGTGATACAGGTTTGGAGGAGACCTTTGCGCAGCAGTGGGATGTTAATAATAAAAAATAAGTCTTACAAGATGATCTCATTCTACCTGATGGTAAGCGGTAGTGAGATCCACATAGGCCACACAATAGGCCATATGGAAACTGTCGCACTCACCCTGAAGGCCTGCTTTCCGTTGCAGTACTTGCCGTTTCAAAGTCAAAGAAAGGTGTGAAAGAAACATTTTTTCCGATTTTTTTTATAATGGGCTAACAAGATGACCTCTCTCCACCTGATGATAAGCGGTAGTGAGATTCACCAATGAGTGTTAATATACCATATTGATAATAGACCATATTGAACCTAGCGCACCCACCCTGAAGGTCTGTTTAAATGCCGTTTCACGCCCCGCCTGAAGAGCTCGGGATCATAGGAGTGAGGGAAAAAAGCTGAAAGGGTATTCTATGCCTTAATGATATACACGGTACAGAAAAGAGGAACTAAACCTCTTGGTCCGAGCCATCAGCGCCTGCATCGTATGTGGATGGCATCGCTGTCCAGCACGTGTCGTTCGGGAGTGAGAAAGGGGAAGGAAGGACTAGCTCTTCAGAGCATTCCCCATTTCCATTTCTATGTTTTCGCTTGAAGGATCCCTTAAATCTTCTGAATATCTAAACCTATGTAGAAAACATCATATGGTTCCTCTGGAGCTGAGGTGTGAGATTGCTGACATTTCAAATTTAATCAAAATGGCCACTTCTAACATATACAGCCTCCAACTTATGATTTAGAACACCGGACACCAGAATATCAGCGCCGTCGCGTCCTTGAGATTGCCACGGCACATGCTGAGGCAGAACCTTTTGATCATTATACAATGTGCATGTTTTTCTATCTTTGTTTATATATTTTTTAATGATCAATAAAAAACAAAAACACCTAATAAGCCTCTGAGATATAATATCCTAATTTAGGCGTGAGAGCCATCCGCTCCCCCGCAAGTCCGGTGATGATGACGAGGCTACTCCAAGCCATCATTGTATGTACCCGAACTAACTCAATGCTTTCCTCTTTCTCCTGCAGGCCGCTGTACCGCTTCTTAGTCCTGCTGCTTCAGACTGTGCCGCTGCACCTCGCCGAACACGCTAGGAGCCTGTTCAGCCTCGTCAGCAAGAATAAGGAGAACAAGTGAGTCAGCATTTGGAACTATGATGATCTCTAGAACTATTGTGTTTTGTATATTACTACCTGTGCCCATCCTGCCGGTGTGCAAGTAAGCTTTAGCTTCATGAGGGTACTTCCAAGCCAAATTTCAATCATCTATTTTTCCAGGTTTAGATTTTTTCATACACTAGTTTTTTCCCGCTCACTCTCGATCCCGTGGTAATTTTAAAATATTGCGTTACAAGTAAGCTTTACGTTTATTACGGTACCTGAATGACAAATTTCAATCATCTATCTTACCAGATTTAGATTTTTTAGAGGCTTTTAGCCTCAAAGATGATGATGATATCGAACGGAAGCGAAGGGCTCTAGCGGTGAAAAATAATATGCTGGCGCGCAGATTCTCCCGTTCTACTGAAGATGTTAAAGTGCCGCTTTTTGAAGCCTACTGCCTAATTGTATACACGGGAAATCTGTGGGTCAGACACACCAAAAAATCGAGACCCTAATAATCCAATAGAATAATGTTATAAGGATGATGTTGGGTCTGCAGCGATTTTGCCGTGTTTCAGGGATTTTTGTGGAGTACCAAACTGACGATTTTGTAGCCGTTATTTGCAAAAAAAAGCCTCATTGGTCAAAAGAGTGAGGGACAGTTCCCAAAGCAACCTGAAGACATTGACATCGGATCGGTAAACATCGCCCCTCTGGAGATGTTTTGTGCAGAGAGTGACAGTCAAGGAAAATATCCTTTCTCGTGATGGTCAGCCATTGTACTAGATTTAGAATTCTTTTTTGTCTTTTATTATCTCTGTGTGCATGTATTTTCATGGAGGTAACTTATCCGAAATAAACTATTATTTTTAAAATTCATTACCAATTAAATTAGCCAAAACCAACACGTAGAGGCCCTTTAATGACTAGTATGATCTTAATATGTAATGTGGCACCGGCCGTCGATTATCCCTGTATACACTATAAAATGCACCCAAGGACAACCCCCGGTCAGTGCAGGACTTATTAGGGCAGGCTCAATAGGGTCTATTGTGTTTGTCGACGTCCTATGTCGGCTTACTATCAGGTGGAGTGGAGTTTAACAAAATATCCTTTCCCAGGCTCAGTCTGATCAAGCTGTCGGACCGCATGCTGACCGCCAGCCAATACCTGGCCTTCTTCACCTGCAACCAGTGGCACTTCGACACGCACAACACCCAGCGCCTGTGCGCGCGCCTCTCCCCCGCCGACGCCAAGATCTACAACCTCGACCCGCACTCCATACAGTGAGTTACCATCAAAGGCTTATTTACTGACCATTTTGACTGGCTCGGTGGAATAGTGGTGGACCCTAGCTGGCGGTTCCAAGAGTCGTGAGTCTGTTTCCACTCCGACAAATATTTTTGGGACGAACATCAATGTTTTCGCTGTTTTATTAAATTTAAGTAGATACGTGTATCCACTTTTCGACTCAGGCTCAGACTTCTAGTAACGGCTTATCCGAAACCAGAAGAATAAAGGAACTTTAGACCCAAGGACATATTATAGACCTACTCCCTGACGATCAAATGCATTTATAAAAGCAATTAATGCATTTGATCTTCAGGGAGTAGGTCTACAGAAGTAGGGTAGGGTTTTGTGTTAAAAACATATCTGAGGGTCGACGTGAACCGGTTAGACGGTCCCCAATATAAGATAATATCCACTGTTGATTGTGGTTTCCGTATCACAAGAGCTTAAGCTACTTACCACGGGATCAGATCAATGTATGTGTATCCTTGGTAACCAGCATTTCTCTTCAGATGGGATCAGTTCCTGTGGGACTTCGTGCGCGGCTGCCGCGTGCACCTCGGGGGCGACCGGGAGGAGGACCAGCCTGCTGCCAAGAGACACATGCGAAGGTAACGTCTCCATCATCATTATCATCATCCCAAATCCTTTCACTGCTGGAAATAGGACTCCCCAAATGCACGCCGCTTCTGAAGTTCTTCGGCTACTCGCATCCAGCTCCTTAAAGCCGTCCCGCGCAGATAGTCACTCCACCTGGCCTGAGGACGTCCTACACTACATTGGCCAGGACTCAATCCTGGGTGGAACCCAGGCTCACTAGGGTTGCAAGAGTCATGGGTTCGATTCCCACCTGGAAAAATATCCCGTAGCAGACCGATTTCGGTGAGGGTGGCATATTTTCAGAGACCAGACAAATGCTCAAGACAAAATACATATTATAACACAAGTGTACGTTCTAAACTATGGTGCTCAGACTTGGTCTTTGACCGAAAATCAAAAATTCAGACTTGGGGTTTGCCAGAGAGCTATGGAGCGAAGTGTCCTGGGCATAAAAAGAACAGACTAACTGAGAAATACAATTATCCGCAAAAAAACCGGAGTAATCGATGTTGTAGAAAAGGCTTCCAAATTAAAGCGGAGTTGGACGGGCCACGTCTGTCGAATGAATCCGGAAAAGTGGGCTAAAATGGTCACCCAATGGCAACCGCTCGATGGACGTCGCCCAAGAGGTAGACCAAAAAAGAGATGGCGAGATGACCTGGATGCCTGTAATAGGAACTGGCCGGCCTTGGCCGCAGACCGACAGCTGTGGAGTGAAATGGGGGAGGCCTTTGTCCAGCAGTGGGACAGCATATGCTAAATAAAAAAAAACACGAGTGTGCGCGCAAACACAAGTTTTTTTCCTAACTGACTTACGGGGGAGCGGATGGCTCTCAGCCTTACGATGATGTCTTGGGGTAGCCTCGTCATGATCACCGGACTTGCGGGGGAGCAGATGGCTCTCACTTTTAATAAAACACAAGTGCACTCTCTGTTCTCTCACTCTGGTATTTCGATGACTAGGCTAAGTGAGACGAGGCGACGACGAGTGCTTAAAAAAAAGGAAATGTAAGTGTTGGAGCGCAAGCTTTGTCGGGCTTCCTCTGCGCTCTGCCTTCAATCTTCGGCGGCACCAGCCGCGTTCTGTAGTAACCTCACCAGCATCAATATACCTTCGAAAGACAGTCCACTGATCGTTTAAGTCCAATGTCTAGGACCCTAACAGTAAGCTAATGTCTTATCTAACATTTCCTCTGCAGGTTCTACCTCGTCCACATCATCATGAAGCTCCTTCCGCCTCTCGTACTGGCTCGCTTGTTCTACGGCGCCGCCCACTCCGCGGTCACGTGGTTCACGACGAAGCTTCGGGAAGATGGCGTGTCAGTGCCCTCCTACTAACGAGGTTCCAGTTGCAGCAAGTAACTGGATACCATTACAGGTCGGTTCATGGAAGTTGACCACAAATGGCGGCCGGTGCGCATATGTGTATTCATGAAGAAAATACTTAATACAAAAAATATTTTATTGTATTTGAAATGGTATATTTAATTGCCTAAACTTATAATATACTTAATATACTCGTAATTATTGTAGGTACACTTATTTAACTTATTAACTTTGACAAAAACAACGATAACTTAACAAAACAACAAAAATTTAACATGTCACAAAAAATATGAAACAAATATCTTAAAGCAAAACACTTTTCTTTTTTAATTGCACTTGACTGCGCTGACAGCGTGTCGATGCCGCAATTGACGAATAGCGATTGAGCGGCCTGCTGCAGTCCATCACGCGGCGCGCACGCACCAATAGCGTCGCTCCAGTCTTGACGCATTCCGCCCGCCCCTCACCCCGCACCTCAACAGGGACCTAAAATCGCTTTCTGCGCATTGGTCATCTTTCGTGAACCGACCTGTACCTCAGCGTGTTCTAAAGATATTGCAGATTGACATAAGTAATAGCTTAAACTTTTTAGCATTAAGTAAGACTTTAGACTTTCGCGTTCCATTGCACTAAATATTACTTGACTGGCACGGTGTAACAGTTAGTGACCCTGGTTGGCGGTTCCAAGAGTCGTGGGTTCGATTCCCACTCGGGACAAATATTTTGTAATGAACATTGGTATTTGTTCCGTGTCTGGGTGTGATTATATATTTAAGTAAGTATTTCAAAAATATCTATGTATGTACTCGTATATCAGTCTCTGTTTGCCCATAGTACAAGCACTCCTTAGTTTGGGGTGAGATGACCTTGTGTGGAAATGTCTCGGATATTTATTTATTTGTCCCAGATATTTATTAGTTTTTTTGGGTCTACACGCGATATTAAGAGTAGCAAATACATAGCTACTCCTAATATCGCATAAGACTCTTAAAGAATAATATTTAGTTGTTAGCATTAAGTTCTATAATTATGTAAATAACGGATTCCGATAAACGTTGATATGTTTGAGATGTCTAATGTCTACCCTTGAAAATGGTTCTGCGAGCCCTATAATTGCGGATTGATAAATTTGTTACCCATTTTCATTGATAATAATTTGTCGTATATTTATATCTTGCGTGCCCTACAAGTGTTAATATACAAATAACATTTGCAGACAAGCCTTTGCTTAGAGCAGTGGTAACATGATACTGTATAATAGTCTTAAGATTTTTTGGTAATTAATAAATTATTATTATGTCCTATTTGAATTGCTGTTTTAATTTTAAAGGCTCGCTGACCTGCAGAAGGTAACCTGTAGAATCAACAGTTCATTATGCAAACATGTAGATAAAAGCATGTTTTTAAAGACGACTGTTAAAGCACAACCCCTATGTTGAAGCACGTAGTTGACATAGCTGTCAATAGATGTCATACATACATACATAAAATCACGCGTTTTTCCCAGGGGGTAGGCAGAGATCACTTCCAGCGATTCACTTATCACCTCTGTGGGAAACGTGACGTGACGGGTTGGGGACGACCTCGCCGCCTTTCTGCCTTGTGCATTGTTTTAACAAGGTCATTGCGTTCCCAACGAGTAGCAAGGATATATGACGGGGAAGGAAAAGGAGGAAGGATACTATCGCCTCGGATGATTTGGACTGAGTCGATAGTAGCTCGAGGAGCCGGGCTCGCTTACCCGTATGTCGTTCACCAACCACCGGACAGATAGTTGTGACTGGTCTCCCCTCACTTAATCAATTCAAAAATTGTCAATAGATGTCGTTATTTCTTTTAGATCGCGCAAGCAATATTTTTCTCCAACTCTATAAGCTGAGGTCATCTTCATCAAATAGCAGGACCCCGTAGGAGGAAGCATAATTCTCTCTGACATCCCAGTGTTCCCAAGTCAACTGAAATAATGTTGAAAGTCCTTTAGTTGACGAAGGTGTGGTTGTGACTACAACGACTTCGCCTGATGATAGTGAGATTGATAATGTAGTAGCCTTTCACTGACGAAATCACGGCGAGGTGCTGTTAGCTACAGCGATGATAAAGGTCAGAGTCAGGGCACCACTTTATATTCAGATCGTTATTAGACCAAGGATCTCAGGCGTCTTCTATTACGGAGTACGCAGTTCAGTCACTTGGTTTGAAACGTGTGCCCTGCGAAACAATGATTTGCGGCCAGGAATTACAGCAAACAACTTTAATTGAAGTAAAGAAAACTCAAAAGGATTATTTCAACTCCAGTTGCAGTGCTGCCTCAATAATTCTAATAATTCTAATTTATTATAATTATTTAGGCAAAGAATGAAACTGCGTATTCAACTTGTAACGGAAGAAGAGGAATTTATTCAGTGTTGCACACTAACATAATTACATGTTTTTAATAGATGGCAAAGGAAAGTAGACTACATACAGCCTAATGTTATATAGGACGTTGGTGCAGTATTTTGAGTAAATTATAACACCCCACTCTCAAAATATAAACAAACAAATATACAAATTATTACATAACATAGTAAGATACATTTACAATACCTAACATGTCTGTAAACTTATGATTGATTTTCTTTTTTTATAATGAGCTAACAAGATGACCTCGCTTCGCCTGATGGTAAGCGGTAGTGAGATCCAAATATGAGGTCGACAGGCACAATATACCCCCACAATACACCCCTCCCCCCCGGAACATCCATTTTAGAGGGAAAGAGGGACATGACAGAGGAGACCACTGCTGCGGCAACAACGAGACAAGGCGTGGAGTCTCGCATTGGTATCGAGCTGTGCGAGTCGGAGTTGACCAGTCCGCCGAACGGAAGGCACTAACGTTTCTACGGGTTTCCCTGGCCGGCGGGCTGACCCGCTCCACCTGCACAATACCGCCGCCAAGACTCCACTGGTCCGGCGCTTGCCGCAGCAATGGTCCCCCCTGGCTCCGGTTCGTACAGTGCTGATCCCTTAACGCGACCTCACCGAGAGAGGTCAGAGTTACTTGGCGGGTTTTACGCAACTCTATTCGCTATGTGCGGAGTGGGTGGTGGGAGACGGCAAATCGATCGATGCGCACGATGTGACAGAAATGTGATATAATTCTGAGCTTTCATGTGTCAAATTGCTTTAATTTCATAAATTCCCTTGTATTTGTAAGTAAAAACGTTACGTACGTAACGTAAACGATGCAAATTCAATACTTATAATAATATTCATATTTTTGTGAAGTAAGAAAATCACTTGGTATAATATACACACTCACTTTATACAATTTTTATTTATTTGCGTTGAAAAACTAGTCGAAAATCTTTATCAAAACATCTAGTTACTATGATATGACATATCAAAAAATCTAGTTGCTATGATATGACAGATCTCAATACTAGGGGCGCTATCATCGCGCACATAGCGAATAGTGGTAACAGCAACCGGTCGACAAAATGTCTCCCACCTGGCATATTATCAGTTGACAAATAATTAACTTTAACAATATTATCATTAATTAACTCACGACAATAATGATAGCGATTTACATTTATACCAAGACATTGTGAAATTTCACCTAGAACCTTTAACTTAAATTTACTACTCAAAGTGTTTTTTAACAATTGCATTTCCTTTTATCATTGAAAAAATAAAGAAATCGTCGATATACAATGAATGAATGATGAAAAAGAACTGCACAAATCTATTGTAAATAAATAAATAAATTCACGGTGTATATGTGTCACCGTAAAATTGTAAATAACGATAGATTGCAATCTATCTCGCGAGATTGTGAACTGTCGAAAAATTGTGAACCATAACGTACTGCTTACAATTTAACGTGTTATTATTCGTTAGATTACAATCTATCGAAGTGAAACTGTCAAATTGTCAACTGTCCGAAGGCGGTCAATGATTGGTCGGCCTTACAGTTGACCGTTCTGTGTCCATAGAGTTAGTAATAAAACACAGGTGTCAGTCAAATAAAATAAATGCACTTCAAGAATTGTGACAAAATGGACAATGCGTTTCCAATAAGTGTAATTGCAAAAAAGCCAATGTTCTTTGTAACTCCAGGTGCCACAGTTCGTTGACGTGCAACAATAAGTGAAAATTTTTATTGGTGAAATTTACTTTTATCTTCTAATAGACAATTTGGTTACGTTCGTACCTACGTGCGTACGTACATTAATTAATTTATGTTTTTTTTTTGTGATTGGTTTTATCTAAGAAAAACAATTATTATTTAGATAACATTTTTTCTTACCATGTGATGTCAATTTATAGATTACCTACTTAATAGATAATAAATAAGTTATTGCGTGATGTGACAATTCTTGAAGTGCATATCTATTTTATTTGACTGACACTTGTGTTTTATTCCTAACTCTATGGATGCAGAACGGTCTACTGTAAGGTCGACCAATCAGGGACAGTCGTGCGAAGGCTGTCCCTGATTGGTCGGAAAAAGGCATAGTTCACAATATTACATTTGTATGATTACAATAAAACAGTTTCACTTCGATAGATTGCAATCTGATGAATATACGTTGAATTGTAAGCAGTATGTTTGGTTCACAATTTTACGACAGTTCACAATCACGCGAGATAGATTGCAATCTAGCGTTAGTTACAATTTTACGGTGACATATCGCACGCTTAATCAAACAAAGAAATAACTCAAAAATCAAAGTTTTTGAGATTTAATCATAAAACGTAATATTACGACGATAAGAATAGGTACGCTCCGACTCCCGCTCGATTTGAACAAATATAAGCGAAATAATCGATCGCCCCTCTCTTTTTTACTAACTGGAGCGAACAAGTTGTAACCAATAAAACGATACACTTAGTGATGTGCCAGCGCCGACTCAAGGTAACCAATTTGAAGAACGAAGTAAAATGAATTAAATCTGTCTATTATTAACAGGTGACTTGCATTTCTTGTTATATTTTTCTACAAAAGCGATTATTATTAGTTTTATTACCATATAGAATTAAAAATTATCGTCACGGGTAAGTATCATTTCTAGTTAATTCAGTTTACTTTTAAAGCATATTTTAGATTTCCAACATACATCGACTTACTTCAGTTTAGTATTAAATTACATCCAAAACAATTAGATCTATTATATTTATTGCCGTTTATCATAAAAATTAGTTCTGTGAGTATTGGCATATTAAGAAATAATTTCTTTTTCGATTAAAACAACCTAATGAACACCAGACAAATCTTTACTTACGTCATTTTAATCTTTATTTTATGTGACCTAGTTTATTATTTTTACATCGATTTACTCGTATCTTCATGGTCATTAGCTTAGTATCAATAATAAGTGATTAATTTTGGGGTCCCTCTATTTGATCTAATTATTATAAAGGATTTTGAAGACATTTAATGTAATTTCTTATCCTTATTACATGGTGTACAATATTTACGCAATGTTGTATTCACTTTTTTCCAGTATGGCGTCCTCGCGAACTTGTTGATTCTTCAGTATGAAATCATAACGTCCTGAAGATGAAGAATCTCAATCTTTATCTCTTAATAAAAATGTAATCATAAAGACTAGACGTGACGATGAAAATGATACATTAAAAGATGGTAAAGATAATATTTCTCCAAACATTACAACACCAAATATCTGTGAAGTTTTACAAGAAAAGACAATTTCAAAAATCCTTTGAGAGCTGTAATGAAAGTTTATCAGATTACGATAATACTGTAAAATATGACAAGCGATTGATTGAAGCGAGGACCACAACACCCCAGTTCCATGCTTCTGGCATTTTGCTATCGAGCTGGGAGGAATTAAAGAATTTCTGAAGGACTGTTAGTACCGGTGCTCCACATGCTTTCAGGAGCTCTGTAGTGATTCTATCCTCGCCCCGTGCCTTGTTGTTCTTCGGTATAGTGTCGGGTTAGCTTGGCTCTTGGGTCTATCGCTGCAATTGCTGGCTCAGCACAGACCGAGGTATCCTTGATAGATAGCCTTGGTTCCTTCGGCTTATTCCGTTTATCCACCCTAAAACAGCCATCCTAAGGTGGATATTCGGAAACGGAAGCGTCCGTTTATCCACTCTGAACGGGGTGGATAATCGGATTTCGTAATAATATGTTTCTTCCGATTTTTCACCCCAAGTACAGTTTGAATAAAATTATATTGCTGGAAAGTTTTAATTTAATAACGTAAAATAATCTTAAAATCTAAATTGAAGTAAGGTAAGAACCTGTAGGGTTGGTTGGTAGGCTTTGGGTGAAAACCATTTTAAATGACCGTTGTGACAAATGAACCCATAACAAGTAAGAACCTCGTAAAAAAATTAAAACTTAAGGTCTTTTCGCTACTAACACACAATATCAGATATGAAATATTTCTTTATTGATCGCAAGCAAAGGCAAGATACGTTACGAAAAAAATATTTTCATCAATTTTATAAATTTTGCAATATGTCCAGAAAATGACCAGAATGACGAAGTTTCTTGAACCGGGTTTGTGTTGTGTAGGTATGTTTCTGTAAATGACTGTAGATTGACAGGGTGGAAAATTGGAAGAAACATATGATTTCCGGTTATCCACCCCGTTCAGGGTGGTTAGACGGACGCGCGTTTCCGAATATCCACCTTAGGGTGGCTGTGTTAGGGTGGATAAACGGAATAAGCCGTTTCCTCAATTGTCTCCTTAATACGCTGGGTATTAAAGGAGCGTAAATATCATGTCGCAGATACTTCCTAATCTGACTATTTTGCCTATATGACTCAGCATCATCCGTAGTTTTGTGCGTCAAAGAACTTTCTAAGTTACTTATTGTATTTGTGAAAATCCTAAAAGTTAATTTGTTTTTTTTTTACTGTTTCTGATTTATTTATGAACGTGTTCTTATTTTTAGTATCTCATGTTAAGTTTAAAGCCTGGGTATAATAATAGTTTCGTTATATTTAATTATTTTTTAGTTAATTTACTTTCGATAAAATGTTCTTACAGTTTGATACTAATTATTAAGCCCAAATAATAACAGAGACCTATAAGATTTTTTTAAATGTTTATTTTACATGTTTTAGGCTTACTGTTGATCAAGAAGAAAAAATAAATAAATAAGGCGTACGACCGATTTCAGCCATGGCGGCCGATCTCAACTGAGCTCAGCCAAATGCGCAGGACATATTATTGGGCACAAGTGTCTGCGCAAACACAAGTGCACTCTCTATTCCCTTACCCTCATAATTCGGTGAGACGGCAATCCGACATGACCGATGAGAGATCGGGCGCAGGACCACCGGCTGAGCGGGCTTTCCGAGCCACGGGCGTCCAACCGCCAACTTCCGAACTCCGGGATGAGTAATTTTTGCCCGACCCCGGTCTCGGTCCTAACGCAGCGCTTGCTACCAATAGACCAACGAGGCAGTGATAAAGAAGTACAATTATAACAAATCTTCGTTTTTAAAGAAGATA
The DNA here is from genome assembly GCA_039566165.1 of Maruca vitrata. Taxonomy (NCBI): domain Eukaryota; kingdom Metazoa; phylum Arthropoda; class Insecta; order Lepidoptera; family Crambidae; genus Maruca; species Maruca vitrata. The sequence continues at coordinate 3,619,428 of CM076937.1, read as the reverse complement.
TTATTGCTGTTACAGTTTAAGACTGATTATTGAGTTAGTATAAAAAGATTAAATTTAATATAACCTAATTATGTGGAAAGTTATTCTTGGATTAATAAAAAAATATAAAAAGGCGTTTTATTTCTAAGGGAATATAATAATTACAAGCATAATATTATTAAAAGAAAAGTAATATTAGAACTTCTTGTGAGAAACTATAAAAGTTTATAGTAATAAATGAAATAAAAGTGATTAATATCACATTATTTTTATTTTGTTATTGATAAACTGGATTATTCGTAATTATGTCAGGTCGTCACTTAAAATATGAAGCTAACATTTTATGCTAAAGTGAAATAAGTCAAAACTTTTTTTTCTTTCATGATTACCTAATGATTTATCCCTCCAATAATATATTTTTTGATGTCATAATATTACCTATATATCAGACTATATCGTACATACTTTTTTTTCAACAAATTATAAACCATTAAATTTTTATGGATCGCGAAAGTTGACGCGGACGAATTGCAAAACTTTGAACGCCGATTCCCAAAAATCAGCAATTTTGCGTTATTTCTTTGTTTGATTAAGCGTGCGCTATCTAAATACACTATCAAAATATCAATCTGCAATATCTTTAGAACACGCTGAGGTACTGGTATGCAGTTACTTCGTTCAACTGCAACCCAGTTAGTAGGATGACACGCCATCTTCCCGAAGCATCGTTGAAAACCACGTGACCGCGGAGTGGGCGGTGCCGAGGAGCAATTGAGCCAATACGAGAGGCGGAAGGAGCTTCATGATGATGTGGACGAGGTAGAGCCTGCAGAGGAAATGTTACATTTAACTCATTTACTACATAAGTTTACATTTCGTTTTTAAACACCTCGACCCCAGAAAGCTCATTGATCCTGTGATCCTTCGCCTTGTCTCTCATAGCCGTCTTATCGAACTATGAGAGCGAGGGAACAGAGAGTACACTTGTGTTTTATTAAAGGTTAGAGCCATCCGCTCCTCCGCTAGTCCGGTGATGATGACGAGGCTACTCAAAGCCATCATCGTAAGTTAGTTAGAAAAAAACTTGTGTTTGGGCCACCCTCACCGAAATCGGTCTGATACGGGATATTATCCCAGATGGGATTCGAACCCATGACTCTTGGAACTGTAGTGATCCTGGGTTCCATCGAGTCAGTCTCGAGAATATGGGCTGATGATGGACGTCCTCAGGCCAGGTGGAGTGACGATCTGCGCGGGACGGCTTAAAAGAGCTGGATGCGAGTAGCCGAAGAACGTTAGAAGTGGCGTGCTTTGGGGAGGGTTATGTCCAGCAGTAGATGGAAATGGGCTGATGATAATGATGATGATGATGTAGACGTTACCTTCGCATGTGTCTCTTGGCAGCGGGCTGGTCCTCCTCCCGGTCCTGGCTGAGGTGCACGCGGCAGCCGCGCACGTAGTCCCACAGGAACTGCTCCCATCTGAACACAAATGCTGGTTACCAGGGACACTTAAAGAGTAGGTAGTAGAAATCCCGTGGTAAGTAGCTGAAGCTCTTGTGTTACGGAAACCAGAATCAACACTGGCCACACAAATATACTTAAATATATTTAATAACATACGGAACAAACACCGATGTTAAATATTAGTCTTCATGGGTCTGTAGACCTGTCGAATATCGACTGGGTTACACCAATCATGGTAGCGACCATGATTGGTCGAAACGACGGGCAGTAAGTGGCTATGTATTTCTCGCAGTCGTATTGTATAATCCGCCGTATTACATTACGGCTAGTCGTTATCAAAAAGCAGCGTTATCAGACGATTAGCCGGACTCACGTTCAGTCGTATTGCACTTTATTCAATATTGTAGGGTGGACACGTCATGTGTGTGCGAAAGTATAATACCTAATATAAAAACTAAAGATTTTTTATAGAAATTAAGAATTAGAAAATTCGCAGTTGGGCATAGGAAGACAAATATTTCAATAGCCTTTTTTTGAATATAAAGTTTGTTTTTTTACGGTATACAGCATTTTGTCTCGCCCGCCGTGGCCAATTTCCTTATGAATTTCCATCAGAGTATCAAAATATTGCTCCATGGGTATAACGCGAATGCTATGGTCCTCAGGATTATTTTTCAAGATCAGATAATCTACATTAGCAAAATTCATGAGTTCATATTTTTTGCACCAATAATACTGTGTAGGATTCCGCCGAATACCAGAGGGCCTACCATGAGTTGGCTTGCGTATACTTACGTACGTTAAAAACCTATCGAGTTGTTTTTTCATATGGCCGATTGTAGTTCTTCGCGTAACCACCAGGCGGCGCTGTACATGTTTTTCATAGACATATTTACGTAGTCGATATCGAGCGCGTAAGTTTTAAACTCATGGTAGCCCCACTGAATCCATAGCCACTTTAGCAGTTTTGATATGCAATATAACCTCTACAATTCATTCTTTTGTCCATGAGACATTGAGACAAATAGAAACAGTTCAATTGCACGTCCAATTTATTCTTAAAGTCACTATTTACACTCGTATTTGTCACGTTTATTTCTTTAAAATCACTGTTAAAATCACATTTTTGTGAAATACTTTCTGTATTCGAGGCCATTGTTGTTATTATGACAGGCAGCGCCGCGAGCGATAAACATGGGAACTAAAAACTGTCAAAGAGGCGGTTAACGACCCGCTCTTTGACATTACGGCTAGCCGCATTAAATAACGTTTATTGCCGAACACATCCCGGCGGAATTTCATTCAGCCGTATTCAATACGGCTAATCGTTGATCCGCCGTAATACATAATGGCACTGTTTTTGATAACGGCTAGCCGTGATGTAATACGGCGGATTATACAATCCGACTGCGACATATTTACTGCTACTGTGTGTGTAGACCCATAAAGACTAATTTTAGTGTAATGGAACGCAATAGTCTAAAATATTACGTTAAACACCGATGTACATCACACAAATATTTGTCCCGAGTGGTAATGGACTCACGACTCTTGGAACCGCCAGCTAGGGTCCACCACTGTTCCACCGAGCCAGTCAAATTGGTCAGTAAATAAAGCCTTTAAAACTCACTGTATGGAGTGCGGGTCGAGGTTGTAAATGGCGGTGTCGGCGGGGAGAGGCGCGCGCAGAGCCGCTGAGTGTTGTCCGTGTCGAAGATCCACTGGTTGCAGGTGAAGAAGGCCAGGTACTGGCTAGCGGTCAGCATGCGGTCCGACAGCTTGATCAGACTGAGCCTGGGAAAGGATTATTTGTGAAACTCCTAGGATTTAGAAAAACGTCTCATCAATACATAGCTGCTGGTCTGGTGTGATGGTAATGCACGTCTGGGCGCAATTCCCAGAAGAACGGGTGTTCGAGTCCCCGGCCGCGGTGAGGCTGTTCGATTTTTTCCGATTTTCTTAATATTAAAACAGGTAGAGCAAGCTTTAACACTTAAAAATTTTTAATGTACTGCTCCTAGGATGACCTCACTCCACCTGATGGTAAGACCACATCGACCTCACCCTAAAAGCATCCTTAACGAATCGAATTCGAATTCCCGTTCCGTTGGGAATTAGCAGAAAAACCTTTGAATGAAAAATATGAACTGCGTAAAACAGATAATTGAAATTTAGCATCCTCCAAACAACGCGATATTGTAAAATTCCCACGGCAACGAGAATAAATATATAAATATTACACAACATCACATACATTGATCTGATCCCGTGGTAAGTAGCTTAAGCACTTGTGTTACAGATATCAGAATCAACAGTGGATACACAAATATATTTAAATATACTTAATACACACCCAGACATGGAACAAACACCGATATTTGTCACACAAATATTTGTCCTGAGTGGGAATAGAACCCATAACTCTTGGAAGCGTAGGTAGTGATCCTGAATCACTAACCACTGTTCTACCAAGCCAGCCTTTCGGTCCCCGCAAGTGCGGTCATCATCATCATCTCCGCGTTTTCCCGGTTGCATCCTTTGCGGAGCCCGGGGTCCGCTTTCCTACTTCTATCTCTCCACTTCGCGCGGTCTTCGGCATCCTTCACGGAGAGTTTGTTGGCTCGCATGTCATCCACTACGACGTCAAGCCAGGCCTTCTTGGGCCTTCCCTTCTGCCGGACCTGGCGGTAGCGACATAGCTAGACACTTGTTCCCTACGTAGTTTGCCGGTTTCCGTAAAACATGACCGTACCAACGTAGGCGGCACTCTTGCAATTTGTCAGCGATGTCTCGAACATGAAGGCTGCCGCGAATACGGGAGTTCTTTACGCGATCTGCTCGCGTAACTCCCGACATCCAGCGCAGCATCTTCATCTCCGTGACCCGCAGTTCCTGCTTGTGCCGCTCAAGTACTGGCCATGCTTCACTGCCATATAAGAGAACAGGCCTAATGATGGATTTATAGACCTGTCCCTTGAGCTTAACCGGCATTTTAGGGTCGCAAGTGACGCCGCTCACCTCCCGCCATTTATCCCACGCAGCAGCAATGCGTGACTTGACGTCGGAGTCGATGTCGCCGTTCGCGTGGAGTACAGATCCCAGATACTTGAACCGGTCCGTGCGCTCGACCGTGTTTTCGCCTATGCGGACGGACATGGGATCTGTAGTGTTGCAGGCCAAGTACTCAGTCTTCGCCACGTTGAGTTTCAGACCCCCGTTCTCAAGCGATTCCTTCCATGTGTTAACACGTCTCACCAGCCGTCCCCTGTCCGAGTCCACCAGCGCGATATCATCAGCATACATAAGTAGCCATGGTGGCTGCTCATGGTGGTCTCTGATGCTGTCTGACAATACGTCTAATATCAGGCTGAAGAGGAACGGACTCAGGACGGAGCCTTGGTGTACTCCGACGGTTACAGTACGGAAGGGCAAAGTGTCGCTAACAGCGGTCCTAACTACAGAATCGGAATCACAGTACATGTCTCTAATGATATCAACATACGTTTCTGGCACTCCTCGGACCTCAGGGCCCACCAAATCATCGCACGCGGAACACAGTCGAAGGCCTTCTCTATGTCCAGAAATAGGAAGTGGAGAGGCGTGTTCTTCGTCCTGTATTTCTCCATGATGATTCTTAGGGCAAAAACGGGGTCCATAGTCCCGTGACCGGTGCGGAAAACCATATTGACATCCAGAGACAGTGCACCCCTGACGGATTCGAGAGTCTACTATCCGCTCGAATAGTTTCATGGTGTGGGACATGACCTTTATACCGCGATAACTACCGCACTCTTGCACTGATCCCTTGCCCTTGAAGACCGGGGTGATAACACTCCGGCTCCATTGGCAAGGAATCCCGCCGGTGCTGAGTATGCGATTATAAAGGTCAGTTAGGATGCCCACACCACGACCACCCATTGCCTTCCAGGCTTCGATGGGGGCTCCATCGGCTCCGACAGCTTTCCGATTCTTCATGCGGCGAAGAGCATTCTCTACTTCTTCAGGCGTTACCGGTGGCACAAGTCCAAGATTTGGAGGGAGGTCCGGTGGCTGCACTTCTCTATGCTGTTTATTTAACAGCTCGTGGAAGTAAGAGCGCCATCTCTCCTTCACCGCGAGGTCCTCGCATAGTAGGTTACCGTGAGGGTCTTTAACACAGCGGCACTTGGAGATATCCTGTGCCGCTTTGACTCTAGAACGTGCCAATCTATAGATAAGCTTCTGCCCCTCAGACGATTCCAGCCTATCGTAGAGCGGTTGTAGGTGGGCTCGCCTGGCTCTGGCAACAGCTTTCTTAGTTGCACGTTTTGCGGACCTGTATGCGTCGCGATCTTCAGGAGAGTTGGACGCTTGCCACTTTTAAAGAGGGCTTTCTTCACCCTAGTCTCCCTCTGGACTGCGTCGTTCCACCACCAAGTCTCCTTGTCAAATTTGCGTCCACCCTTAGACGTGCCAAGCACTGACTTCGCCGCTTCGGTTATGGCTGCCTGAATCCTGTCCCAGTGGTTCTGAACTGGTTCGTTCTCAGCCTCAGCGCACTTGTCGCCGATAGCTGAGACGAACACCTGGGATTTGTCTTCGTCAAGCCGCCACCACCTTATTTGACGCCGACAGCGCTCAAAGCTTTTGGCTTTGGGCTTCACGCAGAGATCCATGACAAGTAGACGGTGTTGTGCAGTGAGACTCTCTCCGGGTATGACCTTGCAGTTGACTACTTTGCCGATGTGGTGCCTCCTAGTGAGTAGGAAGTCGATCTGGGTAGCGTGCCGCCCACTCCTGTAGGTGATTAAATGTTCAGGCCTCTTCTGGAAAAACGTGTTCACAATAGCCAGGTCGGCAGCCGAACACAACTGGAGGATGGTCTCGCCTTGAGTGTTGCGTCTGCCGGACCCTGAGCCAGCATGTACGCCCTCGACCTCCTCAGGCTCCTCACCCACGTGACCGTGCAAATCGCCCCCCAGAACGACTCCCTGAGATGGTGGATTCCACGCAGCACCTCTCCAAGTCTATCCCAGAATGAAGTCTTTCGGTGTCGCTGCAACCAGCCTGTGGAGCGTATGCGCTTATCAAGTGGGTCGTAACCCCTTCGATAAGCACCGTTACGTCCATTAAGCGGTCGCTGTAGCGTTTCACCTCCAACACGTCATCCTGCAACTCCCCGGACAGCACTACCGCAACCCCGTTCTCTCCACTAGGTGCTCCTGTGTAGATCAGCTTGTAGTCATTCCCAATGGCCCGGGATCTGCTGCCTTTCCACCGAGTCTCCTGCAGGAACGCCACTGCCACCCTCCGCCTGGTGAGTACGTCGGCCAGCTCTCTCGCGCGGCCGGTGAGCGTGCCCACGTTCCACGTCGCGAAGCGGAGTTTCCGTGGGGTTGGGGCTAACGTCTTTAGCCGCGTCCGTCCCCAACGCGGTAGCCCTAGCCCACTTGCCACAGGAGTCGGGCGAAACTCCTGCGCGCCGTTTTGGGGCGGCGCCCTATCTCTGGCTCTTTTCCTTGCTTTTCTTACCATTATTAAGTGGCGAGTTTCGCTTTTACGGGAGCGACTGCCGTCCGACCACCCAACCCCGAAGGGAAAGCTGGTGCCAGAGCCTCGTTCGTTGGTCAGCAGGGGTACGCACTTGCACGTGAGGTTGGCTTGGGCCCAAAGATCTTGGTAGGGCCCCATCCCCCCAAGTGCGGTGTTAGCGCAAAAAAAATGGAATGAAAAGAATTAAACTGGGTAGGATCGAAACCGCTAGATGAATATTGGCATGCAGGTACTCTAATGAACGTTAAGCTTACTTGCAACGCGAGGTACTCTAATGAACGTTAAGCTTACTTGCAACGCGATATTTAGAAATTCCCACGGAACGGGAGTGAGCGGGAAAAAGCTTTTCAATGAAAAAATCTAAACCGCGAAAGATAGATGATTGAAATAAAGCTTACTTGCACTCGGGCGAGACGGGCACAGGTAGTAATGTTCAATACGCAATAGTTCTAGACATCATCATAGTGTAAATTTAAAATTTTTAAGTGGTAAAGCTTGCACTAGCTGTTCTAATATTTAGAAATTAAATATTAGAACAATCTAATATTTTTTTAAATTTACATTAATTGCCAGTGTGTCATCATTTTTGGTAGTTTACATTTCTGTAATGAAATGTCTACGGCTGTCAGTGTGTATGACAGATAGTAGATGGCGCCACCTGTGGCTAACAGGTCATATACGGGAAAAAATCGACGGCTTCAATTAATAGCTGCTGGTCTGGTGTGATGGTAATGCACGGCTGGGCGCGATTCCTAGGAGGACGGGACGGGGACGGGTTCGAGTCCCCGGGCCGTGGTGAGGCAGTTGAATTTTTCCCGTTTTTCTAAATATCATCATAGTTCCAAATGCTGACTTACTTGTTCTCCTTATTCTTGCTGACGAGGCTGAAAAGGCTCCTAGCGTGTTCGGCGAGGTGCAGCGGCACAGTCTGAAGCAGCAGGACTAAGAAGCGGTACAGCAGCCTGCAGAAGGAAGAGGGAAGCATTAGGTTAGTTAGGGTACGATGATGGCTTGGAGTAGCCTCGTCATCAACACCTGACTTGCGGGGGAGCGGATGGCTCTCACCCCTAAATTTGGATATTATATCTCAGAGACTTATTAGGAGTTCTAAATGATAAGTTGGAGGCTGTATATGTTAGAAGTGGCCATTTTGATTAAATTTGAAATGTCAGCAATCTCACACCTCAGCTCCAGAGGAACCATATGATGTTTTCTACATAGGTTTAGATATTCAGAAGATTTAAGGGATCCTTCAAGCGAAAACATAGAAATGGAAATGGGGAATGCTCTGAAGAGCTAGTCCTTCCTTCCCCTTTTCCGTGAAACGGCATTTAAGCAGACCTTCAGGGTGGGTGCGCTAGGTTCAATATGGTCTATTATGTCGTCGACCTCATTGATGAATCTCACTACCGCTTATCATCAGGTGGAGTGAGGTCATCTTGTAAGCTGATTATAAAAAATCGGATGAAAATGTTTCTTTCACACCTTTCTTTCACTTTGAAACGGCAACGGCAAGCAGGCCTTCAGGTTGAGTGCGACAGGTTCCATTATCCAGGTTTTATTATTAACCGGTAACATCCCACTGCTGCGCAAAGGTCTCCTCCAAACCTGTCCACCTCTCTCTATCCAAGGCCAGTACTTGCCAGCTAATGACAAGGCGCTGTGAGTCTTTTTATAAAAAACCCGGGAATAGGGAATAAATCTATGACTCACCAGTTAGATACGAGCCGGCAGTTGGGGTAGAGCAGCGCGTCCTTTCGCCGTGCGCGCGCGCATATCGATGGCCCACGTCATGCACATGCGACCACGTCACCGGGTTCTTACCCGTCGCGCAGTTGTACACCTTTACAGACGTCGGCCTGCGACAGAAAACATACATACATACATAGAATCACGCCTTTTCCTCAGAGGGTGGGCAGGGATCACTTCCTGCCATGTGCTACGGTCTTTTTTCGCGGTGAAATGCATTTCGCACCGTCACTGGGAGAGGGGTTCTCTCCCAATGGTGTGTCGGACTACCTAGCGGCTTTCGGAGAGATGGTAAATGCCAGCCGCGACTACTGGGCGGGGTGCAATGCTCCGGGGTGTACCGACTAAAACACCGCGGTGTACCTTATCGCCATGTCCTTTCACACAACTATCGCTTCTTTCACATCTCTTCATTAACCTCTTCATGCATGCTCGTCGATTACGGGTACTTTTGGTTTGACCTCTCTATAAGATGTGACCTTTTTGTTCATGGAACGTCTTTCTTGGTCTTCCCCTGTCGACATCTCGATTTATACCCTCCGTTCATCGTCTTTCATTCATTCTCTAAACATGACCAAACCATATAAGTATACCCTTCTCTACTCTAGTTACTATATCTTCTTTTCATACCACAATGTTATCTTTATTATTTCATTTCTAATACACAAATTGCGACAGAAAGAAATAAGCAAAATAAATTGAGCGACCTTTGCCCAGCTGTGGAATGACAAAGGTTATAAGTTGTTTTTGTATATAAATATTTCACAACATCACATACATTGATCTGATCCCGTGGTAAGTACCTTATGGGTATCAGAATCAACAGTGGATAATCATCATCAGCCCATTCCTATCCACTGCTGGACATAGGCCTCTCCAAATGCACGACACTCTCACTATCCTCGGCCACTCGCATCCAGCTCGTACCAGCCGTCCTGCGCAGATCGTCACTCCACCTGGCCTGCGGGCGTCCTACACTACGTTTGCCGAGACGCGGTATCCACTCCAGAATCCGTCTACCCCAACGGTTGTCGGTTCTACGGCTGATGTGGCCAGCCCACTGCCACTTCAACTTGCTAATGCGATGAGCTATGTCGATGACTTTGGTTCTCTGACGGATCGCCTCATTCCTGATTCGATCCCGCAGAGAAACACTAGCTCTTTCCATAGCCCGCTGAGCGACTTTTAACTTGTGGACCAGCCGTGCCGTCAGTGTCCACGTTTCGGCTCCATACGTCATGACGGGTAGGACGCACTGATTAAAGACTTTCGTCTTTAGGCTTTGTGGGATTGACGATGAGAAGACTCGACGTAGTTTCCCAAACGCTGCCCAACCCAGCTGAATTCTTCTATTCACCTCGTCCTCAAAGTTGTTTCGACCCAACTGCATAGTCTGCCCAAGGTACACATATTTTTGAACAACTTCGAGGACGGTGCCCTAAATCGCAATCGGTTCCGGTAGTACATGTTCATTGAACATGACCTTGGTTTTGTCCAAGTTCATCCGTAGGCCGATGCGCGCAGAATTGCCAGCCAGGTCATTCAGCATCTGTTGTAGGTCCTGCACCGTCTCTGCCAGAATGACGATGTCATCTGCAAATCGCAGGTGAGAGATGTGTTCACCATTTACGTTAATGCCACGTCCTTTCCAGTTCAGCGTCTTGAACAAATCCTCCATTGCATTTGTGAACAACTTCGGGGAGATGACGTCCCCTTGTCTCACTCCTCTATGCAATGGTATGGGTTTTGTCTGCTGATTCTGTACTTGGACGGACATAGTCGCGGCTTGGTAGAGACATTTCATCACCTGGATGTATCGCCAATCTACTTGGCATCGCTGCAGGGACTCCAGAACTGACCAGATTTCAACCGAGTCAAAGGCTTTCTCATAGTCCACAATGCTAGGCACAGGGCTGATTATACTCCTCAGTCTTCTGTATAATCTGCCGCACTGTGTGGATGTGGTCTATGGTGCCGTATCCGCTCCGGAAATCCAGCCTGTTCCGGGGTTGGAATTCGTCGAGTCTTCGCGCAAGACGGTTTGTGATTACTCTTGAGAAAAGCTTATAGACGTGGCTTAAAAGGGAAATAGGTCGATAGTTCTTCAAAAGGGTTTTGTCACCCTTTTTGAAGAACAGGACGACCACACTCTTACTCCACGCCTCCGGAGTTCTCCCTTCAAACAGGACAGCGTTAAAAAGCCTTTGAAGCTCCCTCAGTACGGGTTTGCCTCCAGCCTTTAGCAGCTCTGTTGTAACGCCGTCCTCTCCAGGGGCTTTTCCATTTTTAAGCTGCCCAAGAGCAATCTCAATTTCGTTATTGCTAACTTCTGGTAGGTCTTCGGTATAGTGGCGTGTCAATATGGCTCTAGTGTCCTCATTGCCGGGATCAGGGCGAGACGCATGCGAGGCGTATAACCGGCCATAGAAGTCCTCTATCTCCGAGAGGACTGCCGGCTTTGAGGCAGCAATGTCCCCATTCGCTGTGGTCAGCTTCGTTAGGTGGCTTCTTCCGAGAGATTGTACAAACACCTTTGACCCCCGATTCTGTTCAATAGCTCTTTCAATCAGAAGAGTATTGTAGCACCGGAGGTCGCGTCGCACACATTTATTGATCTCCCGGTTGAGAGCCCGAGCTTCCAGTGTAGTAGCGGGTGGGTTTTCACGTCGCTGCCTCATTAGCCTTAGGGTCTTCTCGGAAAGTTTAGACTTCCTACCTCCGCGCCTTCTGCTGCACAGTCTCGATCCTTCCTCCCTGAGGACACGAACCATATTTTCAAGTTTCTGGTTAACGTTTCCGTAACCGAGGTTTCCATAGCTGCAAATCGGTTCTCCAGATTTGACTGGAACGTTTCGGATCCTGTTATGGTCTGAAGTAGAATAGGTCGGAGACTAGACTTCATCAAGCGAACACGTTCGGCTTTAAAGTCGATATTCAGAGTGCCTCGAACAAGACGGTGATCACTGCCGGTGTTAAACCTGTTGAGCACGGAGACATCAATGAATATGTACCGCCTATCCGCTATGATGAAGTCGATCTCGTTCCTAGTCACAGTATCGGGACTTCGCCACGTCCACTTCCTTTGAGGCTGCTTCTTAAAGAAAGAGTTCATCAAGAAGAGCCCCTCCCGTTCGAGGAAGTTGACAAGCATTTGTCCCCTATGATTTCTAGCTCCAAATCCGTGGGACCCTACTACCGATTCACTGCAAAATTGTACTCCCACTTTAGCGTTGAAGTCCCCCATCACAACATTGTAGTGTGTCTTAGTGTTGGAGTGGAGGGCCTTCGATATGTCATCGAATATTTTCTCCACTTCATCGTGAGAGGTCGGTGCGTACACTTGCACCACTTTGAGGCTAAGCCTCTCGGTGAGCGTAATGATGAGGTACGCTACCCTGCTCGAAACACTAGACATTTCCACTACGTTGTCAGAGAGGGACTTATTGACCAGAAAACCGACGCCACCTTGAGAATGTTTGTCTCCCTCGCGGAAGTACAGCAGGTGGCCTGATTCTAGGGTTATGGTGTCCTCCCCGCTCTTCGGACTTCGCACAACCCCAGAATGTGCCACCTAATCTCCTCAAGCACTACCTCAAGTCGCGCCAGATGCGAGTCGAGCCGTAGCGTGCGTCCGTTATACGTCGCCAGAGTCAGTGTGTTTTGGTGGCCTCTCGTAGCCCGGGGATTCTTAGCACCCCCCGCTCCGCCGTTACCATGGTCGCCACCGCGACCAGGAATAGCGGGGCTGCCGGGAACGGGGGGTCGTGGCGTCTTGTACACCGTTTAGAGGCGTCGCCCATAATCACCACGCTGGGCAGGCGGGTTGGTGATCGCAGTTTTCATGTTCGAGGTGATGCGGAGAGCGCTGCTGCCCGATCTCCGATCATGTTCCATACCTTGCAGTAGTCCCTCTGTCGCCTTCTACGACACCCGCGGGAAGATTTGGGGAGGTGCTATTCTATTCTGCCGGCACCCCACGGCAACAGTGGATACACAAATGAATTTAATAATACACCCAGACACGGAAAAGCGCCGATGTTCGTCACACAAATATTTCTCCCGTGTGGGAATCGAACCCACAACTCTTGGAACTGTAGGTAGTTAGTAAACCTGGGTCACTAACCACTGTTCCACCGAGGCAGTCAAATTTGTTTTATGTTTTAACTAGCGGCCGCCCACGACTTTGTCCGTGTGGAAATGCAATCATTTATTTCTAGTGACCCGCTCGGGTATATCTAAATATATAAAAGGATAAACTGACTGATTGACATATCGACGCACAGTCTAAACGTCTAAACGTAGGCACTTGATCTAAACAGCTTGAGTTAGACGGTTGAAATTTAGCATGCTGGTACCTTAAAAACGTAAAGATTATTTGCAACGCGATATTTCAAAATTCCCACGGGAACAGGAGTAACTGGGAAAAAACTTTTGCATGTAATGAAATTTGGAAGAGACGTAGCTTAGGTACAGTAAAGATGCACTAAGAAAGGAATTCCCGAAATTCCTACGGGAACGGGAATTAGCGGGAGAATCCTTTTGTAAGAAAAATCTAAAGCGCTCAAGTTAGACGCTTGAAATTTGGCATGCAGGTAAATTTAAAGCTTAGTGGCAACAGACTATTGCGAAATCCCCACGGAAATGGGAGTAAGCACTGCTAATACAAAAGTTTTTTCCTGCTAACTTAGCAGGAAAAACTTTTGTATGAAAAAACTTAAACTGCGTAAGATAGATGATTGAAATTTGGCACCGTCTGACTGATTTACCGGTACAACTGATCCGGTCCGACTGATTTTCATGTACCGATAGCAAAAACATTGTTGTCTGTCTGTATTGTTTTTTTTTTTTTATAAAAGGCTAACAAGATGACCTCACTCCACCTGATGGTAAGCGGTAGTGAGATCCAAATATGAGTAGGCCTGCTTAAATGCCGTTTCACGCCCCGCCTGAAGAGCCCGGGATCATAGGAGGGAGGGAAAACATGAGCTGGAAGGGCATTCCATGCCTTAATGGCATGGGGCAGAAATGAGGAGCTAAACCTCTTAGTCCGAGCCACCAGCGCCTGCATTGTATGTGGATGGCAGCGCTGTCCAGCACGTGTCGTTCGGGAGTGGAAAGGGGAGGGAGGGACTAGCTGGAATAGCTCTTCAGAGCATTCCCCATTATAGAGACGGTAGAGAACACTTAGACCGGCAATGTCTCTACGTAGCTGGAGAGGCTCTAAGGTTTCGGACACCTCTACATCACCGACAATACGGATAGCACGTCGCTGCAACCTATCGAGGGCGTCGAGCAAGTATTTTGCGGAGCCATCCCAGAGGTGACAGCAATATTCCACACATGGGCGAACTTGTGCCTTATAAAGAAGGCAGAGTTGCACCGGTGTGAAAAATCGCCGCACTCTGTTCAGGATCCCCAGTTTGCGGGAGGCTGTTCTAATGACGCTCTCGATGTAATCCCGCTGGTTCAGGTCGCGGCAAACATCCATGCCAAGGATGCTAAGACTATCCTGTATTGGTAAGGGGGTGCTCTGAAGAGTAGGATGGGAAAGGAAAGGAGACACTTTACTAGAAAAAACACACACCTGTGTCTTTTTGGCATTAAACATAACAAGATTGAATGCACCCCATTCGGAAATGCGGTCCAAGACCCCGTCAAGCTCGGCGACAACAAGGTTCCTCTTTTCCTCGGTATCGGTCTGCTTTACCAGGTCTTCCGAAATAACGTGCGTGGACAGTGCTGTCATCCGCATAGCAATGGATATTGCCTAGTGACAACATGTCATTGATATGCAGCAGAAACCAAGTTGGTGACAAAACGGAACCTTGAGGACCGGAATTTATTGGGTGGAAACAAGAAGTGCGTCCGTCACAAAGGACACGAATCCTGCGCCCTCCAAAAATCCCGCAACCCATTCGTACAGGCGAGGTGGCAGACCGTATGCCGCGAGCTTGGAGAGAAGCGAACGATGCCATACACGGTCAAACCCTTTAGCGAAATCAAGGCTAACTGCCATACATTCGCCATGCTTCTCCATAGCCTCCCCCAGAGGTGCGAAACGTATGCTAGAAGATCACCCGTGGACCGTTTTGGTCTAAAACCGTATTAACGGTCATGCAGCAGCGAGTGATCCTCTAGGTAGCGGATGAGCTGGGCGTTAATTATCCGCTCAAACACCTTACCCAGTACTGAGGTTATAGCTATGGGCCGGTAGTTGGCAGGATCGGACCTGTCCCCTTTTGGGAACAGGTTGAACATTCGCCTCCTTCCAAGCCCGGGGCACGATGCCCGAGGTATAAGAGAGGCGGTACAGGCGTGTGAGTACTGGAGACAACTCCGCTGCGCAAATTTGGAGTACTAACGCTGGAATACCGTCTGGGCCACTAGCTTTCCTTACATCAAGCGACTGCAACTCAGCACGTACATCACATTGCCTGATTCGGATCTCAGGCATATGTGCACCGCAAGGTGGAATTTTAGGCGGCTGTGCTCCACCGTCATCGATGCAGGAATTGGCCGCAAAAGATTGGCAAGCAGATCTGCCTTCTCCTGCGGTTGATGAGCTAGTGAACCGTCAGGATATTTCAGCGGGGGCAGCGAAGGCAGACAGAAGTTGGATTGCACATGTTTAGCCAGGCGCCAAAAGGAACGGCTACCCGTGGGATGCCTAATAAGGTCCCTGGCCAACACGTGCAACTCGCTGGGCATCTGCTCTGTTGTAGGCCCTTTGGTGGCCTTGGTGGCTTTGTTGTAGGCTGCTTTTAACGAGGCAATATTAGGATCCCCGCGCATGAGCCCTGCCCCAGTTGCGGTCCGCCGTCCGTTTCAGTTCAACGGCGGCGGCGCACACACGACTGAACCAGAGACCATCTTTGCGACCGCTGGTGACATCAGTAAATGGAATGTAATACTCCATTCCAAGACTGATCTCACCCGCAATAGCCGCTGCACACTCCGTGGGATCACTTCCTCCAGCAGCTCTCCAAGGGATGGATGCGAAGTATTCACGCATACCATCCCAATCTGCCGACGAGTAGCGCCACAGTCTCCGCGTCACCTCCACGGGTTGTGGGGAGCGGTGCATGGCACTATTGCACCCACCAGGCAGTGGTCGAAGGACCCCAGCGGGGCACCAACCGACACAAGGTACCCGGATGGGTGGCTCGTCAGCAGAAGGTCCAACAAGGAGGGCGCTTGACCGGACAATATCAGGCATCCGGGTGGGCTGGAGTACCAGTTGCGTCAGGTCATGCGTGAGAGCAAATGCGTGGGCGGTCCGGCCAGCATGGTCTGTTTTAGGGAGCCTAATCAGGTGTCATGGTGGGCATTAAAGTCCCCTAAAAACACCAGCTCGCTATTGGGGAACCGCGCCTGAGCGATGTCTGCCGCCTGACTCAGATGGTCGCAGAGTCGAGTTGTCTCAGTGTCACCTTTATGGGACCGGTATATGCACACGTAGACTCTGCTCACAGAGCCACGTGCACACCAAGGATGGAGAGGGATGGGTCTTCGAGGCAGTGAAGACGGACACAACAGACGTCCGCCCTGACGAAAAGGCACACACCCGCCTTGGGCGTGAAGGACTCTTCCAGCTCATAGCCCGGATAGCGAAGGTATGCCGTATCGGCTGGCCAGCCAATCTGAGTCTCCGTCAGAAACAACATCGCAGGCCTCGCCCGCTCGAGGTGTTGGTGGACGGCGTGCAGGTGTGCATGGAGTCCACGGATGTTAGTGGACTCCACCTCAAACAGCGAGGGGTGGGAGTTGGGGTGCCGCTGTAGAACGATGTTGCGTTTGTTGTACTGCCATCGAGATTAGAGGGAAAGGGGGACGTGAAAGAGGAAACCATTGCTGCGGCAACAACGAGGCAAGGCGCGAAGTCTCGCATTGGTATTGAGCCGTGCGGGTCGGAGTTGGCCAGTCCGCCGGGCGGAAGGGCCCCTGTACCCCCCCGGAGGCGGACACGCCGGGTCCCACTCCGGGCACCACCCGGCACGACGAGCCGCTCCGGGATTATGCGCGACCTGGTGGGGCAGCCTTCGGAGGTGGTTAGTCTCCGTCGGGCCCCTGTACTATGCCGCGGGCGGCCAGCGGCACCACCGTTTCTACGGGCCTCCCTGGCCGCAGGGCTGACCCGCTCCGCCCTCACAATACCGCCGCTAAGACTCCACTGGTCCGGCGCTTGCGGCAGCAATGGTCGTCCCTGGCTCCGGTTCGTACAGTGCTGATCCCGGAACGCGACCTGACCGAGAGAGGTCAGAGTCTCTTGGCGGGTTTTACGCAACTGTATGGTGGTAACAGCAACCGGTCGACAAAATGTCTCCCACCTGTCTGTTTGTTTGTTCCCGCTAGTATTCGAAACGGCTGGTCCAATTTTCGACAGGTCTTTCACTAATACATAGCTAATTTTACAAGGTATATTATAGGCTACGTTAATTTCCACATTTCCTACGAAGTCGAGGACAGCTGCTAGTTTGAAACAAACCAATTTACAGATTAAATTCGCATGTATTGTTAATCTTAACATATTAGGGACTCGACATGGTCACGGGCAAGACTGTCAGAAATATCATACATTCATACATAGAATCACGTTCTTTTTCCAGACGGGTAGGCAGAGATCACTTCCTGCCATGTGCTACGGTCCTGGTACATCACTTTCGCTTCATCCACATTCATCAACCTCTTCATGCACGCTCGCCGATTAAGGGTACTTTTGATTTGACCTTCTTTTAGATTTGACCTATTGTCATGAAAGGTCTTTCTTGGTCTTCCCCTGTCGACATCTCCAGAAATAACAGTTATTAAATTCCAAATCCTAACCTAACCTAACCCTTACATTAATTAATATTAATTCAAAAATTCTGAATTCAGGATGAACGAATATGAATTAAACAAACACGTTCTGCCATTGCGGTTGTGAATATCTTGATCCACCCCCGAACCAGCACTAATGTCATTAGTACAGCTACCCACATTAGTCCGACACACAACACTCACTGCATCCGGGTTGATTTTAGACGTAACATTCCAATCCCAACAATCACTGGATTAATAAGTGCATACCGCGGAATGTTACGTCTAAAATCAACCCGGATGCAGTGAGTGTTGTGTGTCGGACTAATGTGGGTAGCTGTACTAATGACATTAGTTCGAGGGTGGATCAAGATATTCACAACCGCAATGGCAGACGAAGACGGGCAGCGCCAGTTCGCTCGCGACCACGATTGGTGTAACCCAGTCGAAACGTCGGGCAGTAAGTAGCTATGTAATTTGCTACTCCTATTAACGCGTGTAGGCCCATAAAGACAAATATTTAGTGTAATGGAACGCGAAAGTCTAAAATCGTATAGAACTAGTACTTCCCAAAAACTCAGAGCGCTGAAATTTGGTACAGAGTTAGGGTTCAATGGTCACATAAAGGGAAAACTACGATAATCGAAGATCTGGAGTATCTGGTGATTAGAAAACACA
This sequence comes from Maruca vitrata, assembly GCA_039566165.1. Classification (NCBI taxonomy): domain Eukaryota; kingdom Metazoa; phylum Arthropoda; class Insecta; order Lepidoptera; family Crambidae; genus Maruca; species Maruca vitrata. The sequence goes on along the minus strand of CM076937.1, from coordinate 3,601,228 downwards.
ACAGCCCAATATTATAAAATCGTCTAAAAATATTTAAAAAACGACATACCGTCTTTACAAAAAATATTTAATTTGGTTAGCTGCTTCTACAAAAAGAAGTGAAATCCCAACAAAAACATTCTGTTAAAAAACTAGCCAAGTCTCGCAGCTTGCTCATCTCTAAAAAGAAATTAAATCTAGACAGAATCGTGCCAAGCCTAAGGTTCCTTACTGCAATTTCTTCATTATTATAGTAAGTGTTGTGTGACTTGGCCGTTGAAGGGTACTCAAGGGTACCTGAGTAGTGGTATGTAAAGATACTTACTTACTTATCTACAGCGGTCTCTTAGGCCACCGACCTGAGGGTAATACATATAGTTGGCCATGGTCGTCTGGTAGATTCCTGAGTTGTGCTATCCTAAGACACTTACTTAAACGATATTAGGAGTAGCAAATACATAGCTGGCATAACTTACTGCCCGACGTTACGTCTGGGTGACACCAATCATGGTCGCGAACTGGCATCGCCCGTCTTCACTTACTAAGACAAGTAAGTGAAGACGGTCGGCTGTCTCTTAGACAGACAGCGATCTTATAGACCTGAGGGTAATTAAAGTTGGCTATGATTGAGGATCGAAGGATGAATTGTCTAGCAGTGAACGGTAATGGGCTGATGATGGAAGCTTAAGCCACTCGCTTGTCCACAGAAGTCCCCAGCCAACCACGATGAGGGCAACTATAGTTGGCTGTGTTCAACTGGTAGATGCCTGAGTACGGGCATCTTAAGACACTTACTTATTTACAGCTGTCTCTTACACCTAAGGGTAACTATAGTTGGCTATATTCGACTGGCAGATCCCTGATCCATATTAAGCCACCACTTGTCCACAGCAGTCTCCCAAGCGACCGCGATGAGTGTGTCGATAGCCAAGTCCACGGGCAGCAGGTCTGCGCGCGCGCACCCTCGCGCGGGGAACACCCGCATGGCGCCGGCGGTGGCGCAGAGTAGCACTCCGCTCAGGCCTGATGCGTTGGCCAGCCAGCCGGGGGTCGGGTGACGGAGCGAGGATACCACTGGAATAGAATAGAATAGAAAACTTTTATTGACCAATTAACTTAAACAAATAGGTATACAACAAATAATATCAATACAAAACACAAAACTTAACCAAAAACACACATATATGACAGACAAAAGAAGTACAAAGAATTTACACAAACAGATAAGGACAGGATGTGGTCAACGAGGTACAGGCCTCAGCATGTGCTACATCAGCCTGAGGGCATCTGCAGCGCTGGTATTCTGGCCGTACCCCGAGTGACATAACATATATTAAGATAAAAAAAATAAAAAATACTATCATAAATAATAAAAATGCACACTTAAAATTATACACAACGACTAAAACAATATGGAACATGGCATGATACACCGTGAAATTTTAGTGGTTGTTTTCCCACAGTAAATAAGTAGATTATATCTTAGTAGTAAAACAAATTAGTTCAGTTTTTTTTTTATTCAAATCCATTAATACTGGTTTTACGAAAAAAATCGAGATTACGCTCGAACCGCTTTATTACTAAGAGCGTAGGGTTTCCTTAGTTTTAATCGTCAAATTTATGCGGCAAGCAGTACTTTATTTCATCACATCACTCAAAAGAACTATAGCTTCTCACGCTTTCGAGTTGAATCATTATTTTTTGAAAAATAAAAAAAAAAAAATTTTCACGAAATAACCAGCATGATTCGATAGTAATAAGGCGTCCGACCGATTTCAGCCATGGCGGCCGATCTCAATTTATTTATTTATTCCCTTACTATCATATTCGGTGAGACGGCAATCTGACATGACCGATGAGAGATCAGGCGCAGGACCACCGGATTAACGTGAATTCCGAGGCACACATAGTACTACTGAAGGAAAATCATTGTGTCACGGTAAAACAACCACAACAATATCACGGTATAAATAAACTAGCTGTGCTGACTTGCTGACTTCGTTCGCGTGGGAATTTTGCAATATCGCGTTGGAAGTAAGCTTTACGTTTACTAAGGTACCTGTATGCTAAAATTCAAGTTTCTAACTTAAGTGGTTTAGATTTTTATATAACAAGGATATTCCAGCTAATTCCCGTTCCCGTGGGAATTTCGGGAATTCCTTTCTTAGTGCACCTCTACAGTACCTAAGCTACGTCGTTTCCAAATTTCATGAATGGTGGCCGGGCCTCATCAGGATGACATCCAGGCCGTGAAGGCCCAGAGATGAAATCCTGATTGACAGCGCTATAAGGCTTCCCTTTACCTCATTTTGACGATATAATATTGCAGGAGGAATAAACTGCTTTCTCAGCCTCTTGCGACCATAGCTAAGAAACGCCAACAATTCTACTCACCAATGGACGGTCTGAAGATAGCGATCGGATAGCGCGAGACGTGTTGCTGCACCACCAATTCCCCCATCGCTTTCGTGTAAGTGTAGGTGTTGGGCTTCGGCGCGATTATCCTGCGCGTAAGGACCAAATAATTAAGTAAGTAATTGTCAGACCATTTACGGGAAGTAAGTTAGTAAACAAAGAGCTCAAACCTATCCTTAAGTGAGCGTTATAGCCTTAGTGACCATTTGAAACAACTAGGAAAAAATATGATATTTTTATGAAGTTTATACATATTATCGTACCCAATGAGAACAACGTGAGAATTCCGCTATCAAAGACTTTCCTAGAGCCATAGCCTCGAGCTGCTGCAAACTGACTAGTAGTATCTGTTGGTTTCTGTAAGAACTTGCTCGCCGTATGCCGACACGGATTTAGTAGCTGTAAATGTGAAGTAGTTAGTGTTGGCCTAGACTATCTGATCTTGCAGAGACTTGACGTGATCTCACTCTGTTGGTTGATGTTGGAACATGCGTTGAAGACGACTAGGTTGCAAAAGGCGCGATTATGCACGTCATATGCCGCAGTCCAACGATAATCGGCTGGCGGTGGGTGTGGGGACTCTCCCGTCGGCACTGCACCATCGGCCATCGTTGAGGGACGGGAACGACCTTGCATACCGGGTCGCCTCGGGGAGGCTTGAGGGAGCCAGTGGAGGCTGTCTGCCTTTGATGTCGTGAGTGAAGGCTCTGCCAGGTACCACGACATCACCAATAGGTGTTGAGGTATGCGGCGGAGTTAAGTGGGTACACCCTTTGGCATTGCACCTTAGCCCAGGAGCAGCTGCCGGTCTTTCAATCTCATCACTACACACCACCTTGGATAAGGGTTAACCTAAGGTGACAGTGCATCAAGCATTAACAGCGTTACAAAGAAATGTTGGAACATGCTTGACTTTCCAACTGGTACTCTAGCTCCTGTAAAACTGGACTAGCTTCGACACAGACCTGTTAACCTCGCTATCGCTAGCGTCGTCGGGCGTCGCCAGCGCCTCCTGCACCAGCGCGGACAGCCCACGAGGCGCCGGGTACACGCGTTTCCTCAACATGCTCGTGCTCCGAGTTGGCGTACGCCGTCGACACGTGCACGAACGACTGAAATGTAACATCCTTGAGATTCCGCTTCGGAAGTATCGGAAAATGTCGACTCCGTACGACGAGATTTCGTAAAGGTAGTAGTTTATATAGTCCCTATATCGATACATATCGATGTCACAATCTATATCTATATCAATGATTTTAGACTTTTGCGTTCCAATTCACTAAATATTAGTCTTTATGGGTCTATACGCGATATCAGGAGAAGCAAATACATAGCTACTTATTGCCCGACGTTTCGACTGGGTTACACTAATCTTGGTCATGAGCGAACTAGCGCTGCCCGTCTTCGTCTGCCACTGCTATTGTGAATTTCTAAATTTCGTCGGGCATTCGCTTCGTATTTGCTACTCCCAATATCCCGTGTAGACCCATAAAGACTAAATTTTCGTAAAATGTAACATACTTGAGATTCCGTATCGAAACATATTATCCGCTTTGGAAGTACCGTAAAGTTGAGAGAGTTCGAGACCGGGGGTGCCCCGATCTCTCACCGGTCATGTCGGATTGTCGTTTCACCGAATTATGAGAGTAAGGGTATAGAGAGTGCACTTGTGCTTGCGCGCACACTTGTGCACTATAATATGTCATGCACACTCGGTTGATCTCTGATGAGATCGGTCGCCATGGCTGAAATCGGTCAGATGCCTTACTAAAGTTGGGTTACTTAAGCGTCGATTGCCGAGTGTTTACTTCAAACCCCGTACCACTGTGTTTTTTAAATTTGAAATTCATATATACAATAATTCGACGCTTGAACGGTGAAGGGAAACATTGTGAGGAAACCTGCATGCATACCTACGAAGAAATTCTATGGTTGTGTAGTCGACCGACCCGCACTTGACCAGTGTGGTTGTCTCGCAAAGAATCACACGAGTTCGGCCCAGTAATCGCGAATCACAATGTAGGAACGCTGTACCATTAAGAGATTAAAATAAACGTTATCTAGCCAGTCATTCGTCCGAAAACGGGCTCCAACCGAAATGGAGCTGATTACCAAGTCTGGGCTAAAGTAATGTGGGATGCCTTAAGACCAGTCGGAGTGATTGCCCTGCGCAAGGACGGCTGGATCTGGATGCGAGTGGCCGAGAATAGGTGGTGATGTAGACCGACGTGGTTGACTAATGTCGCCCTAATTTAGGGTAGGCCCGTGCCCCACCAGTGGGGACGTGTATAGGCTGATGATGGTGACTTACCACAATATTCTCCAGCCGATCAGCCAGCTCCAGCATCCTGCTGACGGAGAGCACGTTCAGCTCCACCGCGCGCCGCAGCGGCTCGTTGAACATCACCGTGGCTGCGCAGTTGAACACCACTGACACCTACAAACGTAGATGATGATTGAGGAATACATACATAAAATCACGCCTTTTCATCATTTCATCACATTAACATTCATCTTAGCACACGGCAGAGATTACTTCCTGCCACACCACTTACGCTTCTTCCACATCCATCAACTTCTTCAATTCTTCATGCATGCTCATGCATTCATGCATGATTACGGGGTCGAGGAATACAAGGAAATAAACTCTCAACTCAAGCATAGGTTGCTGAAGTAACGCCACCAAGACAGCGGTCTTCTGCAGGTCTTTAGGTAATTAGGATAATCAAGTGGTGCTTACATCCTGAAGCTTTCCGAAGTCCTGGTCAGAGAGCGCCAGCTCCGGCGCGCTGGTGTCACCCGCAACTACGCGTAGCTTATCCAATTGGGTCGGGTCACTCTTGCGAAGCTCGTCGAACACCTGACAAAAGTAGGAGAAATAGTAATATAGAAATTCGCATTAATGACCCCCACCTGGACGGGACTTGAACCACCGGTATTCCAATATCGCGTCGGATGCTCTAACCCCTGAGCTATCTAGATGTTTGGAGCAGTAAAAGAGTCAGTGGTTAAAGCGTCTGACGCGATATCGGAAGACGGTGGTTCAAGTGCCCGTTCAGGCGGGGTGATAAATGCGAATTTTTCCAAATTTTGATTTAAAAATACACATACAATAAAAATAGGAGAAACACATTATTTTCTAGCTAATATATTGCTGTTAAGCCCATCAGGCATTTGCCTGCTTCTTAAACAATGTCAAGCCATTAATCCTACGCTTGATCTCTCGTCACTCATGACGAATTGCTGGCTCAGTAATCTAGGATGGTCTACGAGATTAAGGGAACACATGTTTATGTGCTGTTAATTTCCTGCGCAGTTGGTTTATTGCCGTCACGACCTTATACTAACTGAAGACACTTTTGGTATCTAATTTAATTTGATTTATGTTATTTTCTCTCAGTATTTAATTGATGTTTAAGATACCGAATAAATATTTCTTCTTTCTTTCCTTTCTTTTCTGTCGAATAAGTCGGACACTATTCCAGTCTGCTTTACATGAGTGTCAAGCATGAATCACACGAGATCCGTCCTGTACTCGCGAATCACAATGTAGGTCACCATCAAGAGTAATGTTAGCAAATTAAACCTTATCTAGGCCGGTCCTGCGCCACTTCCCGGCAGTCATACATCTGAAAAACGGGCTCCAAGCGGGCCGGAGTTGATACTGTGACTCGGCAAACGTAGTGTGGGATGCCCTAAGGCCAGGTGGAGTGACGATCTGTACAAGGACGGCTGGTAGGAGCTGGATGCGAGTGGCCAAAGATACGATGTGGACCGACGTGGTTGACTAAGGCCTGGTCGCCCTATTCCAGGGTAGGCCCGTGCCCCAGCAGTGGGGACGTATATGGGCTGATGATGATGTGGACGGACATAAAAGTCGACGATGAAGGGGATCTCATTATCGGAGGCCAAGACGAGTTTTGGGTCCACAGCGCTTCTATTTAGTTAGTTCTATATCTTACCGAGCACTCCTTGAGGTCCTTAAGTCGCTTCTCTGGGAGCGTGTCCCGCTTGGCCCGCACCAGCAGGAACAGCGCGCCCACGTCGGGACACGTGGACAGCAGCCGCTCCACCAGCACCTGGGGACAGGGATGATGTTACCAACTGGAACGCAACTGTAACGAGCACTTAGAAGTATGCTAAGAGTATTGTCCATTATTTGCGCGAGAACTACCTACATATCTTCTTCTTTCTTATAAATAAACATGAATTGCTGTTCGTTAGTCTGACTTAAACTCGAGAACCCCGGACCGATTTAGGTAATTTTGTTTTAAAATGTACGTGATAGTCCAGGGAAGGTTTATAGTATTGGCGGCATGAAATTCGCCGGGACCACTAGTTGGAAAAAAAAATTTTTCGGATTAAACTAGCATGTATTGTTAATCTACGAAGTTAATCCGACGTATCGAGCTCTTTACAGCACTCGTACGCTGTAAAGATCGAAACATCGGATCTCTAAATAATATTTAGAGATTCGCGTGTATTGTTAATCCGTAAAATAAGTTTTATTTCAAGTATACTAAGAGTGAAAAAAAGCGTCGATAGCTGAGTGGTTAAGGTCATTGCTTGCCATGCGAGAGGTCGACAGTTCAAACCCTGCCACGTACTAATGTATTTCTAAAATGAAGAAAAAGAAAAATTTTTAAATGAAGGAAAACATTGTGAGCCAACCTGCACCCCTACGAGGAATTTCTTAGGTTGTGTAGTCAATGAACCCGCACTTGGCCAGCGTGGTTTACTAAGGCCTTATCGCTCTGGTATAGGGTAGACCCGTGCCCCAGCAGTGGGACGTATATAGGCTGATGATGATGAGGAGTTAAATTGAGTGATAGAATTAGAAATGAAATAATTAGGAAACGTTGTAGTGTGAAAGAAGATATAGTAACTAGATTTGAGAAGGGTATGCTTAGATGGTTAGGTCATTTTGAGAGGATGAATGAAAGACGATTAACGAAGGGGTATGTATAGAGGGGTATAAATGGAGATGTCGATAGGGGAAGGCCAAAAAGACTTTCCATGACCAAATAGGTCAAATCTTAAAGAGAGGTCAAATCAAAAGTACCCGTAATCGACGGGCGTGCATGCAGAGGTTGATGGATGCGGAAGAAGCGGAAGTGGTATGCCAGGACCGTAGCACATGGCGAGAGTGATCTCTGCCTACCGCTCTATGTATACCGGCAACTGTTACTGGTAATTTCAGGGTGAGTCAGGCGATCATAGGAGAGAGGGAGAACATGAGCTGAAAAGGCGTTCCATGCCTTAATGGCACGGGGCAGAAAAGAGAGCGTTTCAATCGTTCAACGGATTCCCTTTTCGGCGACTTGAGGTAGTTTCTTACCTTGCCCATGAACCCAGTGGCACCTGTGATGAGCACGCTGCGACCCGCGAAGAACCGGGGAATGTTCGAAGCCTCCCCTGACATCCTGATGACATGGAACAAATAAAGAACATTATCTACTCGTATCTTCTTAATATAACTCAAAGGCTATATATCATTTTAAACTGTCATGGTTACACACATTAGAAAACTGAAAGTGTCCGGGATATTTACCATGTTGTTTTGTTTTAATGAGCTCCCGATATTTCGGCACTGTTGCAAGCGCCATGATCACGGGTGAACAGTTCACTGCACTGGCGATTGCAAACATGGTAAATATCCCGGACAGTTTCAGTTTTCAAAGGTGACTGACTGACTGACATACACCGTGAAATTTGAGTGCTTGTTTTCCCGCGGCAGGACGATTTGCCTTTAATAACACTATGGAATCATGCAAATTATTACTTGAAAAAAAAAATTTTTTTAGTTTTTGAAAAATTATAATTTTCCAACTCGAAAACGAAGAAAGCTATCGTTCTTTTATAAGATGTGACGTAATCAGATACTGCTTGCCGCATGAAATCGATGCTTAAAGCTAAAGAAGTTCTACGCCCTAAGTAATAAAGCGGTTCGAACGTGCTTTCGTGTTTCGGTTAAACCTTTCGTAAAACCGGCATTTATTGATTTTAATAAAAAAGAAAATGAAAATGAAAAATGAAAATGAAAATGAAAATTTGTAGGTAAATCCTTTTGTATAAAAATCTATAACGCTAAAGGTAGACGCTTGAAATCTAGCATGTAGATACCTTAGTCAACTTTAAGCTTAGTTACAACAGGATATTGCAAAATTCCCACGGGAACGGGGGTTTAAGCGAGAAAAAACTTTTGCAAGACAAAATCTAAACCGCGTAAGATAGGTGATTGAAATTTGGCATGGAGATACCCTGATGAACGTAAAGGTTACTTGCATCGTTGTACTGCAAAATTTCAATGGGAACGGTAGTTAGACGTATACGAACTGCATAGGTATTTTAAAAAAAATTAAAATTTTCTTTTACATTAAATTAAACTAAACGATACTGTTTCTCTTTTAAAAGTATGAAATTATTTATTTTCATCATCATCAGCCTATATAGGTCCCCACTGCTTAAAGTGCGCAATTCAGAACACAATGAAGTGTCACAGGGATCATCTTAGCTTAAAAAGACTATAGAAATGTATAACTTAAAACTGTCAAGGTTCACACTAGAAAACTGAAATTTCTAGAACATTTACCATTTTGTTTTATTTAATGAACATCCATATTTGGCCGTTTTATTTCACACACGGTGAAAAATAATAAATAAATATTTCACAACATCACATATCCCGTGGTAAGTAGCTTAAACACTCGTGTAATTGATATCAGATAGACAATGGACACAAATAAACTATAATTCTATGTTGATTGCAAAGGTCGGATTTCTAGATTTAAGAGAAGCAAAATTTAAACACTTCTTCAAAATCTATGCTATTGAGAAAATCACACTGTAAGGACATCAGCGACAAACTAGTTAATCTCTCTTGAAGCATTGTACTAATTTATTCATTTTTTATTCGTTTTGATTTGGAGAAGCATCGTTCTCCGTTGCAGTTAGTACCACCATGCTTAAAAATATTCTCAATGCAATTTCTACGTCAGGAAATGTGTCTGTGTATTTTATTTTGCTTTAATCTAAATATATAAAAGGAGAAACTGGCTGACTGACGTAGCTTAGGTATCAAAGAGGTGCACTAAGAAAGGAATTCCTGAAATTCTCAACGAGAACGGGAATAATCGGGGAAATCCTTTTGTATGAAAAATCTGAACCACTTGAGTAAACTTTAAGCTTAGTTGTCACAAGATATTGTAAAATTCCCACGGGAACAGGAGTGAGCAGGAAAAAACTTTTCTATGAAAAAATCTAGACCACGTAAGATGATTGAAATTTGGCATTCTGGTACCTTAACAAACGTAAAACTTGCACCGCGATATTGCAAAATTCCCACGAATAAAATATATAGAAATTTTGAAGGGACATAGCTTGGGTACCATAGAACTGCACTAAGAAAGGAATTCCCACGGGAACGGAAATAAGCGGAAAAACCTATCAAATGAAACATCTAAACCGCTTATAGATGCTTTAAATTTGGCATCCTTTGTAAACTTAGAACTTTGTTGCAACAGCAGACTGCAAAATTCCCACGGGAACGGCAGTTAGCGGGAAAAAACTTTTGGATGAAAACATCTAAACTGCGTTAATAACTATTCCACGAGAAGGAAGTCGCGGGCGGAATTCTGTCTAAACATATAAAAGTTGAAACTGGCTGACTGAATGATAATTGAAATTAGGCATGCGGGTAACCTAATAAACGTAAAGCTTAGGTGCAATAGGATATTGCAAAATTCCCACGGAAACGGGAGTTATTAGGAAAAAAACTTTTATGTATGTTAAATCCTGAAGCTCACACGAACGAAGTCGCGGGCACCTACAAAAAGGTATTTAAATAAACCTTAACATACTAATATCGGAAAACCTCATTTTTGAGCGAGAGTGAGTGAAAATAATTTTGTATTTTAATTAATTAATAACAATTATAAGAATAGACATGCAACACAAAAGTACCAGTTAAAGAATAAAGCATTTTCCGAAAGTCTTAAGTGGTTCATTGCTTCAAAGAAAAATTTTAATAGAAAAACTGAAACCAATGTTTTTATGTGTAGTGCAATAAAATTTATTGATGAATTAATTAATTTATTTTGAATAGTTTACAACATACACAAAGGCACATATTTAGCCAACATATTTTTTACACCAATATATATTTTCTGTTTCCCATCACTGACCCATCTGTCAAAAAGTTTATGCTAAGTTGTACTAAAGCTAATAAGCGTAGGTATCGTAGTAAGATTTTTCAGAATTAATGTTTTTCGGTAATACCTAAATAGGTTATCATTTGGTAATCTGACAGCACCTAGGGGGCCCCATTCGATCGCGGGGCCCTGGGCAAGTGCCCATAGTGCCCAGTGGCTAAGAGGGGCCTGCCTGGCGGGGTTAGAACTGGCGACCTCTCGCATGGCAAGCAACGACCTTAACCACTTGGCCATCAACGCTTCTAATAAATACACTTAAATACAGAAATAACACACGTAGACACGGAACAAACACTGGTTCATCACACAAATATTCTTTCCGGGTGGGAATCGAACGAACTACTCTTGGAACCGCCAGCCAGGATCACTAACCACTGTTCCACAGAGCCAGTTGAATGCCTAACTCTTCGTAATCATCTCCAGCATTACGTTTTGCTTAAAAAGTTAAAGTAAGGCAAGATAAAGAATTTTAAACTGTCATGGTTACACATATTAGAAAACTGAAGGTGATCAGTTCACCCGTGATCATGGCGCTTGCAACAGTGCCGAAATATCGGGAGCTTCTTAAGACAAAATAACACGTTAAATATCTCGGACAGTTTCAGTTTTCTAAGATAAAGAATCTTGGCTCTACATGAAATCTGATAACTTTTTCAAAGGATAAGTAGACTCGTCTTAACAACATGTTTACACAACAATAGTTGGCGGGATAGTAAATTTTCCATAATATAACAAAAACACACTGAACATATACACGAAATAAGTAGTAAATCAAGGGCGAGTAGAAAAACTTACTTGTATTTTAAATTAATAGTAAAAAAGTCAAATGAAGTGTGCTAAGCAAGGTAACACGAAAGCGGTACTAACTCCTTATACTAAAATGATGGCAATTGGGAGAGGCATCATCTTTATATCAAATATAAAAATATACGTCATATAGACGACGTCAGACGTCAAATATTTAAATAAACGGCCAAGTGCGAGTCATCTCAGGCACCATGAGTTCCGTACAAACCTGTGGGTCAAACAATGTATTGTTAAGACTGTAGAGATTTCAATACGTTGTAATTTTATTCAAAATACATATTGTAGGAAAATTTGTGATCGGTACCTACTAATGCCAAAAATCATAATCAGGATCAGTATTTTTTTATCTGTGTCTGTTTAGTAGTCTATACTCCTGTAGCGCAACCATGAGTTTAAAAGTTACGGACTCGATATCGCTTACGTAAATATGTCTATGAAATACTTGTCCAGCGCCCCCGGTGGTTGCGCTAAGAACTAAAATCGGTCGTATGAAAAAAATAACTCGATAGGTTTTTAACGTACGTAAGTTTTCGATAGCCAACTCATGGTACCGCTACTGGGCAGGTTATAGACTGCTAGCTATGGCCGCGACATCGTTCGTGTGGACTACAGGATTTTACATACAAAAGTTTTTTCCCAATCACTCCCGTTCCTGTGGGAATTTTGAGATATCACGTTGCAAGTACGCTTCACATTTATTAGGGTACCTGCATCTCAAATTTTAATCATCTGTCTTACGCGGTACCTATACATTTTTTCATACGAAATGTTGAACGTCGGTGTTTGTTCCGTGTCTGGGTGTGATACAAGCTCTGCTTAGATTAGGCTCAGATGACAGTGTGTGGAAATGTCCCAGATAATTATTTAAGTATATTTATTTATTTATTTATTGCACACATAAAAAGTACATTACATAAGTAGGTAACAGTTTATGAACCCTGTAAGGGTTTAAATTACATACCTACATAAAATCACGCCTTTTTCCCATAGAGGTAGGCTGAAATCACTTCTAGCGATCCATTTTTCACCTCTGTGAGAAACGTGACGTGACGGGTTGTGGACCACGTCGCCGCCATTCTGCCTTGTGCGTTGGTTTAAATTAAACACTGTACAGTCGAGGTCCATTGGAACATTACACTTGCTGTTAAATAATGAATCCCGACTGTTCTTCGGGTACACTGTCGAGTTTTTTACGCTGACTATTTTAGAGCAACTTTAAAAATATAAATATTCAAAATACCTAGCTTAATGTATGACGAAAACATAGGAAGTAGGTAGTTAATAAAATCCTATTTTTGTACGACAAATACAAAGTTTAAAAATTAAATTGAATATAATAAAAAAAACTCCGACTCAAAAACAAGTACGCAGTTATCATTGTAAAAGGTAAAAAAATTCGAAACCCTATAAAAACCAATAAATTACTTTGAACACTACGTAAGTACCGACTGAAGCATGTCAGGACTAACTACTTGGGACTTTGTGCCACCTTTATGAGGCATAACCGCATATTTTGAACTGCAAATGTTTATTTTGGGCTACTGTTTACTTTTAATATATCATTTTAAATTGTCGTGGTTACACACATTAGAAAACTGAAAGTGACCTTAGACCTACCGTCATTCTCGCAGTCCTACAGTTCACCCGTGATCATGGCGCTTGCAACAGTGCCGAAATATCGGGAGCTCATTAAAACAAAACAACATGGTAAATATCCCGGACAGTTACAGTCTTCTAATACTGTTTACTTGCTTCAAGAAGAACCCCTCTTGTTGGAGAAAATTTCAAAACATCTGTGATTCCTACCACCACCTTGAGGCTGTGCATTTCGGCAAGCTTGATGATGAGGTAATCTACCCTGCTCGATCCATTTTTTTCCTAATTGACATACGATAATGGAAAACTGAAAGTGTCCGGGATATTTACCATGTGGTTTTATTTTAATGAGCTCCAGATATTTCGGCACTGTTGCAATCACGGATGTTGTTGTTGATATCCTGGACACTTTAAATTTTCTAATGTGTGTAACCATGACAGTTTAAAATTATATATACGATAATGGGTTGAAGAAGCCTTGTTATCATCACCGGACTTGCGGAAGCGAATGGCTCCCACCCCTAAACCTGCTTGATTCACTTACCTTTCCACTACATCAGAGAGGGAACTCTCATCGGTCATGTCGGATTGCCATCTCAACGAATTATAACAGTAAAGGAATAGAGAATGCACTTGTGTCTGCGCGCACACTTGTGCACTGTAATAATGTCCTGCGCACTTAGCTGATTTCAATTGAGATCGGCCGCCATGGCAGAAATCGATCGGACGCCTTATATCAGAGATACTTATTGACCAGTCAGGGATACCAGTCACAACTATCTGTCCGGTGGTTGGTGAACGGTGTACGAGTAAGCGACCCCGGCTCCTCGAGCTACTATCGACTCAGTCCAAATCATCCGAGGCGATAGTATCCTCCTTCCTCCCCTTTTCCTTCCCCCGTCATATATCCTTGCTACTCGTGGGAACGGAATGACCTTGTTAAAACAATGCACAAGGCACAATGGCGGTGACGTGGTCCACGACCCGTCACGGCACGTTTCCCACAGACGTGAAAAAGTGCATCGCTAGAAGTGATCTCTGCCTACCCCTCTGGGAAAAAGGCGTGTTGTATGTATGTTAGAATCCTAAGCACCTATTGCTCTGCCAACGGAACTGCCGGTAACTGAGTTCAGTGGCTTTGGATATGTCCATTTGAGCTTTTGCCTATAGGAAACCGCTGTTCAGGCGGGTTGCTGAACGCATTTCGTAATTGAACTTGTTCGGAGAACACTCTCCATGAATTGACAATCAACGATTTACAGTCACTCGGGGTAGGTACGGCCAGAATACCAGCGCTGCAGCGGCTCTCGGGCTGCTGCGGCATATGCTGAGGCCTGTACCTCGTTGACCGCTCATAAAGTACTTCTACATGTGTTCAATTTCTTTGTGTGCGTTTTGTGTCTTGTGTTTGTTTCTATGTGTCATTGTAACCTTTATTTCGTGGTCAATAAATGTTTTTATTTATTGTTTCTTTCTTCTTTCTTTCATTGACGTAAAATGATACCAAGATATAAAGCGGGTCAAAGTATGTGCATAATAAATGCTACATTTCGCCGTGGAGCCACTGTAATTGGTATTTCACGAAGGCAAAATTTAAAATTCCTTTAATTATCTACTATTTCAATAATTCCTTATCATTTTAGCCTCATTCTTCAGGCTAGCCTAACCTCTTCTTCTATCGTATTCTAAACCTTTTTTTCAGCTTTTTCAGCGGTTCTCAGCTTAATTAAATGTATGATCTATTTTAGATGATTTGTTAAGTTTTTTCCTTGTCCTCACGATGTTTGCCTTTACCGTTAAAGTGTCGACAATCGTACATATGAATTTAAAATTTGAAAAACATAGTGATACGTGGCGGGATTTGAACTGGCGACCTCTCGCTTGGCAAGCAACGTCATAAACCACTCGGGCAACCACGCTTCATTCATCGATTCTTCATTTACGAGAATAGGTACTAAGTAGTTGCTTATTCAAGATAAATAATAAGATTTATAAGATTTCAACAAGTCATTGTCCGGTTTTTTTAAAAAAGTTTATGTCAAAGTTGAGCTAAGTTCATGTTTCATTCATGGATCATTTCCGTATTGAACCTAAATCATTTGAATCTATACTGAATATTATACAGATGAAGAGTTTGTTTGTTTAAACGCGCTAATCTCAGGAAGTACTTTTTGAATTGAGGTATTCTTTTATTTTGTTGAATAGACCATGATATATCGAGGATTTAGAGGAGGCTTTAGTTATACGGGTTGCAGACCAAGAGCTAAGCTAAGCAATCATGAATGCAATAAACGCTTTTGACTTTGACTTTGACTTTAAGCTAATTTAACCTAGCTCACATATCTGACGCAGTTTTCCATACTTATTGCATGGTTTGCAGTCGGCACAAAAGTATAGAAAACAGTATCAGCAATGTGATCTAAGCTAAACTAACTAAGCTTAGCTCTTGGTCTATAATAATTAACATCTACGCTACAACCAATAGGTGCGACAAAATAATGGGAAATGTTTAAAAACAGGGAAAAACCTCGGTACCTCGTATATTATAACTAGCTGTGCCCGCGACTTCGTCCGCGTGGATATTAACTTTTGGCAGCATTTTATGTTTTTGTAGGATGTGATTATTTAGGTTCTAACAGAGTTATGCAAAGTAGAAATATATAAACTATCTGTTGCAGATAACTAACAAATAAAACACATTTTTATAGGCCACTAAAATAATGTTTACTTGGTGAATATAGGTGTCACAAATTATTATTAGATACATAGCTATATCTTTTTGCTGGCAAATCCCAGCATGAAAATTTTAACGTAAGAATGCTTAAACCTATACAAATATACACTTCTTACATTCACTTACACCACATACATTTCAACAAAAATACTATTAGTTCATTTCAAATAGAAAAGTAACAGTTCTAGCGAAATAAAAATATGATATATAAAATATGATAAAATAATATACCAAATGTTTAACAATAAAGGATCTATCCAACGTTGTAAGAATTTTTCAAATCCGCTAAGTAATATCAGAGCTTTTGCATAAAAAAATGTAAACAAAAAAAAACCGACTTCAAAAACCCGACTCACTAAAATTTACAAACTAATTAAATACGAACATTAATCTGGGTATGAATTTGATGTTGTTGAAGGCGGTGCAGTTTATATTTCATGCAGTTTTCCTCAAAAATTTAATTGGCACCGCCTTCAACAACAGGTTTTTTTTTTGTTTACAATTTTTTTTCATCCTTTTTAGTGTTACATTTTTTACACCCTATTAGTTCAGCTCACCTATAAATTCTACTGATATTATAACTAGTTATATCAATATGTACACAGATTTGAAAGAATTATCCCTTTACTCCCAACTATTAAGGAGTTGACCTTCCATCATCAGCTCAGCATCATAACATTATGATTGCCAGAAGCAAAAATATAACTTCAGAGAATATGTAAAACGCGGTACATGTGCCTATAAAATTTAAGGGTTGCCCTCGATTTCTCCTGAATCCCATCATCAGATCCTAGACTGGTCAACCTAATAGTTTAGCTCACCTGTAATGCTACTGATATTATAACTAGTAGTCTTAATATGTATACATTATTGAAATAATTATTCTTTTTCAGCAATAAATCAGAAAACTCTTGTGCATTTGTGTTTCCTCCTGTCCTCGCCCTCATGTTCACTGTTAAGTGCGTCCGTGTTATATGTCGCCAAAGGCTTGAGCTCTTTAAGCATGCCTTAATCTCGTCGGCTTTTGTTCCCCGTGGGACTACTGGTAACGTTTGTCTAAAATCCCCACTGAACATTATTGTCACGCCACTCATCGGTCGGTCATTTTGTCGGATATCTCTGAGGGTTCTATCAACCGCTTCTACTGCTTTTCGATGTGCCATAGTGCACTCGTCCCAGATTATTAAAGAGCAATCTCGTAAAACCCTTGCTTTATCACTATTCCTAGAGATACCACAGACTGGGTGTTCACTGATGTCTAAATCTATGGGGATTTTAAACATCGTATGAGCAGTTTTCCCGCCGGGTAACAACGTAGCCGCTATTCCTGACGATGCTACAGCAATGGCTATTTTGTCTTGAGCTCGTAATTGTGCCAATATGATTTTAATAATGAAGGTTTTTCCTGTTCCTCCGGGTGCATCAAAAAACAAAATTTCTCCTATGGCATTGTCAACACCGTAACAAATACGTTCGAAAACAGAGCACTGTTCTACAGTGAGAGTGGGGACCCCGGTTCGTGAAATTTCGGCTAGTTCCACTGGATCGTAGTTTATTTCTGAAGCATATTCTCTGTTAATTCGTTCCTGTACTATTAACGGTGCTGGCAAACCATATTGAGGGAGAGAATTACCACCCATAGATGTAACCAAGTCTTGTATCGCTACTAAGCATTGATTGCGAACACTATCTCGTAATCTATCGTTTAGGTCACCGTCAATAGTTTGTCTCAAATTCCTGCAAAAGTCTTCTGCTAATTTGTCTTGATACTTTTGCCACAATTGTTCAGGAGCCGAAATTCCACAAAATACCAGCAACACGGCAAATAAATGACGCAAGCAATGTGGACTATCGGTGACGCATGCATCGGCTAGAGCTTCATCCCAATGCTGTTCATCGTCAAGTAAGTGTCGCGCTCGGCAAGCATCTCGAAAGGTAGAGTATTCAACACCATCAAACGTTCGAAGGTCTGTAAACGATGTCGGTCCCCGCACTTTATTCAAAAGCAGGCGCATGTAGAAGCATTCGGTATTGTTTGGATTAGGGTTCATTCCCGGGAATTCTCGGCTCGAGAATTCCCGGGAAATCGTTGGGCTTTGTTCCCGGGAAATCAAGCTCGAGAAAAGTCGAGAACTCGAGAAATCATTTTTCTATGTAGAAATTAAATCGCCGTTTGTTGTGTTGAGTGGCAGCGTGGGCCAAAGCACAACGGCAGTACGGCGCCCTTTGATCTCGCTGCAAGCGCTCTGCGGCGTCATTTTTACACGTTCATTCGTGTTTCGACTATAGCCAAGTATATGTAGTAGTATATTATAGTATTACGTAGTGAGTGTTTCACAGATTAGGCGATAAATTGAAATTGAATAGGTAATTGTTTTCAGTTTCATTGACACATCATGGCTTTATTATTCATATTATTTTTATCAATAACTAGCTGTGCCCGCGACTTCGTCCGCGTGGACTACAGAATTTTACATATAATATTTTTTTCCAATAACTCCCGTTTCCGTCGGAATTTTGTAATATTGCGTTGCAAGTAAGCTTTACGTTCATTAAGCTACTTTACTTGCATGCCAAATTTCAATCATCTATCTTACGCGGTTTAGATTTTTTCATACAAAAGTTTTTTCCTGCTAACTCCTTTTACCGTAAGAATTTATCGATATCCTGTTCCAACTCAGCTTTAAGTTTACTATGGTACCTGCATGCCAAATTTAAAGCATCTAACTTAAGCGGTTTAGAGTTTTCATACAAAAATATTTTCCCACTTATTCCCGTTCCCGTAGGAATTTTGGGAATTCCTTTCTTAGTGCACCATTACGATACCTAAGGTACGTCCCTTGCGCATTTCATTACATACAAATGTTTATTCCCAGTTACTCCTGTTCCCGTGGCAATTTTGCAATATCGCGTTGCAATAAATCTTTACGTTTATTAAGGTACCAGCATGCCAATTTTCAATCACCTATCTTACGCGGCTTATATTTATTCATACGAAAGTTTTTTCCCACTCACTCCTGTTCCCGTGGGAAATTTACAATATCCTTTTTTTTTTTTTTTTTTATCGCGGAGAATGCTTGATGCACCTTCACCTTGGGCAGGGGTTTACCCAAGGTGGTGTGTAGGACTCCCGGCTGCCGGTGCTGAGATGGTAAAGACCGGCAGCTGCTCCTGGGCTAAGGTGCAATGCCCAGGGGTGTACCCACTAAACTCCGCGGCATACCTCATCGCCTATTGGCGGTGTCGTGGTACCTGGCAGAGCCTCCACTCACGACACCACCGGCGGACAGCCTCCACGGGCTCCCTCAAGCCTACCCGAAGGGCGACCGGGCGGGCCGGTACGCAAGGTCGCCCCGTCCCTCAACGACGACCGCTGGTGCAATGCCGACGGGAGTGTCCCCACACCCACCGCCGGCCGGCCATCGTTGGACTGCGGCATATGACGCGCATATTCGCGCCTTCTGCGCCCCGGTCTCCTTCTGCGCTGTGGTGGCGCGGAGGGGTCGTTTTCACGCTCCCTCTCCGCCGCCTCCACCATCCCCGAAGAAGTTGGGGGAGGGAGGTTACCGGGCCGGCCACAGATGTTAGGGCCGACCTCTCTTCGAACCACGACGGACACTGAAAAAGAGTGTGGTCCGCCGTGTCTTCATATGCGCCGCACTCGCGGCACACGGGCGAGTCCTCCCGCTGGATTCGGTGCAGATACTGGCCGAAGCAACCATGCCCGGTCAGCACCTGCACCAGACGGAACGATAGGAAGCCGCCCGTCCGCTCGAGCCAGCTGTTCAACACTGGTCCGAGCGCATCCAGCAGGCGACGCCCTGCCTGCTCTTCGGCCAGGCTGTCAGCCCATGCCGCGACCAACACATCACGGGCTCCACGAACGAAATCCCCGCGCTCACTCGTAGTTGGCCGAAACCCCAGCTCCAGCTGCTCCTTCAGCCACTCGTAGCTAGCGGCCTGAAGCTGCGCTTCTAGCTCCCAAGGCGGCGTGCCTGCCAAGGCACAGGCCGCTGAGAAACCGACAGTGCGGTAGGCACGCGCCACCCGACATGCTATGGCTCGCTGGGGCCTACGGAGTAGGGCGGAGTTCCCCCTGATTTTGAGAGAGTCCGCCCAGATGGGTGCTCCGTAGAGGGCCATGCTCCGGAGTATACCGGCGTAAAGATACCGGCATCTGGCCCTGGGCCCCCCCAGATTTGGGAGGAGCCACCCCAGCGAGTCCGCCGCCTTGAGGAGGCGCGGCGACAGCCCACTAAAGTGTGGGACAAACTGCCACCGCGCATCCAGGATCAGCCCCAGATACTTCATTTGGCGCTGGATCGCCACTCGGACTCCCCCAACCAAGATGTACGAGTTGGGGGGAGGTCCCTTCCGAGGCCTATGGAAATAGACGGCCTCGGTCTTCTCCAGCGCCAAACGCAGGCCCAATGAATTGATGCGCTGTGCGATCAGTGCGCTCGCCTCCGTTGCCCTTCGCGCCGCCTCTTCGAATGTCTTCCCCCGGGCAGTGACAAGCGTGTCGTCAGCGTAACATATCACGCCCATGCCCGGGAGTCGACGGCCACGTAAGACCCAATTGAACCCGATGTTCCACAGGAGGGGTCCCAGGACCGACCCCTGCGGAACACCGGACTCCACAACGCGACTATTCGTTGCGCCCGACTTGTCTGTGTACAAGATCCTCCTATTGGAGAGATAGCTTTCCAACAGGGCCCTTAGATGTTGCGGGACCCTGTGGTAGCGTAGACCCTCCGCGATCGCCAAGTGGGGTATCGAGTTGAAGGCGTTGGCGATGTCGAATGACACCGCCATCACTCCACCCCCGCTCTCCGTCGTGCCTAGCACGAGGCTCTTCAGTCGGGACAGGGCGTCGATGGTAGACCGCCCCGCCCTGAACCCAAACTGGTCCTCAGAGAGGTCCGGCCCCACGCTCCGCAGATGTTCGTTCAAGCGCGCCGCAAGGACGCGCTCGAAAAGTTTACCGGCCTCGTCCAAGAGAACAATCGGCCGGTATGCGGAAGGTGACTGTGAGGGGCGGCCCTCTTTCTTCAGGAGGCACAGAAGCCCATGCTTCCAAACTTCCGGGAACCTCCCGACCGTGAGACACCGATCGAAGAGGCCCCGGAAAGACTGCTCTAGCTCCGAACACGCCAGAGCGACTACGCGGGCGGGAACACCGTCCGGACCCGGGGCGGTCTTCTTCGCCCGGAGAGGGAGGACGGCCGACTCAAACTCCTCTGGAGTGAGCGGCATTACAGTCTCCAACTCCGGGACAGCCCTCAACCGTGAGGCCATCCGTGGCGGCACAAAGTCGGGGTCTTTAGGTGGAAAGAGACCCCGAACCACCTCTTCCAGCAGCGACGGCTGGAGTGTCTCCGTGACTGGGGGACCGATTGGGCGCAGCTGATTTCGCGCAGCCCTGTACGGTCTCCCCCATGGATCGTCATTGAGACTCTCCAGCATCTCGGCGCGTGCGGCGTCCTTCGCCTCGCCGATGGCCTTCTTGAGGGCGCTCTGCGCCTCTCGGTAGGCCTCGTGAAGACGGACCTCTTCTCCAGGGTCCCTTCTACTGCGGCGGCGGTACCGCTGGTACGCCCGGCGGGCCGTAAAGGAAGCCGCGCGTAGGGCACCTGGATTCGCTCGACCACCAGTAGACGGCGCGGCGTGGAGTCGGTCGACGTGCCCGAGGCATGGACGAGTTACATACCTCGGTGAGCGCCTCGCGTAGTCGCGAGGCCGACACGTCGACATCCACACCGTCCACCGGGGGAGCAAACCACCCCTGGACAAAGGCGGCTTCCTTCGCGATTCCGCGATCTAGCCGCGATAGGGCCCAACGAGGAAATCGTTGGACTGTGGCCGTTGCGACGTCAGAACTTTGGGGGAGGACCTCCCACCGGATGAACCGGTGGTCTGAGAGCGTCTCCCCCAAGTCGACCCTCCAATTCGACACGCGTGCGGCGAGGGCAGGGGTCGCAAACGAAACGTCGACTACAGACCCTCCATGGTGCCGCACACATGTTTGGACCGTTCCACGGTTCAACAGCGACAGACCAGACGATGCGGCCCATTCCGATAGGAACCTCCCGCGCACATTACATCTATTGGCGGGATTGCCCCATGACGCCGATTTGGCATTGAAATCCCCCGCCAAGATGACCTGGCGTCCCCTAGCGCGACCCAGGACCCCCGACAAAGTGTCGAGAAAGTCGACAAAGTCCTGGTAGGGGCGAATTTGCAATATCCTATTACAACTAAGCTCAAAGTTTACTAATGTACCTGCACGCTAAATTTCAAGCGTCTAGCTCAAGTAGTTTAGATTTTTCATACAAAAGATTTTTCCCGATTATTCCCGTTCCCGTGAGAATTTCGGGAATTCCTTTCTTAGTGCACCTCTACGGTACCTAAGCTAGGTCCCTTCCAAATTTCAAGTGTCTACGTTTAGCCGTTTAGGCTGTGCGTCGATATGTCAGTCAGTGAATCAGTTTCTCCTTTTATATATCAAATATATGGATAGATAATATAATCTGAATATGATCTTCAATTTGACTAGGATCGAGTACCTATCATGTTCTTTTCTTTAATTTTTTAGTCAAACTTTATCCAATAAAATAACTAACGATACATTAATTATACTACCTACATAGTCTAATTATATTTCCTATTTTTCTAAAACAACAACACACAAGCTTAGTTTTAAATTATTCTGATATGTTTTTCTTATGTAGGTAATTTGAAATTAGTTAATGTGTCATTTTAAATTTGTGAGATGAATATTGCCGGTTGTGTTGTGTGTGTATCACATATTAATCGTAGGGCTTATTATCAAATTGAATGGCGTTTATTATAGATAGATGTTCAAATACTAGCGGGTTGGTGAGACATTTAGCAAATGTGCATAAAATTAATATTACTAAATGCAGGACCCAAGTAGAATCCGAATCTGAAGTTCAGGTGTGAGTGCACCGAAAAAAAGCAGACCTGGGTATGAAAGTAGGTATGCAGCAACAGAAACTAAACTTCAAAACTCCACTGATACAATCATTGGGTGAAATATTAGCAAGGCTGACCGCAAAAGACGGCTTCACCATAAATGGAATCACAAAAAGAATTTTTTTCGAAGTTATTTATGTTTTTGAATATAATCAATAAAAGTTTTATGATAAATTTGATACTTTTATTTGAGAGAAAAACCACTGAATTTGGTGACGTTATTAAACAACGTTAGGAACCAAATAATATGAGAAAATGTACGTGAATGTCAATTTCTCGACAACCCGAGAAGACCCGAGAAATTAGCCTCGAGAATTCTCGAGACCCGAGAAATTGAAAAGCTCGAGAAATCATGAACCCTAGTTTGGATGAACCGTGTACACTCTACCTATGACGTGTTCTTTATATATACCAGGAACGCCATCTATAACTTTTCCACGCCTTCTCCGATTGAAAACGCCTTGTTGTTTATTGTACGTATAATACGAAGGAACTTCTTCGTAAAGCAGAGTTTTGGCAAAATCGTCGAATCCACAAAGCCGAAAGAATGCCAGCAAAGTAGTTTGCCTCGGATTTTCTAACCGCTCAGCTACATTGTCGGGGTTAAAATACACTCGCTGTCCACCTTCGAGGTGTACATCAAGATGTGTCACTGGTGGAAATCTTTCATGTATAGGAAAGCTCAATATTCGCCATACCGCTTCCGAAGAACTTATATATCGGCCCGACTGAAACCTTGTGACTTCATCATGTTCTTGTCTCAGAGCAAATGTAGCCTGGTCACTGCCTTTGTTCACGTATTTACATATATATTTTATCGACTGTACACTATTACACATTTCAATATTTATATGGGCCTGAAACGTTTTACTTAGCACAGGTGAATAAGGCACGACCTATCTATTATCCACAACGATATCACGGCCATGTGATTTTATTGTTGCCGTAAACCCGCCTTGATTGGGCGACCGTCGGCGGTAAGATGGATACCCGTCTTCGCCAGTTATCGTGTGCTCTATCAGTATTTTTGGGTACCTCTTTGAACAGTGTCCATCTTTCATACACGGAGAGTTTCTATTTATTGCCCCGCATGGACCATGTATCATGTGAGTCTTAATGATCTCGTGCAATATTGGATCTTCGTAAGGATCTGGTAATTCAGCACTTATCAATTTGTCGACATCGTTAGGGCGAATTTTCTCCTCAAGCCAAAGCAGAATATGTGCGTGTGGTAGACCACGCTTTTGCCATTCAACACTATACATATAGAATAAAGCTGACCCAAATACATTTTCTTTAGTGAGCAGGTTCATCATCAATTTCAACTTCAAGTGGAAGACTCTCGCTATTATATCATGGCGATCAAACGATGATTGATTTTCGAAGAGTTCCTGGGTAATATCGCCCCATTTCGGATTTGTTGTGAATGTTATGAAAAGGTCAGGTCGGCCATATTTACGAACATAACAGAAAGCGTCCTGCGTTCGTTCGTGCATATAGCGTGGTCCACCAGTAAAACTGGATGGAAGAATTACTAATCGCCCTAAATTTTCTGTGTCACTATCTTGTTGCATAGCATCCCGTAGGTGCACGTAGTCTTCAACACGCAAACGTCTTTGGTTAGTGCGTAGTACACTAAGCGTTCTGTCTCAATTTTTGCGTACATGTCGACGATAAACTGGCTGAACAGTCCGCGAAATCTTTGCAAGTAAGCAAAGTGGTTTTGTCTTATTTGTAGCAGATAAGCGTAAAATTGTTGAGCTGAAATTTTTTTGTTCGGTTAAGGGCCCTTGTTAAAGGGTTTATTTGATGTAATCCGAAGTTGTAGCCGTCTTCTCCGTGGCAATAAATTAAGGGGTATTGCAGAGCGTCGTATGGGTTTCATAAATTCGTTGCAGGCGTCCGTCTCGACTGCGCAACACGATGTCACGCCGCTCGCACTCTTGGTCTACCAAAACAGCTGCAACTTCATTTGCGACAGGTGCATTGTATCTGCCCCGATGTCCAGCAGTGGTTCGTTTGTCTGCGCTAATGACAAATTTATAGTCATTGGTTCGCCCTTGTGGAACAGACTCTAACGCTACTTTAAAACTATGTATAAATATACGGATTAATTTCATGCAACATATTTTGAAGCAGAGTAATCAACTGATTATTGAGTAGAGGAAAATTTTGGTTTCTAACATTTGCCTGTTCTTGGTAATCAGATATAAAATATATATGAAGAAACTTAGAATCATTTTCAGGTAGTAAAGAACCAATTAGGTGGTAAACCTGTCCCTGAACCTTAAAGGTGGGCATAAATGGCCCTTCAGATATTTGTTTTGCACCAAACGATGTCATTTGAAATGCATTATTATAGGAACGAATCTTTTCCAAGAAATGTTTTTGTGGATGATCTCCATTTAGGAGCGCTTGCATGAAATCTGGGGGATGAAGAAACAATGGAATATGTACTTTACCGTGTGCACAACACATTCCGCTGGTTTCTTTTTGCCATTTAAGAGCTGCACAAAAGTTACACCTTAATAGCATTCCACCTAAAAATGAAAATGACGCATAGTCAATCCTGGGTGAGTATGTAAACGCACTTTTTCTTTTTCCACCCAAGGACGTTGTGACATATCTGAATCTTCAGATAAAACCAACATTCTATTGAGCGAGTATCTTAGTTGACCAGACTCCAAGCGTGTTTGGTGTCTTCTTCTGTTTCTTGCTGTCGTATTTCATTTACTCTCTGCCTTACCCTTAGTATTAAGCTATCATGATCCTGGCGCCTAAGGTCATTATTTTCCCTGGCTAAATGTAATCGATGTTGATGTTGATCATTACTTTCTAAAGCTCTTGCAATATTTCGACGATGTCGACCTTTATGTAAGTGTTCCTCACGCTGGGTATAAGTTTTTGAGGTTTAGGATAATGAATGACGCTCACAATCAGAGCTCAATCGCGCATTCCTTTGCTCACTATTTTCTAAGACTCGCGACAACGTGTGGCGTTCACGATCAGCTGTTAGTCGTACATTCCTTTCTTCGTTGCTTTCTTGCGATCGAGAGGCAGCTGTGCGGCTGCGCTGAGAGCTTAAGCGCGCCTCTGTTTCAGTATATTATGTCTCTGAGACTCGAGACAGCGTACGGCGATCACGTTCAGCTATTAGTCGTGCTTCTCGTTGAGAAGAAATTTCCGAAGCGCGTGCTATAGCTTGGTGCTCTCGAGTCGCAGCAAGCCTTTCACGATGTTCTTCATTTGATTCTTGGGATCTTAATGTCCTTAATCGTTAAGCTTGTCTAGAGTTGAGAGAGATGCGATCTTTTTCTAGTCATTATGAACAAATAAACTCTACTCTCTAAACTAAAGTATAATGCAATATTTAGGCAAATAAATGGTTTTTAAAATTATTCAATGACATATTATTATTGTCATTTCTATATTGCAAAAGCGCGTTGGAGCCATCTAGTTTGGCGAAACCAAAGTACTTGGACAGATTTACTTAGGTACCTTAGTTAGTTTGTATACTAAAGGGCATTAATCGGGCAAAAACAAATCGAAAGGCACAATGATACCTGTTTATTTCTTTTCTGTCACGTCGGGCAAAGACCTCCCCCAATTCCCTCCAAACCTGTCGCTCTCCGGTCAACATGTAAGCTTAATACATTTTAAATGTACATAAGTCGATTAAGAGCAAACAAAATAATGATTGATAGCAGGATGATTTTTTCAATGGGTTAAAGTACAAACTACCGATCCACAGCAGCCTTTATGTATCTATATAAAGGCTGTGTCTCGCCATCTGACGGATTAATTAGTATATAATCTGCCACTTTAATATGTGCATCTTTTGCGCTAGTACTTTTGTGTTGGTTGACCACTATATTGAATATTATCAATTGGGTAATTATTAAAAAAAACCAAGTTTAATAAAACATATTTTCATTGCAATATTAAGAAACTAATCTTTTTTAAATAAAAATGAATTTGAAGAATTTTGAATAGTGTCATCTCTTGAACTAACAAACAACTAAACTTCTGACAGCATTTATAGAATGCTTACAAAACATAATGCCATCTATGTATATTTATATGAACTATCAAACACCATGGATGTATGGGATGTATGGGATCTTAATCAACATCTTTAAAATCCAAACCAACCTCACCTGCACGTGGTGGGTTAGTGGTCAACTCGTCCCAATCTAAAATTTGTTGGGACAAGATGTCACCTTTAAAATTTGATAGGGGGCAACTGGTCCCACGTTCGTACTATATTTGGGAAGAGGGCGCCATTTAACATTCTATAGGGGCTCTGCGTGTTGGCGGCTTGGACAAAAAGAAATTAAAAACAAGACTAAGATAAATACATTCATTTACTAGTGGTCCCGGTGAATTTCATACCGCCAATACTATAAACCTTCCCTGGACTATCACAAACATTTTAAAACTAAAATTACCTAAATCGGTCCGGGCGTTCTCGAGTTTTAGTCTGACTAACGAACAGCAATTCATTTTTATATATAAGATTTAATTTGTCAATTAAAAACTTCAGATTTCGGATGGTTTCTGAGGTTTTCTTTGAAATAAAACCATCATTGTTGTATTTCCCAAAAAAGAAAACAAATAATTAATTCATAAAAAAAAGTTAAAAACGCGCGCGTTACCGCATTCAGTCAGTTTGCAAAGTTTTTTTTTTAACTTTTTATAATCATAGGAAATGAATGAAAAATGTAAAAAGCGCGTGTTCAGCCAGGACCGAGTTAGCGGTTTAAGGAAAAAAAAACCTCCTTCAAGTAACTGGCTGAATACGGTGACGCGCGCGTTTTGAATTTTTTTTATGAATTAATTATTTGTTTTCCTTTTTGGGAAATACAACAATGATGGTTTTATTTCATAGAGAACCTCAGAAACCATACGAAATCTGAAGTTTTTAATTGCCAAATTAAATCTTATATATAAAATGAATTGCTCCCGGACCGATTTAGGTAATTTTGGTTTTAAAATGTTCGTGATAGTCCAGGAAAGGTTTATAGTATTGGCGGTATGAAATTCGCCGGGACTACTAGTAAATGAATGTAATTATCTTAGTCTTGTTTTTAATTTCTTTTTGTCCAAGCCGCCAACACGCAGAGCCCCTATAGAATGTTAAATGGCGCCCTCTTCCCAAATATAGTACGAACGAGGGACCAGTTGCCCCCAATCAAATTTTAAAGGTGACATCTCGTCCCAACAAATTTTAGATTGGGACGAGTTGACCACTAACAAAAATGAAAGGTGGCAACTCGTCCCAGGGACGAGTTTTAGATTGGGACGAGTTGCCCCCTAACCCCACGTGGTACATCCTGCTGAACAACGAACGAGGCTCTGGTAACACTCACCCACCAACTCGCACTGGACCAATGTGGTGGGTTACGGTCTAAAACCCTCCGAACAATCATGCCTGCACGCTCTATCCAAAGGCCCCAAGTGCTCGGCGGTGCTGGAGGCTGCTCGCGCGATGACGGTAGCCGGGACGCTTCTGGTGCCAGGGGTGCTAATAATCTCCGAGCGGGATCGATAACCCGTCAGACGACTCAAGCAACTACTATAACGGATACTGATACTCTTAACATTTTGGCCTACAATGTTCAGACCTTACTAAAGGATGACCGCCTTGTTGAATTGGAAAATGCTCTACAAGATATTAATTGGGACATAATTGGACTATCAGAAGTAAGAAGAAATGGTGAACATACCCATGAAAGGGACGGCAATGTGTTTTACCACTTCGGTGAAACTGACGGACTATACGGAGTGGGTTTCCTGGTGTCAGAGAAGTGGAAAAACGACATTATGCAATTCATGGGCTATTCAGAAAGAGTCGCAACTCTTAAACTACATCTCGCACCCAATAAAACGCTGGCGATCATTCAAGCTTATGCTCCAACTACTAGTCACAGCGACCAAGATGTCGAAGATTTCTATGACGTTCTAAATAGAGCCTGCGATGAACAGCGAGGCACTTGGACACTATTTCGCTAGAGGGCGCTACAATACGAAATACTGCATTGTGTACGCTGTGAACTAAGTAATTCAAAAATAATAGCTACAGTGACTTTTTGGTGCTACAAAGCAGTGTAACTTACACACTATTACCCCATCGTGCTGTACAAGTGTTATCCAAAGATTCTGCTGTGGGATTGAGGAGATAAACCGTAAGTTCTGCTGTACATATTTGGCTGACTGAGTCGTTAACTTTGAATCTGGAGGTAATAAACACCCAAAGTTCCACTACTCACCAACAGAGGGCGGTAAAACTAGCGCCATCTCCCGGCTCCGTGGTGTACTACTACAGCTCAACAACGCGTTGTTGGCTTATACCCATATAGTACCGCTACTCAACCATAGAGGGCAGTAAAAGCAATATCGGTATAGCTCAGCCTCCTACCTATAGAGGGCGGTAAATGCACAAGTGAAGACAACTTGGAGCGCGGAAGACATTCAACTGAATAATTTGGCAAAGATGCAGTGTGGAGCTTGCAATAAGCAGCTACGACCGAAAGGCGACTCATCCAAGGACTCGTCTGTTGGATGCCTGGGCTGTAATCTTAAATACCATGCCTCCTGTCTTAATCTGGCAAGAGATGAAATGCGCCAGATAAGAACTAGTGGGAGTATACAAACGTGTCCCTCATGTCAAATAAAAAAACGCAGTGTGAACACGGACTCTACTCCTATACGTGCAAACAATACAGAAAAAAACACATCGGACTCGGACCCAGTGAATGATTTCTCTGCACACAGTCCGTCCTCTCTATGCAGAATTCAAAAAGAGATGGAATGTGCTTTCTCAAAAATGAAAGTCAACATGGAAGAATTTACGGCTTCGCTGAATTCGACTTCCGAAGACATCTTTGAGTTTCGGAGGGAAATAAATGACTTGAAAAGACAAGTTCAAGAGTTGGAGCAGTATAAAAATGAAGTCAATTCTCTTCGTCTAGAAGTTTCCGAATTGCGCCAGGAAATTGCAACGCACCAGCAGCGACAAAACCTTAGGGATATTGAGATAACTGGCCTAACAGAACATAAACAGGAGAACCTATTCCACACAGTGTCGGTCTTGTCGGCTAAGCTGGGGGTGGACTTGGATCCCAAAGACATTGATGATGTGCGGCGAGTGGGATCCCTTGAGGGCCAGTCAACGCAGGGAGCACTAAGGCGTCCTCGGCCTGTCGTAGTCACCCTAGTTCGTCGATCACCGCGGGACCAGCTGCTGCGTGCGGCACGAGTACGCAAAGACATCACCACGGACAAAATTGAAATCCCTGGAAACCCTCAAAAGGTATTCATTAACGAACACCTTACAAAGAGCAACAGGATCCTCTTTAGCAAGGCTAGATCAGCGGGAAGGGAGCTAAATTTCAAGTACGTCTGGACCTCGAATGGGAATATTTTTATGCGAAGAACTGATACCAGCTCCGTGATTCGAGTAACAACCGAAAAAATACTTACTAAACTGGCAGGGACCCCCATGAACCCCACGCCCCCCAGTACCAGACAGTGTTCCTAACTACCGAGTCGAAAATGTTCCTATAATATTATTGTCTATGTTTAATTTATATTTTAAATATTTTTCATGCATGAACTTGTGTAATGTTTTTTACATTGGCTCTAAACGAAAACTCTTTCTGCAATATATAGTAGCCTACACGTTACTGTATGTCATTTTTACATAACATTTCATGTTATAATGTTGTTTCAGTTTTGTTTTGCTTTGATTTCTGTAATTTAATTGTTTTTCACGTTTTCTTCAGCGACTCACGTATTCTTTGCGCACAAGTAACCATGTCGCTTTTTTTAAATATGTATGTTTCTAACTCCCTTACACACCACTACACATTCAATTTACTCAGTTTACAATACCCCACTACGCATGTCATAGCACCTAAAGCTGTTTTTTCCTACTACGTAGAACTATGTCATACAGCTTTTTTCCCCATAGTCCGCGATTCCCCCGCTGCCCGTGTGAGAAGTCTTTAATTTATGCTGTTTTTCTAGTCATCCCCGCATACAAAGGAACTAGCTGGTTTTTCCTATATATGTTGAACAACTTGATGGATGCCTATACGTTTCATTATGGATAGAACACATCTAATGAATGATAATATCTCAGACGGTTTAGACATAAAATGCGAACTAACTGGCCCCGATTCTTGCAATAAAGTAATTACTAATAATATGTCTAACTTCAAATTATTGACATTTAACATTAGAAGCATATCGAAAAACTTTGACTCTTTTACAGCCTTATTGCATAGATTGAACTTAAATCTAGACATCATAATTCTAACTGAGTGTAGACTGACAAACGTGGCGGTTATAGGGAAATAGCTGGTTATAATTCCTACTTCACGCAAAATAACATCAATCAGAACGGAGGAGTGGTGGCATACGTTAGGGAGGGCTTGCAAGTGACTGTATCGGAACCTGTACTAGTTGAAGCGAGTGGTTTAGTGATTGATATCCCAAATTTAGTTACCGTTTTTGGGGTATATCGCTCCCCTTCATTTAATTACTGTAATGGTTTTCTTGAATGCTTAGATGTTTTAGTGAACAATTTGTCTTACCGGCCAAGTATAATCATCGCAGGTGACCTTAATATAGATATTATTTCCTTAAACAAAAGCAAGCACGACCCCTCTAATTACCTGAATCTTTTAAGCTATCATGGTTTTAGACCCGCTATTACTTTACCCACCAGAAACGACGCCTGCCTTGATCATATATTCATTAAATCCACTCTCCCGGCCATTGGTTTGGTGTGTGCAACAGATATCACTGACCACTACCCAACTATTATTGGTGTTTCAACCACGGCAAGAAGAGACAAGCAAAATAGATTCATTACAGTCATAAATTATGAAGACATCGGCAGGGTCCTGGAACAGGAGGACTGGCTTGCTGTCACAGAAACATCCAATGTGGATGAAGCGGTGGATGCCTTAATGAATGTAGTTTCTTCTGCGGTTACCAGTAACACGCATAAATCTCGTGTCAGCAGGTCGAAATTTACCCTTTGCCCTTGGGTAACACCAGGTCTCCTACGCTGTATCCGTCACCGAGACAAACTACACTCCTTAGCACATCGTTTCCCCAGCGATAGGATACTTCAAACTTCCTATAGAAGGTACCGTAACTTCTGTAATGAAATTATGAAGAAAGTTAAAGCTAAGTTTAACAGTTCGGAACTCCAGCAGGCCAAAAATGACCCTAAACAGTTATGGTCTAAAATAAAAACAATGTGTCATTTCGCCACAAAAAACAAGAGCTCTAGTGAACTTTTAAACATCAAAGAATGTCCGATAGAATCACTAAAATCCTGCAATAGCTATTTCTCCTCAGTGGGACAAGAATTAGCGGAAAACATTCTGACTAAAATGAGGAAAACAGAGGAGGAACTAACCAACAGCGGTGGCAAGACAAGCAGCCCGTCGAACTCTTTCTTTCTCTCACCAACGGACCCCATCGAGGTAGGCTCGTTGATCGCGCTATTACCTAATAAGCACTCCACTGGCATGGATGGAATATCTAATCGTCTACTAAAATCTATTAAAACTTCGATCGTAGCCCCTTTGGCACACATATTCAACCTGAGCTTAGCTACTGGGAGTTTCCCTCCGCTTGGAAGATCGCCTCAATCACACCTATATATAAAGAAGGACCCACTGAACTACCCAGCAATTACAGACCTATATCCCTCCTCTGTGTTTTCTCAAAATTGCTGGAGAAAATAGTAAACAACCGTTTAGTCGGATATCTGGAGTCACAACATCTTCTGTCTGATAGACAGTTTGGTTTTAGGCGAAAAAGATCCACAGAAGATGCGGTCAAACTGCTGACTGACCTTGTATCTTCATATCTTGATGGTGGATCTCACTGTGTGGCAGTTTTTCTGGACCTTGCCAAGGCTTTCGATACCGTTTCCATCCCTATACTCATCAAAAAGCTTGAAACTTTTGGTATTCGAGGAGAAGCCTTGGACTGGTTCAGAAGCTACCTCTCTAACAGGAGTCAGGTTGTGAGAATGGAGGGATATGAGAGTGATAAGATGCCCATTAAATTTGGGGTCCCACAGGGAAGCATCCTTGGCCCAACCCTCTTTATAATCTACCTAAACGATATCCACGAATTAAGAATACCCAGCGCAGAATTGATTTGCTACGCTGACGACACAGCAGTTCTTTTTAGTGGCAGAGACTGGGGTGCGGTTCAGCTGTCGGCAGAAAAGGGCATGCATAAAATTTCAGGATGGCTACAACAGAACTTGCTAACGCTGAACACCAGAAAAACGCAATATATGTGCCTTCATAAAACTTCTGCCTCTAACCCTATCAACTTCCAGTTGCGCCTCCACACTTGTTCCGAGGATACATCGGTCTGCAACTGTGACACGTTAGAGCGGAAGGCTAGCGTCAGGTATCTGGGAATACTGCTGGATGAAAACTTAAACTTCCAAACACATATCCAAAATCTGGCTAAAAAGGTACGAAAAGTCATAGGTATCATGCGAATCTTAAGGGACTCCGCAAACATAAATTGTCTGAAAATGGTTTATTATGCAATATGTCAATCCATCATCTCGTACGGTATCGGAGTGTGGGGTGGGTCAGCAAAATCTTTTCTGATTGAACTCGAAAGGGCACAACGCGCAGTTCTGAAGGTGATGCTTAAAAAGCCTTTCAGGTATCCAACCAATTCCCTGTACAATGAAGTGAAGGTACTTCGTGTAAGACAGCTGTATATTGTTAATGCCTGTCTATCCGTCCATATTTCTACTGCAAAGGTTGAAAAACCGTTGAATGACCGACGAATTTATAAACTTCCAGTACCAATTGTTAAAACTAGTTTTGCAAAGAGATTCTCACGCTATTGTCAAGTCTCAGTTTACAATCGTGTATCTAGGAGATGTTGCATGAAAGATTGCTCTTTAAGGGAAGTAAAAATCAAAGTTGAGCAGCTTTTGTCCCCCCTTGACTATGATGAAACAGAAGCACTAATTCCATAAAGATAGTCACAAACAAACACAACACACACATACACTCACTTACACACACACACACACACATACACACACACATGAATTCCTACAGCCAAACACACTTCTTGTGCTAATGTAGTATTTCCTTTTGTTTTATTTAATTTCTGTGTATCAAATTGTATATGGTTCCCAAGATACAAGCTAAGCTTAGTTTGGGCAACCCCTGGAAACAATGAGAGCTCTATTTAAAATGTATAAACTATGTTAGATTGTAAGTTTCTTTAAAGTATAATAAACACATTTTTTTTTTTTTTACTAGTACTTGGAGATTTTAATGCAAAAATTGGTCACAAGCAAGCTACCGATAGTTCTGACATTATTGGTCCATATGGTCTAGGTGATCGAAACGATCGAGGCAGGCGGCTACTCTCATTTTCGTTTGGGCAAAATTTTAAGATTGCAAATACCTATTTCTACAAGAAGCCTCAGCGTCGCTGGACCTGGTCATCACCCGGAAATAGGTATAGGAATGAAATCGATTACATTCTCTCATCAGATCACTTTATCTTAAAAGACGTGAATATAAACATGATCAAATTTAGTTCTGATCATAGACCCTGTTTGGTATTTAGTTTGTGGTTGGATCTATCCTCTTTGAATGTTGAGAACGCCACCAGACTAATGCGCGGAAGAATAAAACAGTCCCTTGACAGTCGGTGTCAAACGATTCACACATGAAGATTGCTACGATTTTTTCTTCTCTATAAAGTGATTTGGACAGAGTGGTGTGTGTGGTGCGGCATATCCTCAATTACCCGGAGGCCTCCGTGAGGGACTGGGAATCTGCCGTGCAGAGGAAAGGTGAGTCGTACTCTCATTTCATTGGGGATTTGTTCAACAAGGACAACCACACCGCATACCGACCTACTCCCATTTCTCTTTCGTCTATTTTATAATACAGTCCATTCTTTATCCCACATTTCTGGTCAATCGAGCTGGATTTCTTCTTCTTTATTTCTTCTTAATTCCTTAATTGATTTGAACCATTTTGCTTTTTGTCGAGTTTGTTAGGTACGTAGTTTGCCGAACATCAAAATGGCGGAAAGCGAAAATTTGCAAATTAAAATAAATATAATGTTAGCAAAAAAGAATATCTTTTTATTAAAATGCAACGTTTGTATGATATGTCTGGAAATATTCAGAGCGACTTAGATCGATTACCTTCGTTTTTGGTTCAATTCTCCGATATGGAAAGTGTTCGTAGGCGATTTGAAACGGCCATTTTTGATTTATACGAACTAGAATTACAAAGACAACCGAAGGCAAAAATAAATAATAGTGAACTCGAATGTTTCGACGAGATGTACAATGCGTGTCAATTAATCGTAAATAAATACAAGACTGATAAATCTGTAGTAGATTATTCAGTAAAAAAGGATTTAGTAGTCCCAGCATTACCTAAAATACAATTATTTCAATTTGACGGGCAAATTGAAAATTGGACAACCTTTATGACACGTTTGTATCTTTAGTTCATAATCGAAACTTTTCAGACATTGATAAATTTCATTATTTACTGTCATGCGTTAAAGGTTCAGCTTTAAATATAGTGAAGCAACTACCTATTACAGCTGCTAATTACGCGGTTGTTTGGCAAAGTTTAATCGACAAATATCACGATAACAGAACTCTAGCGTGTAGGTACTTTGATAAAATGCTTAACTTTACGCCGCTTACAAGAGAGACGACAGCTAATCTCACATTATTTATTGAAACTTTTGACTATTCATTAAAAGCTATTCAAGCTTTGAATATAAAAAACTTGGATGATTTCTTAATTTGTCATTTAGCATTACAAGGCCTAGACCCTCACACAAGAAAATTATTTGAGGAAA
Source organism: Maruca vitrata (assembly GCA_039566165.1). Classification (NCBI taxonomy): domain Eukaryota; kingdom Metazoa; phylum Arthropoda; class Insecta; order Lepidoptera; family Crambidae; genus Maruca; species Maruca vitrata. Next base: position 3,565,588 of record CM076937.1, on the reverse strand, counting down.
GTAGGGATCAAATTTCTATACCTACTTTTTCCGAGCTTATTTGTTTCGTAAACAAACAAGTAAAAGTTCTAGAACATACACTTTCTAACTCGCCAAACACCTCTGTAATACCTAAACCTACCAATACGCATAAAAGTAGTAATTATGTAAATAAGACATCGTCTTCAAGATCAGTACTTACTACCTCACGTGTTCAAAATAGTAACAATCGTAATAATAATAACTTTAATCTAAACATGACTTGTCCTCATTGTAAACAAAGTCATATGATATATCGATGTGACCAATTTCGTAAATTGTCCGTCGTTGAGCGTAAGGACCGTGTCCGTTCATTGAAGCTCTGCACTAATTGCCTTAAACCCGATCATGAGTCTAATTTGTGCAAAAGTACAATTACTTGCGGAGTGTGTGACTTGTCGCATCATTATTTATTGCATCAAGATGCAGGTAAAGCGGAACGTAAAATCGCAGCGGCCGTGCCGTCTAGTACTTCGTCCGTGCAACCGCCTCCGATACACACTCAGCAAGCGCTCGTTTCTTCTCACTCCGTGAGTGACCAAACGAGTCATCACGCACTTCAATGTGTAGATGAAAATAAATACGGTGTAGTATTAGGAACTACACTTATGCACATTACTGATATTGATGGACAATATCTAAACTGCCGTGCAGTCTTAGATTCCGGAGCTCAAAGATCGGTCATCACTACAGAGTGTGCTCAGAAGTTAGGTTTGCTTCGTAAAAAATGCCCATTTACTATTAATGGTCTAGGTGGGAACGTAGTGAAAAATCAAGGGATGATTTCATGCACAATCAAACCAAAACATTCAGACGGTCCTACATTTAATGTCAACTTGGTCGTAGTATCCAGGGTCTCATCTGATATGCCTAATGTCAATTTTCCTAAACATGTAATTAATGAATATAATTCCTATCAACTAGCAGATACATTTTTCTACAAAAAATCGCGAATTGATATTTTGTTGGGTAATGACATAGTGCCAGATCTTATCATGGGTAAGCCGACATTAATAAATTCAAACATTCCAAGCGTAATTGAGACTGTTTTTGGTTTTGTTGTAAGTGGTAAATTAATACCTCATAGCGAGAATAATTCCCAAAATTTTCATTTATGTGTCTCAGATAATGAGGAATGTTCATTAGATAAAATATTGCATAAGTTTTGGGAGATGGAGGAAGTGCCGTGCACACCTGTCGTTAGTTCCATGGACCAACTTGCTGAGAATATTTTTGTTAATCATTTTCGAGAATCGAACGGGCAGTATGTTGTACCACTACCGTTCGTAACCGACCCCGCGCCACTGGGTGATTCCCGCGCCGCGGCCGAACGTAGGTTATTGTATACCGAGCGTAAACTTGCGCGTACTCCTGAGTTACATCAGAAGTATAACGAATTTATGCGTGAATATGAAAACCTTGACCACATGGAACGTTATCAAGGCGAGATTCCTAGTAAATACATTATTCCACATCATAGTGTTTTGCGTCCAAGTAGCACGTCAACTCCATTACGTGTCGTGTTCGATGGATCAGCTAAAGGTAGCAACAACGTTTCTTTAAACGATAATTTATTGATTGGTCCGAAGTTGTATTCTGACATTACTGCTATTATATTAAAATTCCGTTTTTTGAATATTGTTTAGTGAGTGATGTTTGCAAAATGTACCGAGCTATATTGTTAAGAAAGGAAGATGATGAGAGATGTTATCAACATATTTTGTTTCGGTATTCGCCTAACGATCCCATAGACTTATATGAATTAAAAACGGTTACGTACGGACTTAGCTGTTCACCCTTTTTGGCGATTCGCACACTGCACCAATTAGCGGAAGATGAAGGGAAACGTTTTCCACTCGCTGCTCAAGTTTTACGTGAATGTGTATATATGGATGACATTTTGTATTCTTGTGAGTCTTATGAAGAAGCATGTATAGTCCAGGACCAATTAATAGGTATTTTTGAAAGCGCAAATTTCACTTTAAAGAAGTGGATGAGTAACTGCAAGGATTTACTGTTGAGAGTTCCTGAAGAGAACAGGGAAGGTTCTGTAACATTTACCAAAGATGATATCGATAGTAGTATCAAGGTATTGGGTCTAAAATGGATTCCCACTTTAGATTGTTTTATTTTTCAGTAAATAAAACAGACAACGTTTCTACTAAGCGATCAGTTCTGAAGTTATTAGCGTCTATATATGACCCCGTGGGTTTTATCTCGCCATGTACTTTCTTAGCTAAATTAATAATGCAAGATCTCTGGAAGTTAGGTATTGGTTGGGATGAAAAGTTGCCTGATAATATTAGTAAAACTTGGCAATGTTATATTTCAGAGCTTCCATTATTGGCGGAGATACGCATTGAACGTCATATTATTATGTTATTACCGGGGCAATCGGACTGTGACTTAGTAGGCTTTTGCGACGCGTCGTCTAGTGGCTACGCTGCCTGCGTTTACGTCATCAGTCGCGATCGTGAGAATAATGTTAAAGTTCGCTTAGTTACCGCCAAATCTAAAGTCGCTCCTATAAAACCCGTAACAATTCCGCGTTTAGAATTAATGGGCGCTGTTTTGTTGAGTAAATTAATAAAATCTGTCTGTGATATTTTTACACGAGTAAAAATAAACAAAATTACTGCTTTGTCAGATTCGACAATCGTGTTGTCGTGGTTACAAACGGAACCATATAAATTGAAAACTTTTGTTTGTCACCGTGTGACACAGATAATAGAAGTTTTACCTCCTCATTATTGGCGTCATGTTAGTAGTGAAGATAACCTAGCAGATATTTGTTCTCGCGGAGCGTCTCCGTCGCAACTTATCAGTTGTATTCCGGATTGGTTATACGGACCAGATTGGATGAAAAAGGATTATAAGGATTGGCCTATTTCTACTTTCGTTATCGAAAATAATAGCAAACTACCAGAAGTCAAAGTAGTAAATTTAGCTTCAAATAATAGCTCTTTGCAAGAAACTAAACAAGAATTTTGTATACGAGTGTTTAGTCTGTTTTCATCTTTCGCTAAATTACAAAGATCGTGTGCTTGGATTTTAAGATTAAAAAATAAGGATAGAATATCCACATCTTTGTCGACAGTTGAGTTGAATGAAGCACTGGACAGGTTAATTCGTTTAGTTCAGAGTGCATATTATGAATCTGAATTACAGCTATTAGAGAATAATAAACACGTAGCTTCGCTTCGAAAATTATCTCCATTTATTGATGCCTCTGGCTTTCTCAGGGTAAGGGGTCGTATAGGTTATTCTGAACTTCCTTATAATGCTAAGCATCCACGTCTCTTACCTGAGGATAGTCAATTTACTAGATTATTAATAGAATATTTACATAAAAAATACTTACATGTAGGTCCGCGTACCTTACAAAACATTATTAATGAAAATTACTGGATTCCATCCGCTCGTAGCGTAATTAGATCCGTGTTATCCAAATGTAAAATTTGCTTTAAATGCAAACCGTCTTTGTTACAACCTGAGATGGCACCGTTACCACCTACCAGGTTGTTACTCCACAAAGTATTTGCTCACGTAGGAGTAGATCTCGGTGGTCCATTCCTAATTAAAACTAGTTTAAATCGGAATGCTAAAGTGTCTAAAGCCTATTTAGCAATATTCATCTGTTTTTCTACAAAAGCAGTCCATCTAGAGGTGGCATCTTTTTTGTCCGCAGAATGTTTGATAACTAACTAGTTTCTTAAACTTTAAAATCTAAGTATTTTAATTTCTTTCAAGTATATAATTTTAGTTGTCAATTTTCATGGCTCATGACATAATCTTTAAAATTATATTAGAAACCATAACTATGGTTTCGGTAGGGGGTATGTTTGGTATTTAGTTTGTGGTTGGACCTATCCTCTTTGAATGTTGAGAACGCCACCAGACTAATGCGCGGAAGAATAAAACAGTTCCTTGACAGTCGGTGTCAAACGATTCACACATGAAGATTGCTACGAATTTTTCTTCTCTATAAAGTGATTTGGACAGAGTGGTGTGTGTGGTGCGGCATATCCTCAATTACCCGGAGGCCTCCGTGAGGGACTGGGAATCTGCCGTGCAGAGGAAAGGTGAGTCGTACTCTCATTTCATTGGGGATTTGTTCAACCCGGACAACTACACCGCATACCGACCTACTCCCATTTCTCTTTCGTCTATTTTATAATACAGTCCATTCTTTATCCCACAGACCCCTAAGAGCCAAAGTCAAGTTCAATTTCAAACTACATAGGAAAAAGTTATACAAGCGACAAATAACATTTATTGATCAACATTCCCTCTCTAATCATTATGAAAAATTTAACTTAGAATTATCAAATTATTTTAGTAATCTTAATTTAGACGATCCACATATGAGTATAGATAATCAATATAATTCAATTTTGTCCGGAATAAAAGTAGCTAGCAGTAAAATCAAACAGAATAAATGCAAAACTAAAATACTTACCGAAAGAACAAGAATTTTAATTGAAAGAAGGTCAAAGATTAATTTTGGGTCGACAGAATACAGAGCTATAGACAGGGAAACTAAAAGAAGCATAAGGAAGGACTTGAGAAATTACAATACACATTTGGTTAAAATAGCACTCCGACAAAACACTTCTTTAAGAATTGCAAAACAAGGCCACACAAGAACCAAAGATTGGATCACCAGCCTACAAGACAACCACGGCATTAAACACAGTGATAGGGACAAAATAATGAGCATTGCGACAGATTTTTACAAAAACTTGTACTCCGACACTTTGAATAATAGAGAGCCAGTAGAATATCATTACATAGAAGACATACCACACATCACCTCTGACGAGATCAATATTGCAATCAAAAGCTTAAAATTTTCCAAAAGCCCGGGAGAAGACGGGGTCACACCTGAAGTTTTAAAACTCGGTAAACCGACACTGCGCCCCATTTTGATAAAACTATTTAACAATATATTAATAACTGGTAAATTTCCTAAAAACTTTTGTCACTCAAATATTGTACTTTTACACAAAAAGGGTGACAAAACGGACATCAATAACTACAGACCTATTAGCTTAATATCCCAAATATATAAATTATTAACAAGAATTATACAAAATAGAATAGCTTATCAGTTAGACCAATATCAACCACCTGAACAGGCCGGATTCCGATCAAGCTACTCAACCACAGACCACCTTCATACCGTTAACCAGATCATAGAGAAACATAATGAATTTAATAAACCTCTGTACCTGGCCTTTGTTGATTACTCAAAGGACTTTGATAGAACACACAGTTCAATATTTAATGCTCTCCATAAACAAGATATCCACCCCACTTACATTAAACTCCTTCAAATGATCTATTATGAAAGCACAGCTGACATCAAATTGCACACTAAGGGCCCGTCGTTTGACATACAGAAAGGAGTAAAGCAGGGAGACCCCCTATCACCGAAACTCTTTAGCAGCACGCTCGAAGAAGTTTTCAAGCTACTAGCAGATTCTTGGGCTCCAAAAGGTATTCGGGTAGGGAATAAACAGCTGACTAACCTTCGCTTCGCAGATGATATTGTCCTCTTCGCAAATACGTCGGCAGAGCTGGAATGGATGCTCGAACAACTGAGCGCAGCAAGCCTTGAGGTTGGACTGACGATGAATAGGTCTAAAACTAAAGTTATGACCAACAGCGCCAATAATAGGATAGCAGTAAATGACCAGGAAATGCAATATGTCGATGAGTATATCTACTTGGGCCAGATAGTCTCCTTCGAAAACAGGCAGGATAAAGAAATACTTCGACGTATAGATAACGCCTGGAAGAGCTTCTGGTCCATGAAGGCGTACATGAAGGGAGACCTTCCAATGTCACTTAAACGCAAACTCGTCGACATTTGCATACTGCCAATCCTGACATATGGTGCGCAATCCTGGTCCCTCACTGAAAGTCAGAAGTCCAAACTCAAGGTCTGCCAAAGGGCTATGGAGCGGAGTATCTTAGGTATCAAACTAATTGACAAAATAAGGAATACCACCATCCGCTCCCAAACCGGCATTGCTGATGTAGGTATGAAGAGTGCGAAGCTGAAGTGGCAATGGGTGGGGCATGTGTGCAGAATGAAGGACGATAGATGGGCCAAAATCCACCCACTGGTTGCCTGAAGACGGTTTTCGCCGAAGAGGAAGGCCCAAGAAAAGATGGTGTGATGATCTGGTCCAGCTATCAAAAAACTGGCAGGTCCTGGCCTTAAATAGAGAGCAGTGGATAGATTTGGAGGAGACCTTTGCCCAGCAGTGGGATGACATAGGTTGAATAAAAAAAAAAATCAAACACCTTTAATTGCTTGCTTGATAAAAACGTGACGTTTTCCCGTATTGATTCGCGTATCAATAAAGTAGTCCGTATAGTCCTAGTCAGAAGGTTCATTTTGGTCGATATAGTTTTACCATTTTTGTACGTGATCTAATAAAGTTAGATTTTTAACTATCCCACAGGAATATCTGTGACTAAAAGTATTTAAGATCTTGACCGGGGATGTATGGTAACACCATGCAAAATTTCATTTAAATCGGTGTAATAGTTTCAGAGATCAGTCATTTATTTAGGTTTTTGAATATCCCACGGGAACCAGTTAACTGTCAGTAATTTCAAGTATACTATGCATTTTTCCGGAATTTAAAATACCTTCGTGTAAACTTTCATTTAAATTGGTTCAGCCGTTTAGGCGGTGAGTCGAAACAAACAAACAAACAGACAGAGATACAATTTTTTTTAAGTATGGGGATGTGTTCTGCTACTCTCAAAACATATCCCTGACTGGTTTTTTTTCGTTTCTAAGAAAACAACAGGAATTTTTGCCTCTACGTTTTTATTATAGTATAGAAAGATAGATTTATTTTTCTCTACATTTTTTTTATTTTCCATGTTATTGTTAGGTCAGTTATATAGAACAGAATTATGTACTGATGTTTAATGTTGATCATTGTAGTAATACAAATAATTTGTTATAAAAAAATCATAAGATAACAATTAAATATGATAAACAATATAAGTATGTAACTTTTCTTTACCGTTAGAGTTAAAATTATTTTCTCAGCTCGATTGAAACTACCGTAGATCGAAACGCAAATTTCACAACATGGCAACACTATCTCCAAACGTCAAATCAAGTCAAAGTCACTTTTGGACAATCGTGATAGACTGGACTATTTTCATTTGATTATGTTAATATTAATGCGAAAATCATAGAAAACGACCGGAAATATACAAACAACTAACTGTCCGGGTCACAGCATAATATACAAGCGCAAGTAAGTGTAAAAATTGTTCGTACACGTTCATTTTTTATAGAAAATGTCAATGTTTCTGGTGGTATATTTTTGTTTTGTGCTGAGTAATTTAGATTCGCAGTCGCAAGAGCAGTTAGTCTACCGCCTTGTCACAGTGCCAAGTGGTTTTTGCCAACGGATTCATTGTATTAAATGCATAACCGATCTTAGATCCAATTAGAAGCAATAAGGAATTTATAACCTTTCGGGGATGACGAAAAATTCGACCATTTCAAGTCTTGGATTTCGTCTTTGTTCCCTCAGCTGTTGTGTAAACAACAACAATGATAATCAAAATCCCGAATCACCTTAATCTCACTATATTTTATCCATAAGTATCTGCAATAGATTGGTGTAGGAACAACACAATATTTTAACATCTGTGTAATATTTTTGAAGATTGTTACCAAGGAAAGGTGTAATTTTTAAGTTTATTTTAAAGTTCATACATGTGAGAGTTGCGTTAATTGGAACATAGACTTTTCTTGTTTATTTTTATATCTATTCTTAGGCATAATACTTAATGATACAAATGGTACTATGGTATTGCCCTAGTTTATGATAGGCATATGCCCCAGCAGTGCGGACATATATTATGAGCTGATGATGATTGCACTACAAATACTGGAAGTAACTTGATCTTTTTAGTAAATACTGTTTGAATGATTTGATTTTTATATCCATTCTTGGCATAAGGGAGAATTTTAAGGACATTTGGTTAACCTGAGTAAGAATCTATTTAAATATTATTCATCTGTAATATTGGAATCCGCTAAGATTGTTTTCATTGAGGACACAATTCAAAATTAAGTTATTTAAACTCGCACACTGGTTCTTGACTTGACTTGATATCATAGTGATAAAAATAAAATAGTGCAATGCCCAGGGTTCTTCCGACTAAAACACCGCAGTGTACCTCATCACCATATAATAGTGTCTTCATAGGACTCTGACCTGGTGCCACAACGTCACCAGCAAAGTGGAAAGTGTGATCCAACTCAAAGTTTGATTTCTTTGTTGCAGATATAAAAAAGTTTCAATGATGTCTCTAAAGCCACGCAACGTGGACTTCCAGGAGACGTGGGCCAACCTCAAGGAAACGGTAAGAAGAATGTGATACACTATGTTTAATTAAACTTTTTGCAAGAAAAAGCATAGTAATGTTACGGAAACCAGGCATTAATGTATCATAATGTCACAATCGCTACGCTTTCAAAGACCGATGGCGCTTGACCTCTTATGGCTATAGATGAAAAGCAGCGGTTCCTGGTAAACCTATCGCTGAGCTATTGCCATTTTGTATCACAGCGCCACATAAATGTTGTCTGGGCATTTGTGTAAGACTTAGTTTTAATTTTGTTTTTAGTTTCTGTTGTTTTTTTTCCAATTTGAGATATTGTATGTATGTGTGTCACTTGGTACATATAAACATATCATTTGGGGACGGCCCCAAAAAATGTGTGGTTTGTGATCCTTATCATGATCCAGATTATAAAGGGATTTCAATATGAATGATGAGATCAGTCAGGGGATACCAGTCACAATCTGTCCGGTGGTTGGTGAATGGTATGCGGGTAAGCGACCCGGCTCCTCGAGCTACTATCGACTCAATCCAAATCATCCGAGGCGATATAAAAATATAAAATATAAATATTTCACAACATCACATACATTGATCTGATCCCGTCGTAAGTAGCTTAAGCACTTGTGTTACGGGTATCAGAATCAACAGTGGATACACAAATATACTTAAATATATTTAATAACACACCCAGACATCGAACAAACACTAATGTAGATGATGATAGAAGATCCTTCGTCCCCTTTTCCTTCCCCGTCATATATCCTTGCTACTCGTCGGAACGCAATGACCTTGTTAAAACAATGCACAAAGCAGAATGGCGGTGACGTGGTCCACAACCCGTCACGTCACGTTTCCCACAGAGGTGAAAAGGGGATCGCTTGAAGTGATCTCTGCCTACCCCTCTGGGAAAAGGCGTGATTTTATGTATGTATGCATGTATGTATGTATGTATGATGAGAATGCATTCTGTAGTATTGAGTCCATATCCACACTGTGCAGACAGTGAGTATACTCACAGTCAACGGTGGACAAAGCATTTGGTGTGAGTGATGCCTCACTCATGGTCCGAGATCTCCGAGAGTTGGCAAGAATTTTTGGGTAGGTATTTGAGGCAAGTTGAAAACTTGTCCTTTACCTCTCCTATATACTTGATGCGATTTGCTATTTTTATATGTTGTAGTTTAATATTTACAGAATATAAAAATTAAAACTAACGAGATTGGCACAGTGACCCAAAACGAGTCTTGGCCTCCAATACAGTGATTTGTAATTGAAATTTTTTAATTAGGTAGGCACCTACTAAACTTGTAAATACATGATGTTTGTAATTAAATAAAAGTTCTGTGAAAATTAGTATGTGAGAATGTTTACATGTTTGTTGATTTTTATAAAACTTGGTATAGAGGTAGCTCCGGAGAGACACCAGCGCTATTTTTTTTCAAATGCAACTCTCATGGCGGTCATTGTGGGGTGAAAATTAGTATGGGAGAACTTTTACGTGTTTATAAAGGAATTCCGCCCGCGACTTCGTCCGCGTAGAGACGTTTAACGGGTAAAACATTACTTCCTTATAGCGCAGTCGGTTAAAAAGTAGCTATAACCTTTTCTAGGCTCTGGACTATATCTGTACCAAATTTCATTTAAATCGGTCCAGTACTCTATGCGTGAAAGCGTAACAGACAGACAGACAAAGTTACTTTCGGATTTATAATATTAGTAAGGATAGATATAAATTCTTACTAATATTATAAAGGTGAAAGTTTGTATGTATGGATGTATGTTTGTAACTCTTTCACGCTCAAACGACTGAACCGATTTTCATGAAATTTGGTATGATGGTAGCTGGCAATCTGGAATAACATATAGACTACTTTTTTTTTAAATTCAACCCCCATGTGGTTCATTGGGGGGGTGAAACGTAGTATGGGAGAACTTTTACGTGTTTATAGATTTTCATAAAACTTGGTATGGGGGTAGCTGGCACACTGGAAAGACACCAGCGCTACTTTTTTTTTCAAAATTCGACCGGGGTGGGGGGGACGTACTATGGGAGAACGTTGACGGAACTTTCACTAATAAATAACAAATTTTACCAGGCATGTAGGCTATTTTAATACATTATTGCTACTAAAACCCATTAATACGCGGACAAAGTCGCGGGCGGCCGCTAGTAGTTTATAAAACTTGGTATGGAGGGGGGATTAGGCTTGCGGGGACAGCGGGAATACACGGTCAGGTTCTACAATCAAAACATATCCTACATCAGATTTTACGCAGACGAAGTCGCGGGCGTCCTTTAGTTTTTTTTAATATATTTAGATTGAACGTAATGTCTGTGTGCGACTCCACCGCTACCTAATGCCCCGACGATTAGTAATAGTCGACGGATTGCGAAGATACCCGTTTGATTTGTTGTTTGAAACGCACACTGAGAAGATAATGCACCAAAATGGTGGTAGTTTGAGTAAAGTTTTTTTTTCTATCGCAAATTGTTATTATGGGGTACATACCTACCTACCTTCTTTTTAATAAAAACTTACTTCGTCGTACTTATATGGGAATGTTATTTGGCTGCGCTGCGCGTTAAATTTATATTTTGTTTTTAAAAAATGTTATTATAACTCATTCTAAGTGAACTGTGTTATGTTCTTATGAGTAAAAAATAAATGTCTTTAAACCTGTCTGTGTTGTCAGGTGGCCGGCGTGGTGGGCCTGCGGTCGGTGGAGCGAGCTGTCTGGAACACGCGCTTCTCCGATGTGTACGCGTTGTGCGTCGCGCACCCCGAGCCGCTCGCCGACCGGCTCTACGACGAGACCAGGTAGGTGCAGGCAGAGAGATACACACACACATATGTATACCTAAACACACACGCACGCACACGCATAGGACACAGACTTAAGTACAGACATAAAAAAGGCGTCCGACTGATTTCAGCCATGGCGGCCGATCTCAATTGAGATCAGCCAAGTGCGCAGGACATATTATAGTGCACAAGTGTGCGCGCAAACACAAGTGCACTCTCTATTCCCTTACTCTCATAATTCGGTGAGACGGCAATCCGACATGACCGATGAGAGATCGGGCGCAGGACCACCGGCTTAACGTGCTTTCCGAGGCACGGGCGTTCAACCGCCAACTTCCTAACTCCGGGCTGAGTGATTTCATTACAGAAAAACTCACACAAATTTTGCCCGACCCCGGATTCGAACTGGGGACCTCTCGGTCCTAACGCAGCGCTTGCTACCTATAGACCAACGAGGCAGTACAGACATAGCACTAAGGCATATGCACAAGCACAGACACAAGCACAGACTCACGACACTTGACACAGACACAGGTACACGACACAGACACATAACTATGAGAGTAAGGGAATAGAGAGTGCATATGTTTGCGCACACACTTGTGCACTATAATATGTCCTGTGCACTTGGCTGATCACAATTGAGATCGTCCGCCATGGCTGAAATGGGTTGGACGCCTTATTTTTTAATGCTGAGGTTACTTGGGACTTCGGGAGTATTCCAGCCAGTACCAATGCAGAGTGCTGAGACACCGTCGGTCGCCTAAATGAAAATGAAAAAAATGAATTTTTTTTATTGCTTTCATAATTAGGTTTAGCAAGTTGAGCTTGGAATCTCCTTTTAAGTGAAATAGATAATAAGAAAATTAAAATTAAAAATAAATTAAAATCAAAATCAGAATAAAAATTCCTTATTCTTCATCAATCCTCATTGCTTCTGTGACCTCGTTGCCCTTGCCTGTCAAATGCAAGTCTATGGTCTGCCTGGTGTATGGTCTGATGCTGATGAGCTGATGTGGTGGTTCACCCGTGATCATGGCGCTTGCAACAGTGCCGAAATATCGGGAGCTCATTAAAACAAAAAGTCGTAGATGCGCCCTGGTACGTCAGTAATGAAGACCTACACCGGGACCTAAAAGTAGACTTTGTTAAAGACATTATCAAGAAATTCGCCAAATCTCATGAACATCGACTTCATCATCATGTAAATGTCGAGGCTATCCAGCTGCTCGACAATACGAATACAGTGCGAAGACTCAAAAGGACAAAACCTTTTGAGCTAGTAAATAAGTGACAAAAAGTGTAGTGCCACTCAATATGAACACAAGAACAAAGTGTCCTCCCCTTAAAAGAGACATTAAGAAAAGTGTTAATGGACACATCCTTACATAAACAATTATTTTAGCAGCTTTAGTTAAAAATAAATTACTGATTAGTGTCTTTAAGGCTAGATTGTACTCAGATGGCGTATATTATCCATAGGGAAGTACGTCAGAAAAAAAAAAAATTAAAACAAAACAACATGGTAAATCCACCTCCCGTCCCCGTCATATATCCTTCCTACTCGTGGGAACGCAATGACCTTGTTAAAACAATGCACAAGGCAGAATGGCGGCGACGTGGTCCACAACCTGTTACGTCACGTTTCCCACAGAGGTGAAAAGTGAATCGCTGGAAGTGATATCTGCCTACCCCTCTGGGAAAAAGGCGTGATTTTATGTATGTATGTACATGGTAAATATCCCGGACAGTTTCAGTTTTGTAATGTGTGTAACCATGACAGTTTAAAATAATATATTGTTGTGGTGGTTCCCAGGAATTTCTTGGAGGAACACGTGGCGGGCTTGCTTCAGACGGTGCGTGGTCGCGCGCCCCTTGATGCGGGAGACCACAACGATGGACTGCTGGACAGGTGAGACCGAGAAGACCGATGTAAATGATAAGAGAGAGAGAGAGAGAGAGAGATTTATTAATTTGATTGTTTATAATTTTTTTATCAATGCTTCCAAGCGTTTAGGGCTTGTCGTGACAGTTTGTAACTAAGACCACACTGCATACTTTTAACTGTACCAACCATGTTTAATATCAATGTGTTTTAGTGTGTGACTTGTAAACTGTCCTCAAATAAATAAATAAATAAATAAATAAGAGTCGCACAACGACGAAGAAATTTTACGGTTGTGTAGTCGACCAACCCGCACTTGACCAGTGTGGTTGACTAAGGCCTTATCGCGTCTAGAGTAGGCCCGAGCCCTAGCAGTGGGGACGGATATGGGTTGATGATGATGATGATGATGAAATTATGCTTAAGAAAGAAAAGCATACAACGATTACGCACAAAAACTCAAGTGTATAAAGTTAAGTATAATAGCATATCGTTAAAATAACGTTATAAAAAATTGTAAACAAAAAAAACCGCCTTCAAAAACCCGACTCACTAAAAATTACAAAATAATATAATACGAACATTAATCTGGGTATGAATTTGATATGTTGTTGAAGGCGGTGCCGTTTATATTTCATGCAGTTTTCCTCAAAAATTTAATTGGCACCGCCTTCAACAACATATCAAATTCATACCCAGATTAATGTTCGTATTATATTATTTTGTAATTTTTAGTGAGTCGGGTTTTTGAAGGCGGTTTTTTTTTTGTTTACAATTTTTTTTCATCCTTTTTAGTGTTACATTTTTTTACACCCTATTAGTTCAGATCACTTATAATTAAATTTGAAAGAATTATCCCTTTACTCCCAACTATTAAGGAGTTGACCTTCCATCATCAGCTCAGCATCATAACATTATGATTGCCAGAAGCAAATGCCAATATAACTTCAGAAAATATGTAAAACGCGGTACATGTGCCTATAAAATTTGAGGGTTGCCCTCGATTACTCCTGGATCCCATCATCAGATCCTAGACTGGTCAACCTAATAGTTTAGCTCACCTGTAATGCTACTGATATTATAACTAGTTAGTCTCAATATGTATACAGTATTGAAATAATTATTCTTTTACTCATAACTACTAAGGAGTTGACCTTCCATCATCAGCTCAGCATCATAAGATTATGATTGCCAGAAGCAAATGCCAATATGACTTCAGATAATATGCAAAACGCGGTACATGTCCCTATAAAATTTGAAGGTTGCCCTCGATTTCTCCAGGATCCCATCATCAGATCCGAGACTGGTGAAAATGGGACCACCTCGGAAGTGAACTCTATCCAACCAAAAAAATTTTGAAATCCGTCTATAATTGACGGAAATATCGGTGAACATACATAAAAAAAAAATATTATACATACAGACGAATTGAGAACCTCCTCCTTTTTTTGAAGTCGGTTAAAAATAGGCTAAAAAAGATGACCACTCTCCATCTGATTGTAAGCAGTAGTGATGAATGGACAGGACATACGTATTTTACTACCAATAAAAATAACACAAACTTGAATTGTTTGATATCTCACATTGCAGATTGATTCCAATATTGCGATTCCAAAATATATGCTGAGGGCATGCACGCACAGTTGGAAACTTTTTCATATCTTTTATTATTATTATTTAACTGTGGTAATACTTTCTCAGCATTAAACTGGTATATTGTAACATTACGGGCACTTTGCCAAGTAATGCTACTTAACAGGTTTGTTCAAAAATTGAGAGTTGGTTACTGTATGGTTCATCTTGTAGAAAGAGCCTTACTATTCTGCAGGTGTTCAGTATAGCCGCTTTCTGCATTGTGATGTATGAGCTTTCAGGTAGACCTAAAAGCTTTATGCTGTGGTGAAGGTGTTTTGGAATGACACCCGTACTGGAGAGTACCAGTGGCACTATATACACTTTGTCCAGATCCCAGATGCGTAGTACTTCTTCTTTTAGTTCCGAATATTTGTTAATTTTTTCTGAAATTGCTTTTTTGATGTTGTGAGTATTGGGGACAGTTATATCTATTAAATATGCAGTTTTATTGTTTTTATCAACTAATGTTATATCCGGTCTATTGCAGTGTGTGGTTGTATTATTATTATTAGTAAAAATAAAGAAACGTTTCCCTTCTTTCTTTCTTTCAGATACGTGGAAGCTTGGAGGGAGTACAGCCAGGGCGTGGCGTACCTCAACAGCCTGTACTCCTACCTCAACCTGCAGCATGTCAAACGGCAGAAGGTAGGTGCTGGTGACGTCAGAGGTGACGACACGGAAGGGGGGGGGTTAGACTTCGTTTGGAATGAGATCATTGCCACCATCCACATTTGGCCCTGGCGGTTGTTTATTATAACGCGCTAATCTCAGGAACTACAGGTCCGAATTATTTATTTATTTATTACACACACTAACAGAGTTACAGTAGGTACAATATGAAACAACATGCTAAAAAACTGTATTTAAGCTGTAAATCCACTTTTAAGTGTGAACAGCATGTTTGGCAAGAAATATTACAATTAAAATTAACTAATACGAAAATTAAACAAATCAAAAATACATTTATGTCATTATTTACCTAACTACCATAATTCAATTCAATAATACAAAGTGAAAAAATTAAAAATGTAATAAAAAAGAACATTTTATTCAATTGAGTTAATTAAATATAATATAATCTGACAAATTTACTACAATAACAAATTTACTATAATAAATGACACTACTCAATTTGTGTTTCCATTTTCCGATTGATGAACCGTAGACGTCAAGCTCGTCTCTCAAACGAGTTACCAATTGAAATTGAAATTTGTCGCTAGTAAATAATAATGATTCAATTTGTTTGTGTGTACATTCATAGTGACATCATTTATCCTACAGGTATCTGACGCAGAGATTATATACGGGTCGTCCGCGACGGTGAGCTGTCCCGAACACGACTCCAGACAATTGGAGGTAGGTGTCTTAGCTATGGAACATGTGAAACTTACACATACATAAAATCACGCATTTTGCCCAGAGGGGTAGGCAGAGATCACTTCCAGCGATCCACTTTTCACCTCTGTGGGAATCGTGACGTGACGGGTTGTGGACCACGTCGCCGCCATTCTGCCTTGTACATTGTTTTAACAAGGTCATTGCGTTCCCACGAGTAGCAAGGATATATGACGGAAGTAGGAAAAGGGGAGGAAGGATACTATCGCCTACTGATTTGGACTGAGTCGATAGTAGCTCGAGGAGCCGGGGTCGCTTACCCGTATACCGTTCACCAACCATCGGACAGATAGTTGTGACTGGTATCCCCTGACATGTGAAAGTTCATACAGCTAATACTTATTTTTCTGAATAACAACGAACTGAAAGGGTTATATTACTACATGTGAGTTACCACGGAACCACGGAATCGAACCAACAATGGCAACTATCAAAAATATAAATTCGTCATGTTTGACAAAAGAGTAGGTACAAGAGTTTGTATGGGAAATAGAAAAGGGCTGTTTTTAGGGTTTTCCCGGAAATCATTCGATTTTTCTCGCCGTTTAAACCTTCCGTAGTCCTCCACGAACATTTCAAGACTAAGATCAGATAAATCCGTTAAGCCGTTTTCGAGTTTTAGTGAGACTAACGAACAGTAATTAATTTTTATAAATATAGATTCAAATTAAAATTCTGGGTGTTATTTAGGAGCTCTTGTTGAGCTTCTGCAGTCTATGCTGAGGCACGTACCTTGTTGGTCACTGATGTGAAATATTCGTTTTATATATTATGTTGTGTTAATTAGTATTATTTTATGTTAAATTTATTTTTTCTTGTAATATGTGACCAATAAATTATTTTCTATTCTATTCTATTTTCTGTTAATCAATATAATTCTCAGGTGGGCGAACTCGGCCTAGTGATCTGGGAGCGTGTCCTGATCCGTCCGCTAGCGGCGGCTCTCACCAGTCGCGTAGTGTCCGCTCTAGCTGATGCGCGGCGTCGCGCGCCCGACCCGCGACACGCCGACATACTGCGGCAGGCCATCATGAGCACTGTGCATGTGAGTGTGGTAGGTCGTAAAGAGTATAGGAGATGTAGTTTTTGCTTAATTCTTGGTAGTAAGTATTTGGAGTAGCATAGAGCCGGGTGTGCAACCCTGAGAGACTCCCTTTACATACATAAAGTCTGCGTAGTAAGTATTTGGAGTAGCATAGAGCCGGGTGTGCAACCCTGAGAGACTCCCTTTACATACATACATACATACAGTCTTTGTAGTAAGTATTAAGAGTAGCATAGAGCCAGGTATGCAACCCTGAGTGACTCCCGTTAATGATGATTGTAAGAAGAATAGCACCAGGCCTTGATCCCTTAGTGACTGGCGCGCGCGCGTGGACATACTGCGGCCATCATGAGCACTGTGCATGTGAGTGTGGTAGGTCGTAAAGAGTATAGGAGATGTAGTTTTTGCTTAATTCTTGGTAGTAAGTATTTGGAGTAGCATAGAGCCGGGTATGCAACCCTGAGTGACTCCCTTTACTTATATAAAGTCTGCGTAGTGAGTATTAAGAGTAGCATAGAGCCAGGTATGCAACCCTGAGTGACTCCTTTACATACGTAAAGTCTTCGTAGTGAGTATTTAGTGTAGCATAGAGCCAGGTATGCAACCCTGAGTGACTCCCTTTAGTGATGATTATAAGAAGAATAGCACCAGGCCTTGATCCCTTAGTGACTCGCGCCACGCGGACATACTGCGGCAGGCCATCATGAGCACTGTGCATGTGAGTGTGGTAGGTCGTAAAGAGTATAGGAGATGTAGTTTTTGCTTAATTCTTGGTAGTAAGTATTTGGAGTAGCATAGAGCCGGGTGTGCAACCCTGAGAGACTCCCTTTACATACATACATACATACAGTCTTTGTAGTAAGTATTAAGAGTAGCATAGAGCCAGGTATGCAACCCTGAGTGACTCCCTTTACATACGTAAAGTCTTCGTAGTGAGTATTTAGAGTAGCATAGAGGCAGGTATGCAACCATGAGTGACTCCCGTTAGTGATCATTATTAGAAGTATAGAACCATCCCTTAGTTGACTCCTTTTGAATACTATGTGTTTATTATATAGCTCCCTTGAAATATTTCTATCAGCAATATAGTATCCAGCAGTGATTCCTAAATAAATTTCATAGTATTACGTCCCAGCCACTCCGCACTATGTATACATACACATTTCGATGTAATCTTGTCCTAACAAAAATTAAGCTTCAGTATCGAACGCGTCAGTAAGATCTATTCACAAATTAATTTTTTCTTACAATGCATATTTTGATTACCCTTGCTTAATAATAAGCATCTTTTGTCTTGACTAAGGCCTTATCGCCCTAGCTCAGGGTAGGCCCGTGTCCCAGCAGTGGGGACGTATGGACTGATGATGATGATGATGATGATGATGATCTTTTGTCTGTGAGTTGACATGTGGTACGGACAGGTATAGTCTAGAGCCTTAAAAAATGACCGGTACTTCATAACCAACTTCCCTAAAGTTTTGCGAAATAAGCGACTGGGCAAATAAAAATATTCTCTATCCCATCTTCCCCAGGTGCAATCGTTCCGAGTCCGCTCCCCGCTCGCTCTCTACCAGTCCCTAGTCCTGGAGCCGTACCTGGCGGCGGCGGGCGAGCACCACGCCCGCTCCGCGCAGGAGCTGCTGCAGCAGGGCGACATCTCGCACTACATGAAGCACGTGTTGGACGGTGAGTGGGTTAGGAGATAGTTCTGAGTGCGGCCGGTAGATGGCGTGATCACATACCATATGACGAGCCACAGAAAATCTAAATATACAAAAGGAGAAACTGACTGCCTGACTGACTGACATATCGACGCACAGCCTAAACGGCTAAACGTAGGCACTTTAAATTTAGAAAGGACGTAGCGTAGATACCTTAGAGGTGCACTAAGAAAGGAATTCTCGAAATTCTCACGGGAACTAAACGGGAATAATAGGGAAAATCCTTTTGTATGAAAAATCTAAACCGCTGAAGTTAGATGCTGTAAATTTGGCATGCAGGTACCACAGTAAACTTAAAGCTTAGTTGGAACAGGATATTGAAAAATTCTTACGGGAACGAAAGTTATCAGGATAAACTTTTATATGTTAAATCCTGTAGTCCACGCGAACGAAGTCGCGGGCACAGCTAGTGATATAATAATAAGAAATGTTTGACGATCTTCTTCTTCTTATCGTGTGGTTGATGAACAACCTGGTGTCAGAGTTTAAGCCGCCCGTAGGCCTCTGACATGGCTTCACACACCGTAGAAAAATCTCTCAGGTGTGCTGGTTTAATCACGATGTTTTCCTTCACCGTTAAAGCGTCGAATGATGGTACATATGAATTTCAAATTTGAAAACACATTGGTACCGGCGGGGTTTGAACTGGCGACCTCTCGCATGGCAAGCAACGACCTTAACCACTCGGCCATCGACGCTTATGTTTGACGATGGCAATCTTTAAATCAAGCAGTCAACAAGAGGTAAAACAAATATCGAAGATTCTTCTCATCTCTCAACTCTATTGATTTTACACAATATTTTAAATAGCTCACACGTTGGATTTTACATTTAGCTTTAGACACTGTTTCTGAATGGTTCGGATTTTTCCCAGTCTTGAAAGAGCATTCGATTCTTAAGATTTAAGCATGATTGACGACGTACTCCAAGCCATCATCGAATGTAGGTTAGGAAAAAGAAAAGATTCTTTAGATTTCTCTCAAGCATTCAACACTGTCTCTATTGAAGTCTTTAGATTTCTCTCAAGCATTCAACACTGTCTCTATTGAAGTCTTTAGATTTCTTTCAAGCATTCAACACTGTCTCTATTGAAGTCTTTAGATTTCTTTCAAGCATTCAACACTGTCTCTATTGAAGTCTTTAGATTTCTTTCAAGCATTCAACACTGTCTCTATTGAAGTCTTTAGATTTCTTTCAAGCATTCAACACTGTCTCTATTGAAGTCTTTAGATTTCTCTCAAGCATTCAACACTGTCTCTATTGAAGTCTTTAGATTTCTCTCAAGCATTCAACACTGTCTCTATTGAAGTCTTTAGATTTCTTTCAAGCATTCAACACTGTCTCTATTGAAGTCTTTAGATTTCTCTCAAGCATTCAACACTGTCTCTATTGAAGTCTTTAGATTTCTTTCAAGCATTCAACACTGTCTCTATTGAAGTCTTTAGATTTCTCTCAAGCATTCAACACTGTCTCTATTGAAGTCTTTAGATTTCTCTCAAGCATTCAACACTGTCTCTATTGAAGTCTTTAGATTTCTCTCAAGCATTCAACACTGTCTCTATTGAAGTCTTTAGATTTCTCTCAAGCATTCAACACTGTCTCTATTGAAGTCTTTAGATTTATCTCAAGCATTCAACACTGTCTCTATTGAAGTCTTTAGATTTATCTCAAGCATTCAACACTGTTGCAGGCTTAGAGCGCGAGATCGCTCTCGGCGCTCGCTTCCTCCACGCCGGCAGCACAGAAGCAGTGCGCGTTAGATTTTACACTAGCTTTAGACACTGTTTCCCTAATTTCCATATTAAGCCGATTGGTCATCTGAATGGATCAGATTTTTCTTTAGATTTCTCTCAAGTCTTCAACAGTATTGCCGGGCTGGAGCGCGTTGGATTCTACACAAGCTTTAGACACATACATACACACATATATACATAAAATCACGCCTTTTTCCCAAAGGGGTAGGCAGAGATCACTTCCAGCGATCCACTTTTCACCTCTGTGGGAAACGTGACGTGACGGGTTGTGGACCACGTCGCCGCCATTCTGCCTTGTTCATTGTTTTAACAAGGTCATTGCGTTCCCACGAGTAGCAAGGATATATGACGGCTTTAGACACTGTTTCCTTTATTTCCATATTAACCCTATTTGTCATCTCAATTAATCGGATTTTTCCCAATCTTAAATGAGCATTCGATTCTTTAAATCTTAGGGGTGAGAGACATTCGCTCCCCTGCAGGTCCGGTGATGATGACGACGGCTACTCCAAGCCATCATCATAAGTCAGTTAGGAAAAAAAGAAAAAGGATTCTTTAGATTTTTCACAAGCATTCAACGTTGTCTCTATTGGAGTCTTTAGATTTCTCTGAAGCCAACGACACTATATGTGTGTGGTGGGCGGCAAAAGAATGCTGTTATATAATGTATCACTATTTTATTTTTTCAACTGCCTCGTTGGTCTATTGGTAGCAAGCGCTGCGTAAGGACCGAGAGGTCCCCGGTTCGGGTCCGGGGTCGGGCAAAATTTGTGTGAGTTTTTCTGTGATGAAATTACTCAGCCCGGAGTTAGGAAGTTGGCGGTTGTACGCCCGTGCCTCGGAAAGCACGTTAATCCGGTGGTCCTGCGCCCGATCTCTCATCGGTCATGTCGGATTGCCGTCTCACCGAACTATGAGAGTAAGGGAATAGAGAGTGCACTTGTGTTTGACACTATAATATGTCCTGCGCACCTGGTTGATCTCAATTGAGATCGGCCGCCATGGCTGAAATCGGTCGGACGCCTTATTTTATTTTTTGTAATGTATGTGTGTGTTTTTAAGTGTAACTGAATAAACACTTTCTTTCTTTTTTTCTGTCTATGGCAGGCTTAGAGCGTGAGATAGCCCTAGGCGCTCGCTTCCTCCACGCCGGCAGTACAGAAGCAGTCCGCGGGTGCTACGAGCGCGCCGCGGTGCAGGCGCACCTGCCCGCGCTGCACGCGGAGACCGAGCGCCTGCTGCGCGAGGCCTGCGAGGGCGCGCCGCACGCCGACCAGGTGAGGGTGATGATGATGATGATGAAGAAATGAAACTAGATACTAGACTGGTCTGGCCAGTGTCGTCTGCTACGCGGATGCTACGAGCGGAGACCGAGCCGACCAGGTGAGGGTGAGACCGATAGACACTAGGCGGCGCTGGAGTCCCTCGTAGCTCACCCGTAGCACAGAGGCAGTGCGCGGGTGCTACGAGCGCGCCGCGTTGATCGCCGAGACCGAGCGCCTGCTGCAGGAGGCCTGCGAGGGCGCGCCGCACGTCGACCAGGTGAGGGTGATGATGATGATGTTGATGATGCGCCCTTGAAACTAGATACTGGACTGGTCATTTCATTGGTGACCAGTGGCCTTTAATGATGATGATGCGCTCTTAAGAAATGAAACTAGATACTAGACTGGTCTGGTCACCCCCTACACCCCCACCCCGCCCCCACAGTATTACTCTGTTGCCATTTTCGCTCGTAGCATAGAGACACTAGGTGGCGCTGGAGTCGCTCGTAGCATAGAGACACTAGGTGGCACTTGACTCGCTCGTAGCATAGAGACACTAGGTGGCGCTGGAGTCGCTCGTAGCATAGAGACACTACGTGGCGCTGGACTCGCTTGTAGCATAGAGACACTAGGTGTCGCTGGACTCGCTCGTAGCATAGAGACACTAGGTGGCGCTGGACTCGCTCGTAGCATAGAGACACTAGGTGGCGCTGGACTCGCTCGTAGCATAGAGACACTAGGTGGCGCTGGACTCGCTCGTAGCATAGAGACACTAGGTGGCGCTGGACTCGCTTGTAGCATAGAGACACAAGGTGGCGCTGGATCCGCTCGTAGCATAGAGACACTAGGTGGCGCTGGACTCGCTCGTAGCATAGAGACACTAGGTGGCGCTGGACTCGCTCGTAGCATAGAGACACTAGGTGGCGCTGGACTCGCTCGTAGCATAGAGACACTAGGTGGCGCTGGACTCGCTCGTAGCATAGAGACACTAGGTGTCGCTGGACTCGCTCGTAGCATAGAGACACTAGGTGGCGCTGGACTCGCTCGTAGCATAGAGACACTAGGTGGCGCTGGAGTCGCTCGTAGCATAGAGACACTACGTGGCGCTGGAGTCGCTCGTAGCATAGAGACACTAGGTGTCGCTGGACTCGCTCGTAGCATAGAGACACTAGGTGGCGCTGGACTCGCTCGTAGCATAGAGACACTAGGTGGCGCTGGACTCGCTCGTAGCATAGAGACACTAGGTGGCGCTGGACCCGCTCGTAGCATAGAGATACTTGGTGGCGCTGGACCCGCTCGTAGCATAGAGACACTAGGTGGCGCTGGACTCGCTCGTAGCATAGAGACAATTGGTGGCGCTGGAGTCGCTTGTAGCATAGAGACACTAGACTCGCTCGTAGCATAGAGACACTAGGTGGCGCTGGATCCGCTCGTAGCATAGAGACACTAGGTAGCGTTGGACCCGCTCGTAGCATAGAGACACTAGGTGTCGCTGGACTCGCTCGTAGCATAGAGACACTAGGTGGCGCTGGACCCGCTCGTAGCATAGAGACACAAGGTGGCGCTGGATCCGCTCGTAGCATAGAGACACTGGGTGGTGCTGGACTCGCTCGTAGCATAGAGACACTAGGTGGCGCTGGACTCGCTCGTAGCATAAAGACAATTGGTGGCGCTGGAGTCGCTCTCAAGCTAGTTAAAAGGTCCAAGGACTGCTCCATGTGCCTGGGCACTGTCGGCACCGCTCTGGTTACAGCACTGCTTTCGATGGTGACCACTTCAACTCCTGATCGAGTCTCCGCTGATGCCCTGATTCAGTCTGAAGATGACATAGCTGATCATCGCTAATCAATTCCCACGGCAATAGTAGTTAGCAGGGAAAAAACTTTAAAAATGTAATAAATGTGTTTTTATTCTTGTAGTTGTTGATGTTTATCTCTTTGTCTATCCGTAGCGTCGGCTGGACCTCCGCCGCATGTACGCGCTGCTCCGCCCGCTGGGCGCGAGCGCGCTCCGGCCGCTGGTGGACGCGGCGCTGGCGCAGGCGCAGCGCGACGGACACGCGCTGCTGCTAGCCAACCACAACAAGGACGAGGTCGGTGGACAACAGAGGGCCTACCATGAGTTGGCTATCGTAAACTTACGCACGTTAAAAACCTATCGAGTTGTTTTTTTTCATATGGCCGATTGTAGTTCTTCGCGTAACCACCAGGCGGCGCTGTACAAGTTTTTCATAGACATATTTACGTAGGCGATATCGAGCGCGTAAGTTTTAAACTCATGGTAGCCCCACAGGATCGGATTGTTGATGACATTAACAATTTGTATGTTTTAATTATCATGTGTGCGAATTGAATTTTATCTGTAAGCAAGCTTGTAAAATTTAATAAATAAATACATTAAGGATACTGAAATGATTAGACACAGTCAAAAAGTCAATAATATCGGAGCAAGATTAATGGGGGTCCCCATACAATAAACGTCTTTTTTTTTTCATAATTGTTACGGAACCCTTCGCTTGCACTTGGCCGGTTTTGAGCTGCATTTTACTTAAATTCTTCTCTCGTCCCCTCTCGTCTAAAGTAATGAAAATATCACATTCACCTCTCTTCTTGGCCGTATCTTAATAATCCTCCATTTATTCTTGCTTGTTATCTATCTATATTTATCTTTCTCTGTCTATTTAATACCTAATGACGCATATAAAAGCGTCGTTGGCCGAGTGGTTAAGGTCGTTGCTTGCCATGCGAGAGGTCGCCAGTTCGAACCGCACCAGGGACGAATGTGTTTTTCAAATTTGAAATTCATATGTACCATCATTCGACGCTTTAACGGTGAAGGAAATCATCGTGGGGAAACCTGCACACCGACGTAGAAATTCTAAGGTTGTGTAGTTGACCTACCCGCACTTCAGCGTGGTCTCTCTATCAACTCTATCTAATTTAGCTTATCGCCCTAGTTTAAGGTAGGCCCGTGTCCCAGCAGTGGGGCGTACATGGTCTGATGATGATGATGATGACGCATATATCTTTTAGAGGGCTCTCCTTCTCTCTCTATCTCTTACACACACAATAATGAACAATTCCGTGTTGCAGGCTCACACTCACTTCGTGCACGCGATGTTGTCGCTGCACGGCAAGTACAGCGCGCTATTCGCGGACGTGTTCGGCGGCGCCCAAGCCTTCCAGGGGGCGTTGGACAAGGTACGTGAAGACAGGGTAGTAGACAATGTGGTATACACATACTTTGTGTAGAGTAGTGGACCCGTGTTGTGTCCTTGTGGTACACCTAATTGTTTAAATGTAACGGCCAATTTAATATTTAGAAAAATGGAAAAATTCAGCTGCCTCACCGTGGCCCGGGGACTCGAACACCCGTTTTTTAAATATTAAAACAGCAAGTGCAAGCTTAAGTACTTAAAAGTTTTAAATTTACATTAACACGTGTGTTTCCTTTAATTTTCAACCCTCAATAAGTGAAAAAACATCGATGGCCGAGTGGTTAAGCGCGTTGCTTGCCATGCGAGAGGTCGCCAGTTCAAACACCGCCAGTCCGCCACGTACCACTACTTCCATCACAAGACAGATGTACCACTGTGTTTCTCAAATTTTTAATTCATATGTACGATTTTTCGACGCTTTAACGGTGAAGGAAACCATCGTGAGGAATCCTGCACACCTACGAAAAATTCTTAGGTTGTTTAGTCGACCAAACTTATCGCCCTAAAGGTGGGCCCGTGCCCCAGCAGTGGGGACGTATGTATATGGGCTGATGATGATGATGAAGGTGATCCCTCTTGATAGATTCAAAGTCAAAGTCAAAGTCAAATATTTTATAGCGAAATAAGTGTTGTTACAGGTGTTATTGGTAAAAAGGATCTTCACAGTCGCACAGGCAAACTTGAAGCTTATATTGTTTGCACGACATATCTTTTAGGCCTGCAGTGCCGTAGTAAACAGCCGCCCGGCGTCGGACCAGCCGGCGCGCGCGCCCGAGCTGCTCGCGCGCTACTGCGACTGCCTGCTGCGCAAGCGCGGCGGCGCTGAGACCGAAGCCGATGACAAGCTCGCTGCTGCCATTGTGGTGAGT
Source organism: Maruca vitrata (assembly GCA_039566165.1). Lineage (NCBI taxonomy): Eukaryota > Metazoa > Arthropoda > Insecta > Lepidoptera > Crambidae > Maruca > Maruca vitrata. The sequence goes on along the minus strand of CM076937.1, from coordinate 3,539,589 downwards.
GGAGTAGAGTATATACACTCAATACATATGTATTAAGGATGGAGTGTAGATTATATACACACAATACATATATATTCAGGATGGAGAGCTTCCTTGTTAAACGTGTAGTTAATAAAGAGCAGTAAGCCTATACTGCTTCCTTGAGGTACACCTTTTTTGTAAAGAGTAAAATACACACGGTAACTCCCTGTGGAACGTGTAGTTAGTTGGGTACCACAGGGTAATGTGGATGTGTACGATGACTGCCTGCTGCGCAAGCGCGGCGGCGCTGAGACCGAAGCCGATGACAAGCTCGCTGCTGCCATTGTGGTGAGTGGAGTAGTTAAAAGTTTTGAGGATGTTTTGCTTCCTTTTAAACGTATAGTTAATAAAGAGTAAAGGACCTATGCCACTACCCTGAAGGATACCATTGATTGAATATGCTAGGTATTGCTATTTCCCTTAGAACGCTTAAGTATAAAGAGTAAAGGGCTCGCGCCCGAGCTGCTCGCGCGCTATTGCGACTGCCTGCTGCGCAAGCGCGGCGGCGCCGAGACTGAAGCCGAAGACAAGCTCGCTGCTGCTATTGTAGTGAGTACTGTAGTGTATAGTATTGAGGATGGAGTTCTTCCTTGATAAACGCGTAGTTAATAAAGAGTAAAGAACCTATGATGATACCCTGAAAGATACCTTGGTTGAATATCTGCTCGCTGCTGCCATTGTGGTGAGTAGTGTAGTGTATAGGAGGATTAATTGGGTTTTCATTCACTTGATAAACGCGTAGTTAATAAAGAGCTGTAAGCCTTTGCTGCCTCCTTGAGGTACACCTTTTTTTTAAAGAGTTAAGGACACATGGTAACTTCCTGTAGTATTCCTCAGTTAATAAAGAGTAAACAACCTATGATACTACCCTGAAGGATACCTTGGTTGAATATCTGCTCGATGCTGCTGTTGTGGTGAGTAGTGTAGTTTATAGTATTGAAGATGGAGTGCTTCCTTGATAAACGCGTAGTTAATAAAGAGTAAACAACTTATGATACTACCCTGAAGGATACCTTGGTTGAACATCTGCTCGATGGTGCCATATTGGTGAGTAGTGTATAGCATCCGGGATGGAGTTATTTGTGAAACGTGTAGTTAATAAAGAGTAAAGAACCTGTGATACTACCCTGAAGGATACTTTGGTTGAATATCGGCTCGCTGTTGCCATTGTGGTGAGTGGTGTAGCATCTGGGATAGAGAGCTTCCTTGATAAACGCGTAGTTAATAAAGAGTAAACAACTTATGATACTACCCTGAAGGATACTCATTGCTGCCAGGTTGTTAGTAGTGTAGTATAGCTAATCTTAACTCATATTATAAACCTGAAAAGTTTGTATGTTTGAACGTGCTAATGTCAGGAACTACTGGTTCGAATTGAAAAAATCTAGGATTGGATAGACCATTTATCGAGGAAGGCTTTAGGCAACATCACACTGCGACGAATAGGAGCAAAGAAACAATGGAAAATGTGTAAAAAACGGGGGGACACGCGGACGAAGTCGCTGGCACAGCTAGTGGGACTTATATGTTATCCAATAGGTTTCAAGACATTTTTATTTATGGACTGACTGACTGACTGGCTCGGTGGAACAGTGGTTAGTGACTCACGTTCAAAACCTACGGTTCCAAGAGTCGTGGGTTTGATTCCCACTCGGGACAAATATTTGTGTGACGAACATCGGTGTTTGTTCCGTGTCTGGGTGTATTATTAAACATATTTAAGTTTATTTGTGTATCCACTGTTGATCCTGATTTCCGTAACACAAGTGCTTAAGCTACTTACCACGGGATCAGATCAATGTATGTGATGTTGTGTAATATTTATTTAATTCTTGACTGATAACCTACATTATTTGTTACCAGGTATTCAAATACGTGGACGACAAAGATGTCTTCCAGAAATATTACGCCAGAGCGCTCGCCCGAAGACTCATACACCAATTGTCTGCGTCCATGGAACAGGTTAGTTGAAGCGTGAAACGGCATTTAAGCAGGTCTTCAGGGTGAGTGCGACAGGCTCAATATGGTCTATTGTGCCTGTCGACCTCATATGTGGATCCCACTACCGCTTACCGTCAGGTGGAGTGAGGTCATCTTGTTAGCCTAGTATGGTTACTGGTTTTAATCTCACATACTCTTTAAATAAAATTGCATCCTCTCAAAACCTACAGTAACGACCAAAAAAATTAACATTTCAATCGACTTTAGTCTTAGTCATAGGGTTCCATAAATACATACATAAAATCACGCCTTTTTCCCAAAGGGGTAGGCAGAGATCACTTCCAGCAATCCACTTTTCACCTCTGTGGGAAACGTGACGTGACGGGTTGTGGACCACGTCGCCGCCATTCTGCCTTGTGCATTGTTTTAACAAGGTCATTGCGTTCCCACGAGTAGCAAGGATATATGACGGGGGAAGGAAAAGGGGAGGAAGGATACTATCGCCTCGGATGATGTGGACTGAGTCGATAGCAGCTCGAGGAGCCGGGGTCGCTTACCCGTATACCGATCACCAACCACCGGACAGATAGTTGTGACTGGTATCCCCTGACTTTAGGGTTTTTATAGGGTTCCGTTTTCCCATTTAGGGTAAGCAACCTTTAAAACTAACCAAATATTATAATTTTTAGGAGGAAGCGATGATAAACCGCCTGAAAGCGGCGTGCGGTTACGAGTTCACGAACAAACTGCACCGCATGTTCACGGACGTGGCGGTGTCGGCCGACCTCAACGCCAAGTTCCAGCAGCACCTGCGCGACAACAACCTCTCCACCAACACCGGGTTCTTCATACAGGTCGGTGACGGCATACAAGTCCATACAGTCAGATGCATACCAATACCAATGCGAGACTCCACGCCTTGTCTCGTTGTTGCCGCAGCAGTGGTCTCCTTTTTTCATGGCTTTCAGGGTGAGTGCGACAGGCTCAATATGGTCTATTGTGCCTGTCGACCTCATATTTGGATCTCACTACCGCTTACCATCAGGTGGAGTGAGGTCATCTTGTTAGCCTCTGTATAAAAAAAAAAAATACATGCATAGAATCACGCCTTTTTCTATATCTCAAGTGTCGACACTGGTGTCCTAAGTGTGACACTGGTATCCTTAATGTCTGACACAATATCTCAAGTGTCTGACACAATATCTCAAGTGTCTGACACAATATCTCAAGTACCAGCAGCACCTGCGCGACAACAACCTCTCCACCAACACCGGGTTCTTCATACAGGTCGGTGACGGCATACAGGTCACTACAGGTCCCTGACCGGAAGGTCGGATGGACCCCTTCGGCTAAGAGCCGAGCACAAGCAACACATCTCTGTCTGACACTCGGACTGCTGTCCGGAGTGACACTGGTATCTCAAATGTCTGAGATTGGTGTCTTAAGTGTGACACAAATGTCCCAAATGGTTGACACTCATGTCTCGAGTGTCTGACACTGGCGTCTTAAGTGTGACACTAGTGTTCTAAGTGTCTGACACTAGTGTCCTAAGTGTGACACTAGTGTCCTAAGTGTGACACTAGTGTCCTAAGTGTGACACTATTGTCACACTTAGGACACTAGTGTTCTAAGTGTCTGACACAATATCTCAAGTCTCTGACACAATATCTCAGGCGTCTAACATTGGTGACCCAAGTGTGTCTAGACTGTGTCCGACACTCGTTAGCGGACGTGGCGGTGTCGGCCGACTTCAAAGCCGAGTCCCAGCAGCACCTGCGCGACAACAACCTCTCCACCAACACCGGGTTCTTCATACAGGTCGGTGACGACACACAAGTCCATACAGTCAGATACATGCATAGAATCACGCCTTTTTCTATATCTCAAGTGTCGACACAATAACTCAAGTGTCTGACACAATATCTCAAGTGTCTAACATTGGTGACCTAAGTGTGGCGAGACTGTGTGTCCGACACTCGTTAGCAAGTGTGAGACTCATGTTTACGGACGTGGCGGTGTCGGCAAAACTAGTAGTTAGTGACGTCATACAGGTCAATACAGATGCTCTACGAAAGATCAGATAGAGTCAGCCGGCTCTTAAACTTACTCGTGACCCTCGTGTCTCTGTCTGACACTCGGACTCTGCTGTCCGAAGTGTATAACTTGTATGGGTGAGGTGCGCGTCACACACTACATGACACTCGTGTCTCAACTGTCTGCCCTGTGTGTCATGTGTCTGACACTCGAAAACTTGGGACAATTGTATTGTCAACACGTATCTGATAACTTAGTAGACGACTGTTGTTGTAAATATTACCACATACATGGTATATATTATTTAAGATAGCCATCCGCTCCCCCGCAAGTCCGGTGATGATGACGAGGCTACTCCAAGCCATCATCGTATGTCAGTTAGAAAAAAATGCGATAGAAATGGAGAGGATTGAAGACAATCCTTCACTTTTAGGGGTCAGAGCCATCCGCTCCCCCGCAAGTCCGGTGATGATGACGAGGCTACTCCAAGTCATCATCGTATGTCAGTTAAGAAAAATAATGCGATAGAAATGTCTTCAATCCTTCACTTTTAGGGGTGAGATCCATCCGCTCCCCCGCAAGTCCGGTGATGATGACGAGGCTACTCCGAGCCATCATCTAATGTCAGTTTTTTTTTTTAATAACCCTTGTCATCCCACTGCTGGGCAAAGGTCTCCTCGAAACTAGTCCACAGCTCTCGTAAGTCACTAAATATTAGTCTTATGGGTCTACACGCGTTATTGGGAGTAGCAAATTACATAGCTACTTACTGCCCGACGTTTCGACTGGGTTACACCAATCATGGTCGCGAGCGAACTGGCGCCGCCCGCAAGTCAGTTAGTCAGAAAAAAAAGAAGTTTATTGGTTTCTTAACCCCTTCACCCCTGGTCCCTCAGGTACTTCAAGCAGGAGCGTGGCCCCTGGGCGGCGCGATGGCCCCGCTGGCCCCGCCGGCGCAGCTGGAGCGGCCCGCGCGGCTGTTCGAGGCGTTCTACCGCGCCTCCTTCAGCGGCCGGCGCTTGGCCTGGCTGCACCATCTGTGCACTGGGGAGCTGAGGTGAGTGAATGAATGAATGAGTGAATGAGTTAGTTCGTTGTGATAGAATAAGTGAGTGAATGATTGAGTATGTTTATAATGAATGAGTGAGTTATCGAATTCATGGGTGAGTGAGTTAGTTAATGGGGGAGTGGGTGTATAAATGAGTGAGTGAATTAACATATTGAATGCCAAACTACGCAATATTGCGTAGGTAATAGGAATGCTTGGCGCCAACTCAATAAGGACTGAATTAGTGAATTCATGAATAAGTCGGTCAGTAAGTGGGTGAGTGAGTGAATTTATAGGTGTGTCAGTTAGTGAGTGAGTGAGTACAAACGCGATGGCCCCGCTGGCCCCGCCGGCGCAGCTGGAGCGGCCCGCGCGGCTCTTCGAGGCGTTCTACCGCGCCTCCTTCAGCGGCCGGCGCTTGGCCTGGCTGCACCATCTGTGCACTGGGGAGCTGAGGTGAGTGGGGGAGTGAGTGAATGAACTTCTGGATGCACCGCTTGCGCACCGGTGAGCTGATGTGAGTGAGTGAATGGACGAATGAGTGAGTGAATGGACGAATGAATGAGTGAATGAACTTCTGGCTGCACCGCTTGCGCACCGGCGAGCTGATGTGAGTGAGTGAATGAACGAATGAGTGAGTGAATGGACGAATGAATGAGTGAATGAACTTCTGGCTGCACTATCTCGGCACTGGAGAGCTGAGGTGAGTGAGTGAATGAACGAATGAGTGAGTGAGTGAATGACGAATGAGTGAGTGAGTGAATGAACGAATGATGTGAGTGAGTGAATGAACGAATGAGTGAGTGAATGGACGAATGAATGAGTGAATGAACTTCTGGCTGCACTATCTCGGCACTGGAGAGCTGAGGTGAGTGAGTGAATGAATTTCTCACATACCGCCCGACCTACTTCTCCAAGGCCGAAGTGTCGGGACGTGAAAGGTCAAATGGCGTATGAGTCAGTCAGTTAGTAAGTGGGTAAGTGAGTGAATTAGTTAATGAATGATTGAGTTAGTAGTGAATGAATAAAGAAGTGCTTAAACTACTTACCACGGGATCAGATCGATGTATGTGATGTTGTAAAATATTTATACGTATTCGGTTAATAAACGTTCATATGTTCCCTCTGGGGAAAAGGCGTGATTTTATGACGCAGAGATGACGAATGACAGGCCCGAGTGGAAGAAATAAACACGTTGCGCCGACCACACTTAGCGAGGTACAAGGGCAGGAGAATGATGATGATGATGTTGTAACTGCCTCGTTGGTCTATTGGTAGCAAGTGCTGCGTAAGGACCGAGAGGACCCCGGTTCGAGTCCGGGGTCGGGCAAAATTTGTGTGAGTTTTTCTGTAATGAAATTACTCAGCCCGGAGTTAGGAAGTTGGCGGTTGAACGCCCGTGTCTCGGAAAGCACGTTAAGCCGGTGGTCCTGCGCCCGATCTCTCATCGGTCATGTCGGATTGCCGTCTCACCGAATCATGAGAGTAAGGGAATAGAGAGTGCACTTGTGTTTGCGCGCACACTTGTGCAGTATAATATGTATGTGTATGTAGGTCGGACGCCTTATATTTATATATATGTTCCCTCCCTCCCCAGGACCCGCTACACCTCCCGCGTGTACCACATCAGCGCGACGACGCCGCAGTGCGCGCTGCTGCTCAGCTTCGAGACCACCGACCGCGCCGGCGCGCGCGAGCTGCGCGACGCTCTGCAGCTAGCCGGGGACGCGTGGGCGCGCCACGTGCGACCTCTACTGGAGGTGAGGGTCACTACAGCCGCCGAGAGATGGCGCTGTCAGGTGTCACTAGAGCCACATGCGCGCTGCTGCTCAGCTTCGAGACCACCGACCGCGCCGGCGCGCGCGAGCTGCGCGACGCTCTGCAGCTAGCCGGGGACGCGTGGGCGCGCCACGTGCGACCTCTACTGGAGGTGAGGGTCACTACAGCCGCCGAGAGATGGCGCTGTCAGGTGTCACTAGAGCCACATGCGCGCTGCTGCTCAGCTTCGAGACCACCGACCGCGCCGGCGCGCGCGAGCTGCGCGACGCTCTGCAGCTAGCCGGGGACGCGTGGGCGCGCCACGTGCGACCTCTACTGGAGGTGAGGGTCACTACAGCCGCCGAGAGATGGCGCTGTCAGGTGTCACTAGAGCCACATGCGCGCTGCTGCTCGATGTACTGTGATAGTTACGAGCTAGTTCCTATTGCGACCAACAGATGGCGCTGTCAAACGAAAATGCTATTAATGTAGCTTGTAGATGACGAAATTAGTTATTGCCATCGCCATGCGCATCTTCAGCCATACCATACCCATACACCAGCCAAAAGATGACATCACACTTTACTGACAGACACCGAAAGATGGCGCTGTCAGATTTCCGACGAGCTAGTTCCAACAGAAACCAATAGATGGCGCTGTCGCCAAATGTCACTAGAACCACGTGCGCCCACTGCACGAGGTACAGAGACAAGCTAGTTCCTTTTACAACCAATAGATGGCGCTCTCAGCTATATTTAGCTGGTCGACGAGCTGCCGGGGACGCTCGAGCGCGCCACGTGCGGCCGCTGCTAGAGGTACTGTGATAAGCTAGTTACTATTCCAGCCAACAGATGGCGCTGTCAAACAAAAATGTTACTTAGGTGACATTTGAGCCATTTGTGCTCGCTGCTCGAGGTGAGAATCAACCAATAGATGGCGCTGTTATATAGCTGGTCGAGCGAGTTCCAAACGCAGCCAACAGATGGCGCTGTCAAACAAAATTTTCTTATGTAGCTTGTAGATGACGTGAGTGGTCCCTAGATGCGCAACGCGCTGCCCGAGATACTGTGATGGTTACAAGCTAGTCCGTACACCAGCCAACAGATGGCAACAAACTTCACTGACTAGCAAGTTCGCCCGCTACTGGAGGTGAAAGTTACTATAGCCACCGAGAGATGGCGTTAACTAATTTGTAATCCTACTTTAGAAAACTAAAAATGTCCGGGATATTTACCATGTTGTTTTGTTTTAATGAGCTCCCGATATTTCGACACTATTGCAAACGCCATGATCACGGATGAACTGCAAAAACAAAACAACATGATAAATATCCTGGACATTTTCAGTTTTCTTACGTGTTTGTGTAACCATGACAGTTTAAAATATGGTATTCTAAACATTATTTAGAGATCCGACGTTTCGATCTCTTCACAGCGCTCGTGGTCACGTCGGATCTCTAAATAATGTTTAGAATACCAATACACGCGAGTTTAATCCGTAAAATTAGTTTTATTTCAAAGGTGTAGTGCTCGCGCAAATAAAAATAGACAATACTATATGGAATCCTACTTGTTGGAATATTTTTTGTACCTTTGTATTGTATTTTGTTTGTTTGTTCGTGTGCAGGCTGGTCTGGTGACGGCGACGGGCGATATCGAAGCGGAGGATGACGAGACGGCCACGCTCAGTCTGAACCTCGCATTCTCCTGCAAGAGGACCAAGGTTCGACTCACGGCCGCCAACGCACCCAACGCACCAGGTAAGACTGACGAACAAACACAAAGACAGACACACAGATAGAGACAGAGGGACATAGACATAGAGACACAGACACAAAGAGAGTGACAAAGATACAAAGGGAGTGACACATAGAGAGTGACACACACACACACACACACATAGAAATAAAAAGACATGTGGCACTCGGGGACTGCCGCGGTATAGCTATTGCATAGCTTCATCCGATTTCGGAGCAGCTCGTCTTGATTCGTGCGAGTTTCGTAGAGTCGCCCAATACGTCTAACCGCACGCACACAAACACCGTGCCGATGTCTATCGAACTGAAACGACGTTAGAAGATTGTGAGGTTTTTTTCGTTACGGAATTTCTTGGTTCGGTCGCCGCGCTCAAAGCCCGCGATAAAAGCTATGCAATAGCTTATAAATACAGAGAGAAATAGAGATTGATAGAGAAAGAAAGAGAGACAAAAACGAGTTACAGATTGAAATATATATAGAGAGAGATAAAGCGAGATAGATTTTGATAGAGAGTGACACAAATTAACACATTAATACTTTCACAGATACTGGCGTATGATTTACGGCACAGAGCCAACGCTTAATTCTGCATCCTCATCTTCAATACTTATTTTTAAAGTATGACTATACTTACTAAATATTTGTCTTTATGGGTCTACACGCGTTATTAGGAGTAGAAAATTACATAGCTACTTACTGCCCGACGTTTGCAGTTCGCTCGCGACCACGATTGGTGTAACCCAGTCTGCACGTCGGGCAGTAAGTAGCTATGTAATTTGCTACTCCTAATAACGCGTGTAGACCCATAAAGACTAATATTTAGTGTAATGGAGCGCGAAAGTCTAAAATCTTATATGTCTACTAGCTGTGCCAGCGACTTCGTCCGCGTTCCCCCGTTTTTTACACATTTTCCATTGTATCTTTGCTCCTATTGGTCGCAGCGTGATGTTATATAGCCTAAAGCCTTCCTCGATAAATGGTCTATACAACGCAAAAAGATTTTTTCAAATCGAACCAGTAGTTTCTGAGATTAGCGCGTTCAAACAAACAAACAAACTCTTCAGCTTTATAATATTAGTATAGATACTTAGTTTTTCTTTCCTTCCTCAGGCGGCACCGGCGGCGGCGCGTCCGGCGAGCCCGGCGAGGCGGCGCACTGCGACGACGACCGCAAGATGTACCTCCAGGCAGCCCTCGTGCGCATCATGAAGCAGAGGAAGGTGATACCGACACACTCCCCCCCCCATACAGATGTACCTCCAGGCAGCGCTCGTGCGGATCATGAAGCAGAGGAAGGTGATACCGACACACTCCCCCCCCCATACAGATGTACCTCCAGGCAGCGCTCGTGCGGATCATGAAGCAGAGGAAGGTGATACCGACACACTCCCCCCCCCATACAGATGTACCTCCAGGCAGCGCTCGTGCGGATCATGAAGCAGAGGAAGGTGATACCGACACACTCCCCCCCCCATACAGATGTACCTCCAGGCAGCGCTCGTGCGGATCATGAAGCAGAGGAAGGTGATACCGACACACTCCCCGAAAACTGCTCCACTTTCTTATGGAAAATATTTATTTATTTGTTTAGGAAGACCAGGATTTACATGTAATGTGATAAAGTGCAAAAAATTGATTTTGAAGTATGCAGCGCCTAGGAAGTTTGTTCGGCAGGTCCATCAAAAGTTGCGTTATTCTCTTGTCCTGTTATTAATAAGATGACAATCAAATTTTAAAAAGATTTTTGCACTTTTGAAGTTGAATACCCACCCAACTTTAAATGTCTTTTGTTGTCGCCAAAAAATTTAGTTTCGATTTCATTACTATTATTTATTTACTTAAATCTTACTGCTTATCATAGAAATGGCAAGCATAACAACCACAGTCAAATACCCTATTATGCTAGCTTGCCGTAAACTATACTGTTTTTGAAGTGAAAACTTCTTAAGCGGCGCTGAGCACTTTTTGTACTTGTAAACATATTCAAACATGCGTCAGGGTCACGTGATGCTGATCGAAAAAGCGTAAGATCGTTTGTGCGGCACAGGGCGCTTGCGCGAACGTCCGTGTGTGTTTATGTACAGCGTGTCACGCGTGTCCAAGGGTGGTGACAGCTTATGGCTTGACTGTTGTGTGTGCATCAGTATTTCGATGATTATTAACCTGAACCTGACGGTATACGGATAAGCGACCCCGGCTCCTCGAGCTACTATCGACTCAGTCCAAATCATCCGAGGCGAAAGTATCCTTCCTCCACTTTTCCTTCCCCGTCATATATCCTTGCTACTCGTGGGAACGCAATGACCTTGTTAAAACAATGCACAAGGCAGAATAGCGGCGACGTGGTCCACAACCCGTCGCGTCACGTTTCCCACAGAGGTGAAAAGTGGATCGCTGGAAGTGATCTCTGCCTACCCCTCTGGGAAAAAGGCGTGATTTTATGTATGTATGTATGTATGTAATTAACCTGAACCACTCTCCCCAGGTCCTCCGGCACACGGAGCTGATCCAGGAGGTGGTCTCCCAGGCCCGGGGCTCGTTCGCGCCGTCCGTCGGCATGATCAAGAAGTGCATCGAGAGCCTCATCGACAAGCAGTACCTGGAGCGCGCGCCCGGCACCCTCGACACCTACTCGTATCTCGCCTAGGTGAGTAATTTATGAGTATACTCATGCATAATTGGTCACTCACTCCCTCCCTCACTCCTTCATTCATTTACTCACACACATTCACTCACCCATTCACACGTTCAATTACTCACCCAGTCATTCATCACTTATTCACGCATTCATTCACTCTCTCATTCTCTCACTCCCTCATTCAATAACTCACTCATTCATTCACTCACTCAATCATTAATTCACTCACTCACTCACTCACATCGAGAGCCTCATCGACAAGCAGTACCTCGAGCGCGCGCCCGACACGCTTGACTCGTATCTCGCCTAAGTGGGTATACTTATGGAAATCGGTTACACACTCATTCACTCACCCATCCAAACATTCAATCATTAAATCATTCACTCATTTACTCACTCTTCCACTTACTCATTCATTCACTCACAAACTCACTCTTTCACTTGATCATTCACTCATTCACTCACGCACTGTCTCACTTAATCAATCACTCACATCGGAGCCAAACCATTCATTCGTTCATTCGTTACTAGTTCATTCACTCGCTCATTCATTCACTTCCATTCATTCGCTCACTCATTCATTCAATCTCATTAATTTACTCACTCGTTCATTCATTAACTCGCTCATTCGTTCACTCTCATTCATTAACTAACTCGTTCATTCTTATTAAATACATATTGCTAAATCATTGACTCGTGGCCCGATCGCCCTAGTTTAGGGTAGGCCCGAACCCCAGCAGTGGGGAAGTATATGGGCTGATGATGATGATGAACAAAAGTTTTTGTCCTTGGATTTACTAGGTAATATAATTAAAAACATGTTTCTTTGTTAACAGATTGAACTCTCTCCACTAATTCTGCGGGGATCTTCGAAATGTCGGTAGGATGTGAAGAAATGTACGCAGCTTCGTTGTTACTGGAAGGTCGGCTTAGAACTCGCCTTTAAGAGGATATTGTAAAGAAATAACATTTTTTTATTATAGTACACGCAATATAAATTGGAAAATAAATATAAATAAAATTAATATTACACAACATCACATACATTGATCTGATCCCGTGGTGAGTAGCTTAAGCACTTGTGTTACGGATATCAGAATCAACAGTGGATACATACGTATATTTAATAACACACCCAGACACGGTACAAACACCGATGTTCGTCACACAAATATATGTCCCGAGTGGGAATCGAACATCTTAGAACCGCCAGCCAGGGTCACTAACCACTGTTCCACCGAGCCAATATGTCCAGGATATTTACTATGTTGTTTTATTTTTTATGTATTTTGCAAGCGCCATGAACATGGGCTAATAAACTTATTGGTCAGTTGACCTGTAATAATGGCGCTTGCTAAATACATGTGCAATCCCGAATATATTCAGTTTTCTAATGTGTGTAACCATGACAGTTTAAAATCTATACTAATAATAAATCTGTAAGGGTCGGTCATGGAATAAGTTAGTTTTGTTTTCAGAGATATTGTGTTTATAGGCTCAATATATGATACTGATACTAATTTCACGATTTTTAGAATTTTTTTCTGTATGTATGTATGTATGTATGTTCCTCCATAACTCTTAAACCTATTATCCGAATTTGATGAAATTTCGTATAAACACACATAGACATCTGGGACAAAGGATAGGCTATTTAAATTCTAGCTCCAACGCGAACGGAGTCGCGGGCACAGCTAGTTATAAATAAAAACTCTTAACACAATCGACAAATATTTATTTTGCGTGTACTGTAACACATTCTTTTATAGATAAAACGTTTGTTTAATGAATATAATATGTTAATATATTATTACATAATATAGTATGGTCTATTATTTGTATGAATTCCACTTTTTCGTTTACTGATAATTTCTGTTATATCAAAATTTTGAGTTACCCTAAAGTTTCGAACACATGGAAAAAAATCCATGATCGAGAATAAAATTCTAAGACGTGAGAATATCTAATTAAATGGTAAAAAATAATATATATCGATTATTTAGTAAAAAATAATTGATGGAAATAGAAAAATATCTCATGAGTCATATATGATTCACGATTCCTTGCACCTGCCTTAATGCTTCTGTAGTCCATTTATCACTCATATTTTAAGACATCACATATTTAATTGTATTACTATAGTTACCTAACTAAATGAATTGAAAATATACTGGTACCACAGTTAAATTCTCGAGTCAAATGATAAATGCGTAAGTGAAATAACGAAACTTTTTGAAAAAAAATGCTCAGAGTGAGCAAAATGAGTCATATATGATTCATAGAGTGCTAAGCAGACCTCCTGGGTACAAGAGTTGTGAGTTATGTACAAATGCGCTTGATCTGTATAAAATATAATTTGACCCTTTGATGGGCATAGCTTATTGGACATTTTTATTGATTTTGGACCGTATGTCAAGCAATTAAGTTCCAAATTACGGTGGGAACGCATTTCCCCTTGTCCGGTGAGAATGAACTGTCAGCTTGGTATGTTACATAGTTTTAATGGTAATCGTTGTTGCAATAAGACATTTTAATGAGAACTTACTTGTAAATGATGCGACAAAAAATAATATACTACATGAGTCATGACTCAAATATGACTCATGGGTCATTATATTGGTCCTATCAGGTTATAATATAATCGAACGCGTGTCAATAGTTGTGTGTAGTAATTCTTGCAGTGAATCAAATACTATCCCTTACAGCGCAATCGATGCAAAATTAGGATATGCTTCCTTTCTCAGGCTGTAATCTATCTGTATACCGAATTTCATTTAAATCGGTTCAGTATTTTTGGCGAAAAAACAGACAGAGTCATTTTAGTATTTATAACGGATTTTGGTCCTTTTATTTGTAACACAAGTGCTTATAAAATATGCTACTTTGCTCTCAATTTTGAGTAAATTAGTTTTTGAAATAGATATTATTGTGTTGTAGCCACTAATAAGATGATTAATAAATAATGTGATGTAGGTATTTTAATGGTGAGTGTAATAAACATAATGCCATAGAGGTGAAAATAACCACAAAATAAAGTATGTGTAATTATTTTACTCGCACAATGAAGCAATGAGTATTTTTCGTATGAGAAATTCACTAGTTGGCAATACATAGGCGTGAGGTCCAACTGCAGCATGATCGGTTATTTTATCATCTGGGACACAGGATATGCTATTTAAATTCTAGCTCCAGTTATGATAAGACGTGGCCCCCATACAAACCTAATTGTAAAAATCGAAATGTACGCGAACGGAGTCGCGGACATCCGTAAAATTAGTTTTATTTCAAATGTGTTGTGCTCGCGCAAATAATGGACAATACTATACTGACAGACATGTCAATATTCACCAACCACGTAGCAGTTGGACCTCATCATCATCAGCCCATATCGATGCCCACAGCTGGGGCACGGGCCTACCCTAAACTAGGGCGATAAGCTAAATTAGACAGAGTTTATTTAATACAATTTTATTTAGAACGAGACTAAAATATTTAAAGTGTTTTAGTAACCTCTTTCAATCGATTTTATTTTCAATCGATTTGATCGCTGTCTCGATTGTGTAAGTATCGATAATGACGATTATTTAGAGAAAGGAGCGGTAACACCTGTTGTATATTCTAGCGTAATCACTTAGTTTGTGTGTTCGATGATGACTGCATTTATACTGCAGTAAATACAAATTGCAATACGTTTTGTTATTTTAAGACGATCAACTGCAAAAGTTTAAAAAATATTGCATTTTTTGCAGTTCACCGTCAAGATTTAGACGGCAAAACAAATCAATAAATTCAACAAACTTTTGTAGTAGATTGCAGTTTATTTTACAGTTACTGCACTCTCACTTCAATATTGCAAATACATAGCAGTATGAATGCAGTTCTTATAGAACCACCTAGATATAGATTATATTGGACATAGTATACTTGCAAGGAGATAGAACAACTTTGTAAGAAATACATAAATAAAAAATCTTGTGTGCTATACTACTAATGACATGTTAGTTTAACAAAGAAACCGTTGAATAAAAAAGGGAGAAAAGATATCTGAAAATTTGCGAATAATTTATGTACATACATACATACATAAAATCACGCCCATTTCCCAGGCAGAGATCACTTCCAGCGATCCACTTTTCACCTGTGGGAAACGTGACGCGACGGGTTGTGGACCACGTCACCTTTTTTTTCCTAAATGCCTAACGATGATGGCTTGGCGGAGCCTTGTCATCATCACCGGGCTTGCGGGGAGCGGTTGGCTCTCACCCCTAAAGGACCACGTCGCCGCCATTCTGCCTTGTGCATTGTTTTAACAAGGTCATTGCGTTCCCACGAGTAGCAAGGATATATGACGGGGGAAGGAAAAGGGGAGGAAGGATACTGTCGCCTCGGATGATTTGGACTGAGTCGATAGTAGCTCGAGGAGCCGGGGTCGCTTATCCGTATACCGTTCGCCAACCACCGGACAGATAGTTGTGATTGGCATCCCCTGACTGTACATTAAAAATAAGTACTTTATTTTTTAAAAGCTTGAATGAATAATTAAAGGCACTACTTATTAGAAAAAGCCACATCTGCACATGCGATTAAAACTGAAACATGTAAATAGCATTTTAGTGCAATAAAATATCTTCATGTTGCAAAGTTGTTCTACTCTACTCAATTTATACTATGTCGGAAGGCGTTTATATACGGGCGACTGTATAAATTCGTATAAAAATAGCATTAAAAAGTATTTAAACGACTTCATGTTAGTATAGTTGGAAAGAAGGGAAAGAAACGTAACCATAACACGTTGTAGTGTAGCATAAATATGGGTGATCATGTTAATACATAACAAAATATAATAAACCTCTAAAATACAAGGCTTCTTTGAATTTACAAATAGATTAAGCAATGAATAATAATTTAATAATATTTTTTGCCATACCTACATACAGATCTAAAATAAAGCATTTATGTAGGTAGGTAGGTAGGTGTAATACATATTTTAAATGTATATAGAAAAATGTTAGTTGCAATTAATTTTAGTAAAATATTTACAAATCAAATCGTGCAATACCTATAAGTTGCCAATTTTAAAAAGTCGCTCGTCTATATGCGCTTGTTTTTTTAAAACTATTATTATTATAATACAATTAAATGAATGTAATTAAATAAATATTTAATAAACATTGTACGGACGCCGTTCACTGGAGTTTTATTCACACAACTTAGCTTTCAGCATGACTTCGTCCAGGAGTAGCCGAAAATCGCTCAAACAAAAAAAAATTCACATTACACACACTGTTCTAAAATTAATTTGATATCTTAAATACACGCCAAGATATTGACTGGGTCGGTGGAACAGTGGTTAGTTGGCAGTTCCAAGAGTCGTGGGTTCGATTCCCACTCGGGATTAATATTTTTGTAATGAACATCGGTGTTTGTTCCGTGTCTGGGTGTGTCATTTACATATTTAGGTTGATTTGTGTATCCACGGTCGTTTCTGATATCCGTAACACAAGTGCTTAAGCTACTTACCACGAGATCAGAATATGAAAGTGACCTTGTGTGTATGTGTATTACAGTAAAAATTTGTGTGAGTTTTTCTGTAATGAAATTACTCAGCCCGGCGCGCGGCGTTAGGAAGTTGGCGGTTGAACGCCCGTGCCTCGGAAAGCACGTTAAGCCGGTGGTCCTGCGCCCGATCTCTCATCGGTCATGTCGGATTGCCGTCTCACCGATTTATAAGAGTAAGGGAATAGAGAGTGCACTTGTGGTGTGCACTATAATATGTCCTGCGCACTTGGCTGATCTCAACTGAGATCGGCCGCCATGGCTGATATCGATTGGACGCCTTATTACAGTTTAAAACCATATGACACGATCAAAACGCAAAGAGTGATGAAAGCATCAAATGATCCAAACGCAAATAACCCCATTGCTATGTAAACTTGTCTGGAAGCTTGTCCTCCAAGCCCGCCAAGACATTTTTCTTCGATTTTCTTTTCTCATTTCCCATAACTTTAAAAAAATCCCCTAAAAAACTCCAGACCTAAATAACATGAAGTCGTCAGACTTATTGTAACAATTACTTTACTCCTGTAGTCTTTTTTCTTCACTTGTCGTATCTGTATATTATTTAGCCCAAAATATCTTTACCTATATCAATCTGCGGATAACGGTGGGGGTTACACATTTAAGATATTTTTAAACAAGTAATATGAAATAGCTTAAAAAGCGTCGATGGCGTAGTGGTTAAGGTCGTTGCTTGCCATGCGTGAGGTCTCCAGTTCAAACCAATGTGTTTTACAAATTTGAAATTCATTCGACGCTTTAACGGTGAAGGAAAACTTCGAGAGGAAACCTGCACACCTGAGAGATTTTTCTACGGTGTGTGAAACCATGTCAGAGGCCTACGGGCGGCTTAAACTCTGACACCAGGTTGTTCATCAACCACACGATAAGAAGAAGAAGAATAGCTTACATGTAATGTGTATCTGTTTGTTATTCTTAATAAATAAAAATAAAATAAGACGAGCTAAGCAAAGAAAACCAAGCTTTTTTGAAGCATTTGGCTATCTGTTGAATTCTCATACGTTGATATAAAAAAAAATCTGCCAACAAGAAACTTACTATACGCAGAATAAGATTATATTACATGTGGCACAAACGAATAGTAAGTGGGTTATTAGAACTATTGAAAGACACGTACTGAAGATAGGTAACGGTCGAAGCCCTATCAATGTAGAAACCGCTCTATGAGGAAACATCATACGTAGGCGATGTGTATAAAACCGATTCCAAGAATATTGCTAGAAAGGGTTTACTGCTATTTTATTTTTTGTAAGTCATCATCATCATCATCAGCCCATATACATCCCCACTGCTGGGGCACGGGCCTACCGTAGACTAGGGCGATAAAGCCTTAGTCAACCACCCTGGCCAAGTGCGGGTTGGTCGACTACACCTAAGAATTTCTTCATAGGTGCAGGATTCCGATGTATTTGTTCACCTTTAAAGCGGCGAATAATCGTAGGTACATATAATAAATAATAAATAAATATTTCACAACATCACATACTTACATTGATCTGATCCCGTGGTAAGTAGCTTAAGCACTTGTGTTACGGAAATCCGGATCAACAGTGGATACACAAAAAAACTTAAATATATTTAATAATACACCCAGACACGGAACAAACACCGATGTTCGTCACACAAAATATTTTGTCCCGAGTGGGAATCGAACCCACGACTCTTGGAACCGTAAGTTTTGAACCTGAGTCACTAACCACTGTTCCACCGAGCCAGTCACATATGAATTTCAAAGAAAAACATAGTCCAGTTAAGTCCACCCGAAAAAAAAACGGAAGCAGATGGCTCTCACCCCTAAAACCTACCAAGTGTTTAGTGCTACTTACCACGGGATCGGATTAAAGTAGGTACTATCAGCAACGCTGGCGGTCGACCACCTATAAGGTGAAAATCGCTTGGCGCTTACGCGTCTGTCAGAACAAGCCCCGCCCCATTGTGGTCAAGGAGCTGGCAAGAATTTTTGGGTAGATATTTGAAGCAAGCTGAAAACTTGTCCTGCACCTCTCCTATTATATCCCAACACAAAACCGCAGACCTGGCTGAGTAACGGGGCTAAACCAACCCCCAATTTTGTTTATTTAAAAATATATTTTTATAATCCAAAAAAAAAAAATTGTCAGTTCACCTGACAGGTAGAAGTTCCATCGAAATGATTTGTCTATGTGAGTCTTATTTTTTAGTTATAAATAAAAAGATGAAAAATATTCTTGGGGGTTTGCTTTAGCCCCGCTACTCACCAGGCAGGTCTGCAGTTTCGTGCTGGGATATAATAGGAGAGGTACAGGATAAGTTTTCAGCTTGCCTCAAATACCTACCAAAAAATTCTTGCTAGCTCTCCTACTATTGGAACGTATTCGTAAACAAAGTTTCGAAGTGCTCTTCTATTGGCTAGTGGGCGGGGCTAATGGCGTTTAAAGAAATCTGTTTGAAAAGTGTACTACCGCCAAAATTCCCGACCGTACGTGATGTTGTTTAATAAATAGTAATCAATTTTTAATCAATTCGAAATTACTCAGCCCGGAGTCAGGAAGTTGGCGGTTGCATGCCCGTGCCTTGAAGAGCACATAAAGCCGGTGGTCCTGCGCCCGTTCTCTCATCGGTCATGTCGAATTGCCGTCTCACCGAATCCTTACTATCTCTTTTTCACCTAAGATGATCCCTGTGACACTTCATTGTGTTCTGAATCACGCATCTTACGATTGACAAACGAAAATAATTTTATTGCACACTTTTTTCATTTTATTGCGGCGTCATTAGGAAAAATATGAAAATAAATATTTTTATACTTTTAAATGACAAACAGTATCGTTTAGTTATATTTAATGTAATAGAACATTGCCTCGTTGGTCTATTATTAAGTGCTGCGTTAGAACCGAGAGGTCCCCGGTTCGAATCCGGGGTCGGGCAAAATTTGTGTGAGTTTTTCTGTAATGAAATTACTCAGCCCGGAGTTAGGAAGTTGGCGGTTGAACGCCCGTGCCTCGGAAAGCACGTTAAGCCGGTGGTCCTGCGCCCGATCTCTCATCGGTCATGTCGGATTGCCGTCTCACCGAATTAAGAGAGTAAGGGAATAGAGAGTGCACTTGTGTTTGCGCGTACACTTGTGCACTATAATATGTCCTGCGCACTTGGCTGATCTCAATTGAGATCGGCCGTCATGGCCGAAATCGGTCGGACACCTTATAATAGAACATTTAAAAAAAATACCTATGCAGTTCGTATACGTAGAATGGAACGTAGTAACTCTGACTAAGTTCCATTCTACGTAATTCGAACTGCATAGGTATTTAAAAAAAAAAATCTATTACTTTAAATTAAACTAAACGATACTGTTTCCCTTTTAAAAACATTAAAATTATTAATTTAATATTTTTCCTAATGAAGCCGCAATAAAATTAAATAAGTGTGCAATAAAATTATTTTCGTTTGTCAATCGTAAGATGCGTGATTCAGAACACAATGAAGTGTCACAGGGATCATCTTAGCTGAAAAATACTATAATATTATAAACGTGAAAGTTTGTAAGTATGGATGGATGGATGTATGTATGTATGGATGTTTGTTACTCTTTACTCTACGCTCAAACTTCTGAACCGATTTTCATGAAATTTGGAATGATGGTAGCTGGCACTCTGGAATAACATATAGACTAAATTTTTTTTAAATTAACCCTCATGTTGTTAATTGGGGGGGTGAAAATAAGTATGGGAGAATTAGTACGTGTTTGTCGATTTTTATAAAACTTGGTATGGAGTTAGCTGGCACTCCGGAGAGACACCAGCGCTATTTTTTTTTTATTCAACCCCCATGGCGGCCATTGGGGGGGTTACAAATAGTAGGTATGGGAGAACTTATACGTTTATAGATTTTTATAAAACGTATGGAGGTAGCTGGCTTTTTTAATACATCATTTAAGAATAAGGAGTGCACTTGTGTTTGCGCGCATACTTGTTTACTATAATAATATGTCCTGCGCAATTGGCCGATCTTAATTGAGATCGGCCGCCCATGGCCAAAACCGGTCGGATCCCCTATTTTTTTTAACAAGGATAATGTGATAATCTGTTAAAAAGAGTAACTATCGAATTTCTTGCCGGTGTCTTCTCGGTAGAATCAGCGTTCCGAACCGGTGGTAGAATCACTTATCAATTTACTGTAATGACGATTTATAAGTGCGTGTATATGGGTATACACCGTGAAATTTTAGTGGTTGTTTTCCCGCAGTAAAATGATTCTATCTTAGTAGTACAAAAGATGTGTGCAGTTCTTTTTTGTTAAAATCAATAAATGCCGGTTTTACGAAAGGTTTAACCTTAACTCGAAATTACGTTCGAACCGCTTTATGACTTAGGGTGTAGAGCTTCTTTAGCTTTAAGCATCGATTTCATGCGGCAAGCAGTACCTGATTACGTCACATCTTATAAAAGAACGATAGCTTCTCTCGTTTTCGAATTGGAAAATTATTATATTGAAAATACGAAAAATTTTTTTTAAAGAATAATTTACATGATTTGATAGTATGTATTACTAAAGTTTAAGGCAAATAATTCTGTCACGGGGAAACAACCACTCAAATTTCACGGTGTATAAATAAAGGAATTTTTACTTTGCCTATGACTTATTTGTTGTTTTTAATGCTATTAACGCTGAATGTAATTTTAAAATTTGAAAAAAATCGCATTCTTGACCCCGCCTGAACGGGGATTTGAACTAACCATTGAGCTATCCAGGTGTTGAGTCACCAATGCGAATCACTTTTTACCCGTTAGCCACGGGTGGCGCCACCACCGTTGTCTCCTTCCTAGTCCTTATTTGTTGTCTAATAATGATTTATTTATTTCTTTAATATTTGTATAATGATTTATATTTTTTTAAAACACAACTTCACCTGAATTTAGTAATCTTAAATATTCCAAAAAATAAAACCTTTGCAAAATTCTACACGAGTGTACCAGAGCAGGATTGGATATAGAATGGCAAGTGAAATTAAACTCATCCACCCATGTAGAAACTTATAGATAAATAACAGTTTTAAAACAAAAATCTAGCGTTCCATTACACTCTAAGATAATTCACACGTGCAAATCTAGAAACTAGACTCGATAAACTCACGTACGAGCTATCGCAGACGACATACAAGCCACTTTGAACCCTACGCTTACGCAATAAGGGCGATATGAATGACGCAAAGAGTGATAAGGAGGTAAATATAGTCTGTGTGTGTGTCAGAGGGAGCAAGTCAAGCCCGAGACATCATGAAGACTGTTGCAGGTTTCGTAGCATTCGCTGCATTTGTGCAGGTCTGTATTACTTTGGTTGAAAACTCTAGTTAGCGCCCCTCTAGTTAGTAAAAATCAAATATTATAAATAAAAGTACATATTAATACTTCAGCCCAGAAACATTATAAAAAAGACTACCCGTAATTTCATTTGGACTGTGTTTTTAAACTTTTTATTTAATCACAGCTTATTGTGTAACCATTATCCTAAATTTGGCTGCCTATTAGCTTCAATCTCCGTGCTATTTTGCATTAAATCGTCTGTGTAAATATATTGTACAAAAAAACAAAATACACCACTAATTAAAATTAAACCTTTTCCACAGCTCTCTGCAGCCTTTTTCCCATTGCTGCCACCTGCGTACCCACCCCCGGTGCCAGCGCCCGCACCTACCTACCTACCCCCTGCTCCGGCACCAACACCCATTTACCTCCCCCCCCCCCCCGCCCCCGCCCCGGTATACCTACCCCAGCTCCGGCACCTATCTACCTACCCCTGCTCCGGCACCCGCCCCGGTATACCTACCCCCAGCTCCGGCACCTATATACCTACCCCCTGCACCGGCACCCGCCCCGGTATACCTACCCCCCGCTCCGGCGCCATCACCTATCTACCTACCTCCTGCCCCAGCACCAGCACCTGCCTTCCTACCCCCAGCACCTACTACCTACGCCGCTCCCTACCCCTGCGGGGCCCCGTACGCTCTGGAGCCTACCCTAAGCTTCACTCCCTTCTTAGAGTACGAGCCTTCGATCACCTATACCCCCGCTATTGAGTACGAACCTACCCTGAGTTACTCGCCCGCACCTCTCTACCCCGCCCCTTCGCCGTACGCGCCAAACCCTAATATAATATACTTGTGAAATGCTTTGAATTAAACTACTTGAAATCTTGATTTTTTGTTTGAATTGTGTATTCCATGTGGACTGCACACACGGTCATCTGACCCCAAACTAAGCAGAGCTTTAAAGTCAGCCAAAAATTTGGTCTTCGGTTGAGATTCGTTTGAACGTCATGAAACAACAAGGTCTCGCAGAAACGTCAAAATTGGTAGACCGCTTTCTTGGCTGACTGGACTACGGGCGTCAGAGACTGATACTCAAACATACATAGATATATACTTAAATACATTATCACACCAAAACACGGAACAAACACCTATGTTCATTATACAAATATATCTCCCGAGTGGGAATCGAATCCATGATTCTTGGAACCGCTAACCAGAGTCACTAACGACTCTTCCATCGAGTCAGTCAGAGCATTTTTGTATTCCGGGGTGAAAACATACCATCATTTCTTCTTTTATAACAAAAATTACTTATACGTAATGTAATAACCAATCATCCATACTAATATTATAAGGCTGAAGAGTTTGTTTGTTTTAACGCACTTTTCTCAGCTATACTGGTTTGAATTGAAAAAATATTTGTGTTGGATAGACCATTTATCGAGGAAGGCTTTAGGCTATATAAAATCGCGCTGCGACGAATAGGAGTGAAGAAACAGTGGAAAATATGTGTAATAAAAAGTTAAAAACTAAAACCCAACTACGACAAAAAACGACGCTGAAAAAGTATAAAACAAGACTTTTAGAACACTGAACTGAACAAAGTTGCTTATGTAGTTCCAACTATGTAGAGATAAGTTTTCATGTTTGGAAAACCGCAGTCACACGTTGTCAAAGTGCTACGGTAGGTAGGTACTTGTGTATGGAACGTGTGACTACGCCTTTCCAAACATGAAAACTTATCTCTACATAGTTGGAACTACATAAGCAACTTTGTTCAGTTCAGTGTTCTAAAAGTCTTGTTTTATACTTTTTCAGCGTCGTTTTTTGTCGTAGTTGGGTTTTAGTTTTTAACTTTTTTATTATTTGTACTATTTTGGTGTTAAAGTGTATTTGTGGCGCATAATATTATCAAGAGTTAAATTGATGAACCAACATGTTTTATATTTTAAGGGGACGTAGTAAAGAAGCTATGAACGAAAAGATGTGAACTATATGCAATCAGTCCATGAATATGTGTGCGTTCGCCCAGCAAAAAGTATCGCCTTTCAAAAAATAATGATGCAGATATTCTGTGCCTTATCTCGTGTAATTGTGCCCGAAATTTTAAATTTGTGCGTCTAAAGGGTTCGTTGATATTTAAGATTAACTGATTCTGCTGCACGAACGTTCGTCCAGCAAAATAATTTTTATTTTTTAGTCTAGCAGGATATAAAATATGCAAAAAGATAGCTTACATACGGCTGTAAATGTGCCGTAAAAATGAAATTTGTGCCTCTGAACATTTAATAGATATTAAGTTTTTTGCTGGGCGAACGTTTTGGCGAATGCTATATATCGGAAACTGTTGGACGCGCAGTGATGATTTTTTTTATACGGATACGGTATATTTGTGCGTATTTGTGCCCAAATTTTCAAAAACATGACTAGCATGGTTCAGGAGTTATGATTTTTTTTCCTAGAAAATGAAAAAAGGCTCTACCCCTTGAACGAACATGACCAAGGACTTCGCGTTAGTGCCAACAGGTACCTATTATATATTCCCACGATCCTATAAAGTTTCACCGGTCTACTTCATATGATTGGCGAGTTATTAACGATATTGTCATTTTTTGAGGTTATCTTGATTCAAATTACTTAGAATAGGAAAACGCTAGTTTTTTGTGAGCTGGCTTATTACATTCTTAAACAATAATTAGTGCCTTATTTTAAGAATACGTATACAAAAAATCAGTTCAATATACCCATTAGATTAGACAAAAACGATAAAAAACCACAAGACATATTTTTGGTAGATTAACCAACCAAATTCGAGTGAACATTAAAAGGCGGCCGCACGATACTTCAAGCTAGTCTTCCTAATTTGATGGCGTTAATGAAATTAAAATACTACAGATACGTGCAGAATTGTTAAGTTGGAATATATTTTATGTTAGGGACACTAAATAAAATGTGTTTTTTTTTCATTATAATTAAAACACTAATATGTAATGTGTTGTTATTAACAATATATATTGTCCTTAGAAAACGGCAAAAAAATCTGTTTTGTAATAATACACTACAAATTATAGTGTAGGTAAGTATTATTATACACAAAAAAAGCACATGTTATTTAATGTCTCTATTATAAAATATGTTCCAACTTAACAATTAATCACGCATCTGTACTGTTTGAATATCTTTACAACGCCATCAAATTAGGAAGACTAGCTTGAAGTATCGTGCGGCCGCCTTTTAATGTTCACTCGAATTTGGTCGGTTAATCTACCAAAAATATGTCGTATGGTTTTTTATCGTTTTTGTCTAATCTAATGGGTATATTGAACTGATTTTTTGTATACGTATTCTTAAAATAAGGCACTAATTATTGTTTAAGAATGTAATAAGCCAGCTCACAAAAAACTAGCGTTTTCCTATTCTAAGTAATTTGGATCAAGATAACCTCAAAAAAAGACAATATCGTTAATAACTCGCCAATGATATGAAGTAGACCGGTGAAACTTTATAGGATCGTGGGAATACATAATTGGTACCTGTTGGCACTAACGCGAAGTCCTTGGTTATGTTCGTTCAAGGGGTAGAGCCTTTTTTCATTTTCTAGGAAAAAAAATCATAACTCCTGAACCATGCTAGTCATGTTTTTGAAAATTTGGGCACAAATACGCACAAATATACCGTATCCGTATAAAAAAAATCATCACTGCGCGTCCAACAGTTTCCGATATATAGCATTCGCCAAAACGTTCGCCCGGCAAAAAACTTAATATCTCTTAAATCTTCAGAGGCACAAATTTCATTTTTACGGCACATTTACAGCCGTATGCAACCTATCTTTTTGCATATTTTATATCCTGCTAGACTAAAAAAATTAAAATTATTTTGCTGGACGAACGTTCGTGCAGCAGAATCAGTTAATCTTAAATAACAACGAACCCTTTAGACGCACAAATTTAAAATTTCGGGCACAATTACACGAGATAAGGCACAGAATATCTGCATCATTATTTTTTACGCGAGCGATACTTTTTTGCTGGGCGAACGCACACCATGAATATACGTAAAGTCACATGCAAATGCTAGTAATATATATATATTTAAAATGTACAAGTAAAGCGCTTTCCAATGATACCAAACACGGCGTATTTATCTTAACTTTATTTTTTTACTCTGTATGTTTTGTCCGCTAGTGGGCGCCACATTAGATTTTGTGAAACCCTATATAGCCTATAACCAGCGGACAATTAAGACGCTTCTAATGATATGTCATTTGTCGAATTCTGACAAGCAATTTAGAAGTTATGTGGAAACAGATGAACATACATACATACATACATACATACATACATACATACATAGCCTGTCAAAATCATAACCCTCCTTTTGCTTTGCCGTAGTCGGGTAAAAATCGGGCGCTGGCACAGCTACTCTCATTATTCTTATTATATTTGTTCGTAATCATTTAAATTTTGTGGAAAGACATTTCATTGACCATGAAATTATTTTATGTTATTTTAATATCTTAAATAGTATATTTAATCTTATAAGCGCTTTGGGTAACTATCTGTTAGCTTTTAAGACATTTGTGTAATAATAAAAAATAAATAAATTCTCCAAATAAAACAACAGTCTAAGTAATAATACAACCGTTTAATAATAAAAACCTTTGGTTACAGAGTTTAAAAACACCTTTTAAATTCTAAACACTCCCGGGGGTGTTCGCTCCACTCCCCTTGATCACAAGAGGGGGGAGCCCCACACCCCCGACCCTCCCCCCACAGAAATGAAGGGGTAAAACTGCAACAAGTAATAATATAACATAGCAGACAGGAGTGATGGCGCCACTGTCACACTACAACATCAAGAAAGTGAGACAAATAGATTTGATTCAAATCTGTCAGATTCCTTAAATACTGATACGTTTAAAGACGTTATCAAGAGTTATAATAACCCCGATGACAATTGCTGTCACAAAGCATTACTTAATTGGGCGTGCAAACGCGAACTTTATAACTCCAGAAAAACTCACACAAATTTTACCCGACTCCGGACTTGAACAGGGTACCTCTCGGTCCTTACGCAGCACTTGCTACCAATAGACCAACGAGGCACTCATTTGTAACATTAGCAATGTAGTAGGTAAAGATGAAATGATATTGAAGTTTTGCAATTTCGATCATCAAAAGTATGTAGTCATTAATAACAGCTGTCATCAAACTCATTATAACTCTACGATTGTAACAATTGAGACAGTGATGTCACTACTCTTTCGCTATAGTTCTATTTAAACAATAGGGGGTTTCGCGTATGAGAAATTCACTAGATGGCAATACGTAGGCGTGAGGTCCAACTGCAGCATGATTGGTTATTTTTGACGTGACATTGACAGACATGTCAATCACCAATCACGTTGCAGTTAGGCCCCATATCTACGTCATGCCATCTAGTGGATTTCTTATACGCAAAAACCTTCATTGAAAATAATCATAATAAAAAAGGACAAAAATAAAATTAACATTGCTGACTACAAGCGTTTGGTAAGGCCACTACATAATATTAATTCAATATGTAAAATAATAAATTGAATAATAATTTGTAATAGATGAATGTTTATTAAAACATATTATTATATTATTTCTTGACCATTAACTCAAAATCTTAGTTTAATATTGTTTTCAACCAAATAACTTTCACCTATTACAAAAAAAAAATGTAGAATGTATATAATTAATAACAAAGAAAAATTAAAATTAACAGCTAACAAGATAATATGGTCTTTTGTAATATTATGTAATAACATGGGTTACCACAGTTTTTCGCAGCAATCATTAACTCACTTGCAGCTTACTCCTAAATCTAGATTTAACTTTAAAAAGATTAAATTTAAATTAACTTTGTAATGGACAGTCAGGGGATACCAATCACAACTATCTGTCCGGTGGTCGGTGAACGGTATACGGCTAAGCGACCCCGGCTCCTCGAGCTACTATCGACTCAGTCCAAATCATCCGAGGCGATAGTATCCTTCCTCCTCTTTTCCTTCCCCCATCATACATACTTGCTACTCGAGGGAACGCAATGACCTTGTTAAAACAATGCGCAAGGCAGAATGGCGGCGACGTGGTCCACAACCCGTCACGTCACGTTTCCCACAGAGGTGAAAAGTGGATCGCTGGAAGTGATCTCTGCCTACCCCTCTGGGAAAAAGGCGTGATTTTATGTATGTATGTATGTATGTATGTATGGACTAGTTACTTTTTTAATCGTTGGAATTTGTGACTAGTTCGTTTGAGATATATTACAATAATTATTATCACTGCCTATATACTGAATACAATAATATTATAAGGCAAATAAATATTTTTTATTTAGTGCCAAATAACACAAAAGATCTTTATTTTTTTCAAATGTATAAATTATAAGATCTATTTTTTATTGAAACAAAATAATACAATTTGTAGGCATATAAGTTTAAAACATAGTTTAGTCTAAATCTGAGTTTAGAGATTGCTACAAGCGAGCTAAAACTAGATTTCGAGAATCTGGAATTTGAGGCGTTAATGAGATTCACAAAAAATAAACAATATTAAATTAATGTGCAATATGTAAGTGAACATTTTTGAACGTAAATGCATTAGGGATGTCGTAACTATGACTTTTACCTGACTGCTGAAGATCAGAGGGAAATGATTTTTAGAATATTTTGCTTGGACCAATATAAATAAGGAATTTTTTGTTCTGACTTTGACGAAATTCAATTAGTTATTCAATAAAGCAGTTAAAAGCTTTTCAATTTCAATAATAAGAACAGTGGAAGCGCTTGTCTAAGCAAGTGTTTCTTGCGAGTGACCTAATGGCAGTGACGTCACAAGCCAGTATAAATAGCCTTTTTCTGTCACTTGGCGTTCCACAAGTAATATTTCTCATTAACACATCAATTCGACGAACTGCTCAAAACTGTAGCACCATTCGAGCAAACAACTTATTTCAATCGTAGTACCTATTTCTTTCTCTCTCTTCTGCTTTTTCTGAGGTATTTAGGTATAAATCCATGAAATGGCTAAATGCAGTACTTGTCAACCTAATGGTCCACACACATAGACCCAATTTTTTTTAAATATTTTTTTTTATTTATATCCAAGACTCAATAGAACGGTTTTGGACATTGAACAGTATAATTAGGTATTAAAAAATAATTAAAATTATAAATGAGTTTTCTTTTTTTTGTGTCTCTTTTTCGGCTATAGAAATAACCTGGTTCTGGCAATTTATTTCATTAAAATGTCACGTTCTAATATTGTTTTTTCTTAATTTTCTAATGGTCTGTGGACCAAAGGGTAAGAAACACATACTGCATTCTATTAGCACTATTCTAGGTCATACTATTTGTTACTATTCTTACTCCAACCCAAATAAGTTGATTGCAATATAATACATTACATTAAAACTAATTTGGCCAATTATATTGCACTATATAATGGGCGAATATATAAAATATTTATATAATCCGTAATATATATTCGTCCATAACTACACTTAACTAACAATGGCATACTATGACACGTATTTAAATCTTTAGTTACATTTGAGCGTTCCAAATTCCGTTTAGAATCCGTTTTTTTAACTAAAACAAAACTATGGTAAAACATAATTCTCATAGTTGTTCAATGAAGGTGTTTCAAAATAGCAACTATAGGAGCTATAGGCGTAGAGTTTCTAAACGTCTTTTTCCCATAAGTTTATAGACCACAACTGTCAAAATATCTAACAGTTGGGCCCTAATGCCACGCCATCTAGTGATATTTCATAGTGAAACACCTCCATTGAAATCAAAACAGTTTAAAACAATAAATACTAGTCATTTGTGACGTATCTTTTTCAACAAAAAAGATCTTAATGTAGTATTTTTTGAGCCAACACACAATTCGTGGGTGGGTCAACTCTCACAAAAACTTGATAAAATTATTTTTGAGTTCTAATGTAAATTTTGAGTGTATTTTTTCAATTTACTATTGACAAGATTGAAGACTGTACTTATTAACACACTGAATTCCAAACTACGCTATATTGCGTAGGCAATAGTGATACTATAGGACAACTTACTAATTCAGCATTAAATGTGTAAAAGCTGATTCTGTTAATAAATTTAATAATGTAAAGACATTGTAGGTTTTTTTGGTGGCAAAATAAAAGTAATTTGACCCACTTACTCTCATATTTGAGCGATCTCACTTAAAACTAATAAGGCCACATTGTGTGTGCATGATGATGAGGAAAAACAATATTTTAAGTCTTATCCTACCTTTTGGGATGAGCAGACTACCCACACCACACAGGGTAGGTAAACTCCACATAATTTATTCTTGAAGGGGTAGCATGTATCCATGTAAGGGTAACCCACTCCTAACGGGGTAGACACATTCTTAACAGGGTAAGCGTACTCCTAAGGAGGTAGGCAATCTCCTAACGGGGTAGCCGCGCTCTTAACGGGGTAAGCTTACTCCTAAGGAGGTAGGCAATCTCCTAACGGGGTAGCCGCGCTCTTAACGGGGTAAGCTTACTCCTAAGGGGGTAGGTAATCTCCCAACGGGGTAGGCAAACTCCTAACGATGTAGCAAAACAGTATTGACGAAACCTCCCTTATAGTTGCACCCACACCCTTAGGGGTAGGCCAAACCCCCTCACCCTGGGGGTAGGCGAAACCTCCCGACCTACCCCGGGGGCCAGCCCATCTGCCGCCCCCCCAGCACGTGCAGGTGGATGTGGTAGACGGACTGCGCCCCGTCCCGTCCGTTGTTGACAACTAGGCGCCAGCCGGAGGGGGCCCGCTGGGTGCCTAGACTTCTTGCCACTAGCATTAGGTGGCCTAGGAGCTGGAACATAAAAGAAATAATAATTATTAATAATTATCAAATCTCTTTGTTTAATTAATAATAAAACTTAAATATTACACACACACACATTAACTTACTATCATATGTTCTTCTTTTATTTTAACTAGATATTAAGTCTATAATCTAAGATAGCCGTAAGGGAAGTTGCGAGTCATACCCAACACAAGTGTCTTAGACTTACTTACTGGGTAGTCTCGGCCACAGTTTGTAACTATGGTTATAGAAATAAATGATTTTTTTATTTTTTTAAATATTTGTGTGATCTACATCGGTGTTTGTTCCGTGTCTGGATGTGAATATGTATTTAAGTATGTATTTATAAATATCTATGCAAGTATATCAGTTTCTGACGCCCATAGTACAAGCTCTGCTTAGTTTGGGGTCAGGTGACCGTGTGTGGAAATGTCCCAGATATTTATTTATATATTTACATTTAACAAACTCATAGCGTTCCCACGAGTAGCAACGAAATTACATTTTTTATGTGGTGTGCCAGGACCGTAGCACATGGCAGGAAGTGATCTCTGCCTACCGCTCTGGGGAAAAGGCGTGATTTTATGTATGTACAGTCGGGAATTTTGGCGGTAGTACACTTTTCAAACAGATTTCTTTAAACGCCATTAGCCCCGCCCACTAGTTATTTCCGCCAATAGAAGAGCACTTCGACCCTTTGTTTACGAATACGTTCCAATAGTAGGAGAGCTAGCAAGAATTTTTTGGTAGGTATTTGAGGCAAGCTGAAAACTTATCCTGTACCTCTCCTATTATATCCCAGCACGAAACTGCAGACCTGGCTGGTGAGTAGCGGGGCTAAAGCAACCCCCAAGAATATTTTTCATCTTTTTATTTATAACTAAAAAATAAGACTCACTAAGACAAATCATTTCGATGGAACTTCTACCTGTCAGGTGAACTGACAAATTATATTTTTTTGGATTATAAAAATATATTTTTAAATAGGTAAACAAAATTGGGGGTTGGTTTAGCCCCGCTACTTAGCCTGGTCTGCGGTTTTGTGTTGGGATATAATAGGAGAGGTACAGGACAAGTTTTCAGCTTGCTTCAAATATCTACCCAAAAATTCTTGCTAGCTCCTTGACCACAATGGGGCGGGGCTTGTTCTGACAGACGCGTAAGCGCCAAGCGATTTTCACCTTATAGGTGGTCGACCGCCAGCGTTGCTGATAGTATGTATGTATGTTTACATACACTTTAAATAAAATCAAAGCAAATGATATATTCATCAACAACTTGATTCGTTGTGTAAGATTATAGACTTTTGCGTTCCATTACACTAAATATTAGTCTTTTTGTGTCTACACGCGTTGTTAGGAGTAGCAATTTACATAGCTACTTACTGTTGAGTTCGCCATTACCATGATTGGTACAACCCAGTCGAAACGTCGGGCAGTAAGTAGCTGTAATGGGGAATATGCACACATTTTATTTATTATAGAAATCAATCTTTAATATCGAAGAAATATGAATGTAATTCTATTTTTCAATTTACTTTAACGACAAGCGAGATATAGCTGTTTAAAGTTCCCGGGTGGACAGAGAGATGCGATATGGCAGATGACGTCACAATTACACTACGGCTATACGCGACCCATAAAACGTTTTGTAAGAAAGAGATAGAAAATTAACTTTAATTCCTTATAAATCCTTCGTTTGTGAACCGATTTTCATTTTTATTTCACATTTTAGTATATGTTTAAGCCTTTTTTCATAAGTTGTTGAAAAATTCAAGATTGCAGATTTATGCATATTCCCTATTGCTTCTCCTAATATCGCGTGTAGAACCCATAAAGACTTATATCTTGATTCGTTACCCGGTCGCAGAGCCCGTATCTATCGTTCGGAATCAAGGCGATAACATCACTGTCATTATCTTTTACACTCTACGCGTTATCTCAACGTTACTGATTATAAAGACATTAAATTTCTTTTAGTGCGATAGATCTTTTAGTCCTGTGGTTTATATATAAGATTGTTTAATAAGATCCCCAAAAATGTTATTGAATTGCCTTTTTATAATTTCAAACTTTTTATGGTCCAAGATCCCAGAGCTGCCAGACATCACTTATTTTCTAATGGACAAAATATATACGATTGAGTGGTGTTGGGGTGTACTATCATCATATGACTAGTTGCTACCTTGACCAGACGGCCATTTTTCAGATATCAACCAATCAAGGTACATAGAAACACTGCTCACCTCACTTAAATTCTGATGGCTGATTTTAACATATATTTCACACAATATCATTAAAAATCAGGATTCATTACTCCCAGACACATGCGGTCGGCGGTTTTACCTTACAGACGCTTTAAAGCTATGAAAAAATTTTTACTTTTAGTTATTTTTCTGATGCTTGATTTTTATATATGTTATTGAAACAACTAAAAAGTGCTCATCTGACCGCAATAATTCAAGAATTGTACCTTACAAACTATTTTATTAGAAAAACTTAACTAAATTCAATTTTAAAAAAAAATCTAAAACAGTTGGGTCTGGTGAATGTTTGGCCCCTTGGATCGGTCTGTCCGTTTGCAAAACGTTTTAAAATAGTTGTTTGAATAACATATATAAAAATCAAGCATCACAAAATAAGTAAAATTAAGTAAAAGTAAATTTTTTTTCATAGCTTTAAAGCGTCTGTAAGGTAAAACCGCCGACCGCATATGTCTGGGAGTAATAAAACCTGATTTTTAATGATATTGTGAGTAATATTATGTTAAAATCAGCCATCAGAACTTAAGTGAGGTGAGCAGTGTTTCTATGTACCTTGATTGGTTGATATCTGAAAAATGGCCGTCTGGTCAAGGTAGCAACTAGTCATATGATGATAGTACACCCCACCACTACTCAATCGTATATATTTTGTCCATTAGAAAATAAGTGATGTCTGGCGGCTCTGGGATCTTCCTCTATTATAATATGCTTTTTCACAAGACACTAAGTCGTGTCTTGTGAACGCAAAATTCATAGACTATAGGGTTTTGGAGACTCGCTCTTATCTAAAATCACATTAAATCTTAAAATTTTAGAACAAACCTTAAAAAATATACTACACCGTGAAATTTGAGTGGTTGTTTTCCCGTGGCAGAACGATTTGCCTTTAGTAATACTATCGAATCATGCAAATTTTTCCATGAAAAAAAAAAATTTTTTTTCGAATTTTCAAAATTATAATTTTCCAACTCAAAAACGAGAGAAGCTATCGTTGTTTTTTAAGATGTGACTTATTCAGGTACTGCTTGCCGCATGAAATCGATGCTTAAAGCTAAAGAAGCTCTAAACCCTAAGTCATAAAGCGGTTCGAACGTGCTTTCGAGTTACAGTTTAACCTTTCGTAAAACCGGCATTTATTGATTTTACCAAAAAAGAACTGCACACATCTTTTGTGGTATACACCCACTTGCCATAATTTCATTTGCCCGAATTTCATTTGCCATAATATTCATATGCCCGAATTTCATTTGCCATAATTTCATTTGCCCGAATGTTATGTTTGCCATAAAATACAAATGACATAATTTTACTTGCCCGAACATCAGATTCCATAATGATTCGAATGCCATACGTATTGTTATCCATATTTTAATTGCTATAATATTATGCTCATTGTTTACTATATTAGTTACGTGTTAGAAACTTTGTTTCCGTGTCATTACATCATTTCCCACCGAAAAAGCTTGTAAAATAGGTTAAAAGAATGATAAAAAAAATAGGTTAGGTTAGGTTAGAAACATGACAGACAAATTTAAAATATGGATAACAATACGTATGGCATTCGAATCATTATGGAATCTGAAGTTCGGGCAGTTAAAATTATGTCATTTGTATTGTATGGCAAACATAACATTCGGGCAAATGAAATTATGGCAAATGAAATTCGGGCATATGAATATTATGGCATATGTCTTTCGGGCAAACAATAGATAACCATCTTTTGTACTACTAAGATAGAATAATTTTACTGCGGGAAAACAACCACTAAAATTTCACGGTGTATACAAAAAATGTATAATACACATTGTTATGTGGTTAACAAACTACACATATTATGATCTTAGAAAACTGAAAATGTCTGGGATATTTACCATGTTGTTTGTGTACAAAAACAAATATCGGGAGCTCATTAAAACGAAACAACACGGTAAATATCCCGGACATTTTCAGCTTTCTTATGTGTGTAACCATGATACTTTTTTTTTTTTTTTTTTTTTTTATAAAGAGGCTAACAAGATGACCTCACTCCACCTGATGGTAAGCGGTAGTGAGATCCAAATATGAGGTCGACAGGCACAATAGACCATATTGAGCCTGTCGCACTCACCCTGAAAGCCGTGAAAAAGGAGACCACTGCTGCGGCAACAACGAGACAAGGCGTGGAGTCTCGCATTGGTATTTAGCTGTGCGGGTCGGAGTTGGCCAGTCCGCCGGACGGAAGCAACCCCCCCGTGTCTACGGGTCTCCCAGGCCGGCGGGATGACCCGCTCCGCCCGCACAATACCGCCGCTAAGACTCCACTGGTCCGGCGCTTGCCGCAGCAATGGTCCCCCCTGGCTCCGGTTCGTACAGTGCTGATCCCGGAACGCGACCTGACCGAGAGAGGTCAGAGTCACTTGGCGGGTAAATTCTCTATACTAATAATAAATCTGTAAGGGTCGGTCATGGAGTAAGTTAGTTTGTTTTCAGAGATATTGTGTTTATAGGCTCAATATATGATACTGATACTAATTTCACGACTTTTAGATTTTTTTTCTGTATGTGTGTATGTATGTATGTTCCTCCATAACTCTTAAACCAATTATCCGAATTTGATGAAATTTGGTATAAAAACACATAGACATCTGGGACACAGGATAGGCTATATAGGCTCAATATATAATACTGATACTAATTTCAGGATTTTTAGAATTTTTTCTGTATGTGTGTATGTATGTATGTTCTTTCATAACTCTTAAACCAATTATCAGAATTTTATGAAATTTGGTATAAAAACACATAGATAGGCTATTTAAATTCTAGCTCCAGTTATGATAAGACCCCCATACAAACCTAATTGTAAAAATCGAAATGTACGATAACGGAGTCGCGGGCACAGCTAGTACATAATATGACCCTCCGATTACAAAGTTGACTACAGAAATATCAGTAAAAGTAAAAAACCCAGTACATATTTGCAATTGTCTAACACATGCGTGTCTCAGCGACCCCCTATCGGTTATCATTATCAACGGAATGCGCCGCTGATAACAACGATTGCGACGCTCATAGTACTCCATTCATTAACACGGAAAGCCGATGATATTGATGATAATGCTCTGAAGAGCTATTTCAGCTAGTCCCTCCCTCCCCACCGGTAGAGTTAACAAACTTCACTATAGGGAGTAATGATTTACATATAAAAGAATTTGAAGTGAATAAATAATAAAAATAATAAATAAATAAATCTTTATTAGAAAACTTAGTGCACAATATAAGATCTTAAAATCTACTAATTACATTTACAATTACGGGTAACAATATGTGTGCCTGAACTAGGATTTTCCTGTGTTTCAGGCAAAAGAGGGACTTACAAGGTTATATTGTGCTATATCACTTACAAAAACGTGAAACTTACATGTATTTATCTTATCTTTAGTTACATAAACAAAACTATCTAGACACGCGGTAGCGTGTCAAGCCAAGTTCAAGAAACAGAACTGGCGAGCCGCACCGTGTGTAATATTACACGAACCATTTGGAACCACTTTTGAACCCCTCATAAATCAAAAACTATTTCACATAAACGTATAAAATTTGGCTCATATATTGTGACTTGCGAGATAAATATGTGTTCTAAATTTCATAAGCTTATCTCAAACAGTTATTTAGATATTAATGTCCAAAAATCCTCATGTTTATCATTGACTGACTGACAGATCAAAATTCTAACCCAGTTCCAAATGACCTAGAGCGTTCAAATTTGGTATGCAGATAGGTAATTACATGAATACAAAGGAATAAATAAAAAACTGGAAATTTTTTAATAATTAGGTTAGGTTCTATTATGAACGCTTATCATAAAAACCTAACTAGTGCCTAATCACGCCTATATACCGGGGGAAGGCAGAGCACTAAGTATATATTTAGGTATACTTACTTATTACAACTAAGAGTAGGTACTTATAGTCGGTTTTCATATTTATTACTTGGGGTAGGTACCTACATTAAGTCTAGTTTTAGTTTTGAATTTGTCCTTTTCAAAGAACCCACGGCGTTACGATGATATATACTTTTCTACAAAAAGTAATGATATCCAATCAAAAACATAAATGTGAAATGAGAGCCAAGTTCAATATTACGATAATTGCCTTGGTTGTTGACTTCAACGACAAAAGAAGTGAGATCTAAATGGGTGCCAAGTTCAATGGTCAACCCAGAAATTTATTTATAAGTAACACTATAACATACCTATCATATCTTCTTATAACATAAGATAATGAATGGTGGTAGCCTATGAAGGTCTGTCTTGGCTAGTTTTCATATATAAATTATAGCCGTCGCAAGTTCTAAGCCCACAAGTATTTGTCGGTTTTTATTTTATAATTCCGAAAATTTGGATTGTTGGTAGAAACTAGCGAGCGAACATAATAATACATTGGTAGGTTTATAGAAACTAGCCAAGACAGACCTTCAAAGGCTACCACTATACATTATCTTATATTATAAGAAGATATGATAGGTATGTTATAGTGTTACTTATAAATAAATTTCTGGGTTGACCATTGAACTTGGCACCCGTTTAGATCTCACTTCTTTTGTCGTTGAAGTCAACAACCAAGGCAATTATCATAATATTGAACTTGGCTCTCATTTCACATATATGTTTTTGATTGATATATTAATACATAAACGGTCATATGGAGCTGAGCAAAAAGAAACAATTTAATTCTAAAGACATGTGAATAATTTAGCGACAAGTAATAAATAATGCTTCAGTGTCTTCGTAGGACATATCTCGAAAAGCTTCTTGGACTGCTTTTTTATTTAGCAATATTTTGGCTAAGTGGAATGTCCACAAATAAATAAATTTATTTCCTTTTTTGCTTTCTTTCAAATTGACCTCTTATGGCTAATACTGAAAATCAGTGGTTTGCCCCTGGTAAACCTATCGCTGAGCTATTGCCGTTTTATATCACAGTGACACACATGAATGTCATTTGAATTAGACTAAGTTTTAATTTTTTTTTTTTGTAGTTCCTGTTTTTTATTCATTCTACTATTAATTTTAAATTTCCGATATTGTATGTATGTGTGTATGTATGTCTCTTGGACCAAATAAATAAATAAATAAATATTACACAACATCACATACATTGATCTGATCCCATGGTAAGCAGCTTAAGCACTTGTGTTACGGAAATCAGGATCAACAGTGAATACACAAATAAACTTAAATATATTTAATAATACACCCAGACACGGAACAAACACCGATGTTCGTCACACAAATATTTGTCCCGAGTGGGAATCGAACCCACGACTCTTGGAACCGTAGGTTTTGAACCTGAACCAAACCAAATAAACATATTATTTATCTATCTATCAAAATTGTATAAAGTCAAGTCAAATACAAGTGTTAATTAGAGGTCAGAGCCATCCACTCCCTCACAAGTCCTGTGATGATGACGAGACTACTCCAAGCCATAATCATTGTATCAGTTAGGAAAAATAGAACAGTTTTAGTAAGGCACACCACACATTGATAACATTGTAACAGAACAACATACATATGCATGTGTTATAGGCAATGTGTATAATCCGGTATTGTATAGATTACCTAGGTATTCTATACAATGCCTAAAACGTTCAGGCAATGTGTATAATACGATTAATTTCACACATTGCCTAGGTATTGTATGAAATGCCCGAAGTGCATCAGGTAATGTGTATAATGAACGACCACGGGTAGGAACTTAAACATTTTTATTTATTTATTATTCAGACAGAGTTAATCAACCTTAACCTCGGTATATTTTTAATAATATGTTATTGCTTTGCGTAGAGGGGTTAGGTAGCATTGGTTTTAAGTCCGTCCATTAACCCATAAATAGTCCAACCGTCCATCTGTCTCCAGGCTTTAACTCAAGAACAGTGATATGTAGTTGCAATTTGTTGATCATATACATACATATAGGTACTAGCTGTACCCGCGACTTCGTTTGCGTGAACTACAGATATTACATATAAAAGGTTTTTCCCAATTACTCCTTTTACCGTGAGAATTTTTCAATATCGCGTTGCAAGTAAGCTTTTCGTTTATTGAGGTACTTGCATGCCAAATTTCAATCATCTTTAGATTTAGATTTTTTCATACAAAAGTTTTTTCCTGCTAACTCCCGTTCCCGTAAGAATTTTTCAATATCCTGTTCCAACTAAGCTTTAAGTTTACTATGGTACCTGCATGCCAAATTTAAAGCATCTAAGTGGTTTAGATTTTTCGTACAAACATGATTTTCCCGCTAATTTCCGTTCCCGCAAGAATTTTGGGAATCAATTTAGTGCACCTCTACGGTACCTTAGCTACGTTATTTCCAAATTTCAAGTGCCTACGTTAAGCCGTTTAGGCTGTGCGTCGATATGTCAGTCAGTCAGTCAATCAATCAGTCAGTTTCTCCTTTTATATATTTAGATGTTACCGGACAAACCCGATTTCAGGACAAACTCGATTGGCCTTGGATAAACTATGTAGTACTTGCGAGCTCGGGACTTTCTGGCACCCTAGACTGAGTTAAAAAAAAGAGTCCTCTTTGTGTTAAATTTTTTTAAACCACCCATATATACCTGTGACGGAAAAACTAGTTTAGCTTAGGCCAAACTAGTTTGTCCTAGAATCCTATGTGACAAACGCTCAATACGCAAAAAACACGGCATACCAACAGATAAAATGCAATATGTTTAATTAGCGCTATCTGCTTGTGACAATTAAAATTAGGATAAGTTCTCAAAAGATCAGTAGGTACCTATCTAACTAACCGAATTACGGAGAAGACAAATCGATTAAATACATTACCTAAGCTTCAACCGGCATTCTATACAATGCCTAGGTATTCTATATATTTCCTAGGTAAAGTGTGAAATACTTCAAACATTGAGTATCATTTCATACATTGCCTAAGCAACCTCGGCATTCTATACATTTCCTAGGCATTGTATAGAATGCCTGCATTATACACATTGCCTATAACATATACATAAAATAACGCTTTTTTCCCAGAGGGGTAGGCAGAGATCACTTCCTGCCATGTGCTACGGTCCTGGTACACCACTTTAGCTTCTTTCACGTCCATCAATCTTTTCATGCATGCTCGTCGATTATGGATGGTTTGGCATGTTGAGAGGATGAATGAAGGACGATTATCGACAGGAATATATAGAGGAAGTATAAATGGAAATGTCGACAGGGGAAGGCCAAGAAAGACCTCCCATGACCGAATAGGTAAAATTTTGAAGAATTGTCAAATCAACAGCACAATTCACAAAAAGACGTGTGGCACTCGGGGACTGCCGCGGTATAGCTATTGCATAGCATCGTCCGATTTCGGAGCAGCTCGTCTCGATTCGTGCGAGTTTCGTAGAGTCGTACAATACATCTAACCGCACGCACACAAACACCGTGCCGAAGTCTACCGAACTGAAACGACGTTAGACGATTGTGAGGTTTTTTTCGTTACGGAATTTCTTGGTTCGGTCGCCGCGCTCAAAGCCCGCGATAAAAGCTATGCAATAGCTTAAAAGATATCTGAAGACAAATAAATAAAGAACAAACCTCCTTATCTCCATCCACAGCATCCTGCAGCCGAGGGATCCTCCTTTTCGGTATGACGAGGAAGTGCACCGGGGCCTGCGGCGATATATCGTTGAACGCAAGGCAGAACTCATCCTCGTATATGATGTCTGCTTTTATTTCTACAAAATATATAAGATACATGTTATATCAAATCGGCTTAATAGGTTCTACTATTCAGTATTTCGGGTCAGTTTTTTTTTTGGCTGGATGATGGCTTGGAGTAGCCTCGTCATCGTCACCGGAATCGTTTTGCACTTGGACTTGTTTTTTAAATTAAAGTTTAATTTGAAATAAAACTTATTTTACGGATTAAACTCACATTTATAGTTGTTCTAAACATATTATTTAGAGACCCGACGTTTCAAGCTCTTTACTTGTGGTTACGGTCAAGACTGTAAAAAGCTTGCTAGATCCCTAAACAACATGTTTAGAAAAACAATACATGCAAGTTTAATCCATAAAATTAGTTTTATTTCAAATGTGTACTGTCCACACAAATAATAGACAATACTAAAGTTTAATTATTCAAGAAGACACATAATCAAAAGCACTACTATAGTGGACACAACTTATCTTGAGTTGACTGGCTCGGTGGTACAGTGGTTAGTGACACAGGTTCCAAACCTACGGTTCCAAGAGCCGTGGGTTCGATTCCCACTCGGGACAAATATTTGTGTGACGAAGATCGGTGTTTGTTCCGTGTCTGGGTGTATTATTAAATATTTAAGTTTATTTGTGTATCAACTGTTGATCCTGATTTCCGTAACACAAGTGCTTAAGCTACTTACCACGGGATCAGATCAATGTATGTGATGTTGTGTAATATTTATTATTTATTATAAGATGGGTCCACTAATAGTCTATTTTGTATTGCTATAAAACTCTTACAAAGAATTTTTAATTATCTTCTGAGAAAAATAGTAACTAGCATCTTAATCTAAATAGTCTACAGATAGGTAGGAAACACTGCTCTTAAACTACGGGTTAGACTGAATATAGCTTAACATCAGTATAAATCTATACTAATATTATAATACTAATTAATACTAATACAGTAATACCCCGCTTTACGCGACCCCATTATGCGCGGTTTCACTATAACGCGAATTTCAATTTCGCGCTCAAATGCCTAGCATTACGCGAAAAAGTGCGTATAAATATAATGTAGTCATTAACGTCTCTATGGTTGCGGAATTCCCGCTACCTGTGAGCAATGTGTTCGAAGAATAGGGAACACGCCGTCCTTCGACTTTGTTCTATGGGGATTCCGAGGTTCGTTTCGTTTGTTCCGTCATGTTTAGTTCGGCTGGCAGTCGTGTTTTAACATTTATTGGAGATACATACATAGGTACATAATTTAAAGTTTCGTCAAAAATGTCGAATTAAATTTTGGCTATGTTTAATCATAAACCTCGATATACGCGATTTTCAGTTAACGCGATTTTTTCTGAACGCATCTCTCGCGTAAAGCGGGGTATTACTGTACTAATATTATAAAGCTGAAGAGTTTGTTTGTGTTTGTTTGTTTGTTTGTTTGTTTGTTTGTTTGTTTGAACGCGCTAATCTCAGGATCCACTGGTCCGATTTAAAAAATTCTTTCAGTGTTGGATAGCCCATTTATCGAGAAAGGTTATAGGCTATATTACATTTTCAAAAAAAGTAAGGATCCGTACGGAAAACCCAAATATGTCACGCAAGATGTAAAAATCCTTATATCGCATGCGCTGCGAAAAGTATAAGTGTCGTTAGTTCAAATCTCGGCGTGACCACATTTTTAAACTGATATGTTTTGCTTCACCCTTTTTTATTTAAAAATCATGAAATCATGCATTGCAGGTGAATTTAAAAAGAACTACTAAATGAAACCGTTATTTTCAATAATTTTTAATTCGTATAAAAATTTGCCTTTAAAATTGGGGCATGATTGTTCATATTATGACCCATAGATGGCATCGTGCTTTGTACAGCATGCCATAAATGCTGTCAAGTTTGATATAACATGAGTACGTGATAAGTTTTTTAGTTTTTCAAAAGATGGCACTGTGCTTTACGTATTACTTTGATATTATATTATGGGAAAGTCTGTAGGTATGTAGGTTATACCATTCGTCAAATAAGTGAAGTTTGTCTTTTGGAATTGATAAATTTCGAGTGCCATTAAATTACGTAAATTACCAGAAGGGTTCTGAATCGACAACATGTATCGACAATATTCTAATTGTTGCATTTTTTCTATTTTAATTGACATATTTTTATGCTGTCAATATTTACGAAAGCATTTAAATTTCCATAATTACCGAATTGAAGATGGTTGGTTGTCAAAAAATACATTGATATAATCCTCAAGGGTTTGGTATCAGAAAAAAGGAAGAGATTATCACAATAAGATTAATACATTGTATTAAATATTCAATCAAATTAAACCAATTCAATATCGATTTCAAAAAATAATATGAAAATTCTTTATAAAAGTATAGCATCAGCATATTTTATTTTGTAAAGCTTTAAATTCGAAAGGAGTAAATGAGGGGTTTGCCGGGGATTAAGAAAGAACATGATTCAAGCACACACTATATCCAACTATCATCATTATTAGCCCATATATGTCACCACTGCTGGGGCACGGGAATATCCTAAACTGGGGCGATAGGGCCTAAGTCAACCATGCTGGCCAAAGGCGGGTTGGTTGACTACACAACCTTAAAATGTCTTCGTAGGTGTGCAGTGTGTGTTTCCTCACGATATTTTTCTTCACCGTTAAAGCGTCGAATAATCATACATAGGTATGAATTTAAAACTTGAAAAACACAGTAGTACGGTGGCGGTGTTTGAACAGGCAACCTCTTGCATAGCAAGCAACGACCTAAACTCGGCTCGGCCATCGACGCTTTTTCCCTCTCCAACCATTAAGACTGCTACCTGGCTTTGGAATAGGTCGTCCTATATTTCACTTTGATAGATGAAGTAATCTTAATTGTTCATAATGAACAATTAGGATTACTTGGAGATGATATATTCAATGTGAGGAAGCTGTTCACTATAAACTTAGATATTAGGATTTCCTACGTCGAAAAGAATAACCAAACATCAAGGAGGAAATATCAAACTGAAAGTAACATAAAATACTCAGGTCTACTGTCCCTTCATCTGAGCCAACACAATCAAAAGAAACAGCCATTTATGCTGCCAAACTTCGACACTCGCAAAGGGAACCACAATCTGCGAAGAACTCAGTATCTCAAAATTTAGAATAAAGCAACGTCCTAAAACACAGAGAATTCTAAAAAGAAATCGCGCTGTTCAAGTCCGTCGTGTACTTGGCCTTTTTATCCCAATTCACAGACCACATAATGAGTCGTGGGTTCTATTCCTACTCAGCACAATAATTTCTGTGGTGAATAATAATATCGATGTTTGTCCCGTGTCTGGTTATGCTATTTAAATATTTAAGTCAATACCACTGTTCTGATTAAAACAAGTGCGAAATGTGATGTTGTGTAATATACTTATTTATTACACGGTAAACGACTGATGATGATATAAACCAAAATGATTTTGTTTTAAATGGCAGAAAAGATTTTGACGGGACTTTTATTTATACGACTACTTTTAAGTTATAAAAAATTCAACATCCTGTAGTTCACGCGAATGAAGTCGCGGGCACTGCTAGTACATAAATAAAATAAATAAAAATCTGGGACATTTCCACACATGGTCTTCTGACCCCAAACTAAGCAGAGCTTGTACTATGGGCGTCAGAGACAGATATACATACATATATATTTTTAAATACATACTTAAACACATAATCGCACCCAGACCTACAAAATTTTTAGGAATCACTATAGATGCTAAGTTACACCTCATATCTCTGTTTTGGCGGGTAGACTTAGTTCAGCTGCGTATGCAGTTAGAAAAATCAGGAATTTAACTGACGTTGAAACGGCCAGGTTAGTTTATTTCAGCTATTTTCATAGTGTTATGTCATACGGTCTTCTGCTGTGGGGGTGTGCTTCTGATATACAGACTATTTTTGTATTACAGAAGAGGGCTATCCGATCCATATATGGCTTAAGATCGCGTGACTCCCTTAGAGATATTTTTAAAGACAAAGATATTTTAACCGTAGCTTCCCAGTACATTTTG
Source organism: Maruca vitrata (assembly GCA_039566165.1). Classification (NCBI taxonomy): domain Eukaryota; kingdom Metazoa; phylum Arthropoda; class Insecta; order Lepidoptera; family Crambidae; genus Maruca; species Maruca vitrata. The sequence continues at coordinate 3,494,643 of CM076937.1, read as the reverse complement.
GACTGTATCTTATATGTTTACAAGAACATGCAATCATTTAATAAAAAATCGGATACTCACCATTTTAACACAAGAAATAAACATAGGCTTGCCGTTTCAAGGCTCAGGCTTCAAAAGACTGGAAAGTCGTTCTTAGGTTTAAGCACAAAATTGTTTAATAAGATTCCACAAAATGTTATTGATTTACCTTTTTATAATTTCAAACTTTTTATTAAGTCGTGTCTTGTGAAAACGCATATTATAAAGTAGAAGACTACTTAAATGATAAAAATCCATGGACATGATGAGCTGCTCGCTTGGACATCAATGAATTATGTAACTTGTGAATTTTTATGTAATATGTGATTAATTTATTTACAACTTGACGTGCAAAAGTATTTCATGTAAATCTATTTGCAGAATAAATTATTTCATTACATTTCATCAGACACGGAACAAACACTGATGTTCATGTCACAAATATTTGTCCCGAGTGGGTACCGAACCCACGACTCTTGGAACCGCCAGCCAGGGTCACTAACCACTGTTCCACCGAGCCAGTCAAAAGTATGTTGTCATAGATCTCAAAGCAACAGGTTAAGTCACTAAAATAATAAATTCAGACTCTGTTTAAGAACTATGAGGCGTCCGACCGATTTCAGCCATGAAGTGCACAGGACATATTATAGTGCACAAGTGTACACGCAAACACAAGTGCACTCTATTTCATTACTCTCATAATTGGGAGAGACGGCAATCCGACATGACCGATGTGAGATCAGGTGCAGGACCACCAGCTTAACGTGCTTTCCGAGGCACGGGCGTTCAACCCCCAACGTTAGGACGTTAACTCCGGGCTGAGTAATTTCATAACAGAAAAACTAACACAGATTTTGCCCGACCCCGGACTCGAACCGGGGACCTCTCGGTCCTAACGCAGCACTTGCTACCAATAGACCAACCAGGCAGCTATGTTAGTTTATGAACTAACATTGTTTCCATCATAGATAAGGGCAATAATATCTACAGTTTGTAAGCTTGTATTAACTGGTTATTAACTTAGTCAATAGCAATCAAGCAATGCAAGGTCTCTTTGTAGGCAATGTCGAGTAGAACACTTGTAGTCATGAGATATCGGCAATTAACACTTGGACTTTGGTATATTGTACCTAGACATTAGAGTTTATTAGCTATATTGGATCGGAAGAGGTTGTAATAGCATACCTTTGGAGATAATCTTGTCAAATATCGTCGGGCCGGGGGTGGCCACACTTTGAGCTTGGGCCCTTCTAACTTCATCACTGTAAGGTCGTTTTACCGCAATAGCCGATCCCCGGGACAAGTCATATATATTTGTGGGATAGCTCTTCTTTATACGGAACTTTAGCGCGCGTTGTAACACTTTATTGAACATTTTGCGATGGAATTTTCGTCGGAATTCGTTCACATCGTACGCAATGTTGACCTTTCGGTTTGACGGATGACGTTTGGTTGACGTTTGAGAGATTGACAGTAAATTTTGGTGTTGCCAATATCTCTTTCATAAATATAACATCATATTATGTACTCAAACTCAAACTCAAAATATTTATTGCTTTTCCATAATGTACAAAAGGTGTTGCTTAAAAAGTAAGATTCAACTATGGACCCTGTCGGGCACAGTAATTTTTTTTAGGAGAGAGGAAAGACATTAAGAAATAAAATATATAATCTCCAGGTAGATTATCACTACATGATTAAAAGCAAAGTCGCTTGCCGTGTCTGTCTGTACTTAAAATCTTTAAAATCACATAATTGATTTTATGCTGTTTTTTTTAATAGATAGATAGATTTAAGAGTAAGGTTTTTATAAATTATACCCGAAGCGAAGCGAGGGTGGGTCACTAGTTGCTATTAATTTTGATTTATCCTTTTTTTCTATTATTTTATTTTCAAATCAAGACACCAGTCATTTATACTCCGTAATTGTGTGACCTCAATCGCTGTAAAGGGATTTTCTTCTTCTCGAATCAGCGGCAAAGTCAAACGTATTCAGCCTAGTATTCGGCTATGTCGAGTTATCAGATTTTTTTCTTTCCCGTATCATTAAGTCATAGTATGCCCTTAAAGCTCAAGTTTTTCCTTCCACCTACTTCAGGGTGAGGTCGACAGGCTCGATCAGGTTCTTTTACGTGTCACATAATATGGACTTTACAATCGCTTACATTTAGGTGAAATGAGGTCATTCTGAATGCAAGTTATATAAAATAAAAAACCCTTAATGTCAAAAGGGCTCGGCACTTCAGCCTATAGCTTATAACCCTGTCCAAACTTCCATTTCATCATCATCATCAGCTCATATACGTTCCCATTGCTGTGTTGTTCGCAAAATAAAGAAATATGAGAAGAAAGAAAAAGCGTCAATAGCCAGTTCTACCCTGCGAAGAAATTCTAGGTTGTGTAGTCGACCAACCCGCCCTTGGCCAGCGTGGTCGACTAATGCCTTATCGTCCTAACTATATAGTTGAGGGTAGGCTCGTGCCCCAGCAGTGAGGATGTATATGAGCTAATGATGATGATGAGAAGAAATAAAAAAGAGAAAATGCAAGAAAACACAAACACAATATCAAAATAACCATTATTTAATTTTAAAAATGCACTTATGTACAATGCGTATTAAATTATTACATCTACTATCACCATACATTACAGCTATACTTTATTCTAATACCTATCCTTTTTACAAAAATATTTCTAAACATCAATACACAGTACAAAGCAAAGTCGCTTCCCACATAAATATCTATATATATATCTGGGACATTTCCACACACGGTCATCTGACCCCAAACTAAGCAGAGCTTGTACTATGGGCGTCAGAGACTGATATACATACATAAATATTTATAAATACATACTTAAATACATAATCACACCCAGACACGGAACAAACACCGATGTTCATCACACAAATATTTGTCCCGAGTGGGAATCGAACCCACGACTCTTGAAACCGCCAGCTAGGGTCACTAACCACTGTTCCACCGAGCCAGTCTGTCTGTATGTATGCTTAAATCTTTAAAACTACGCAACGGATTTTGATGGGGTTTTTTAATGGATAGAGGGATTCAAGAGAAAGGTTTTTATGTCTAATACCCAAAGCGAAGCTAGGGCGGGTCACTAGTAGTTGATAAATCTAGATGAAAAACTAAAATAACAATAAATTACAGAGAAATAGTGTTTCTTAAGTATTTTTACAGACAATAACAGTTATTTGTACCAATAAAACTTCTATTTTGAATATGTCGTAAGTTTACAGACAATAACAGTTATTTGTACCAATAAAACTTCTATTTTGAATATGTCGTATATAGCATTAGTAAATCTTTAATACACCTGAAGCTAACTAAATAGCACAATATGTCTCAGAGATAAAACACAATTCAATTTAACATAAATTATTTCTCTCGTTAAACTAAAAGACTATTGTGATGTAGATTCTATACACAAATGTTTCAATTACATTTACAGGTTTTTAAATATTTTAAATACTTTTTTACAATAAAGCTGTATGTGTCTTTAAAAATAAAAAAGTCGCATAATATACAAATAAATAACTAAATCACGGAAATAAGTCTGAATATTCCATACATGGTTTTAAAATCATGTAAAAAATGTTTGAAGTGATCCTCAGTCGCCTAGGCTACAGTTTAGGCTTTCTCGGTGACCTATTTTAAGACCTAACCTTCTCAAAACACATGAGACACCAAGCCAGTAAGAGCCTTCACGACTCCATAGACGAAGTCTCTGATGAAAGCGTTCTGGAGGAATAGCTGGACCACCAAGGCTGTCAGGAAGATGATCACGCCGTTGTGGAGGTAGAACATTCTGGAATTAAGAATAAATAAAGTAAGTAAATATCACACAACATCATATTGAGAAATAAGTTGCTAGACAGTAGTAGTAGCAAATACATTGCTACTTACTGCCCGACGTTTCGACTGGGTTACACCAATCATGGTCGCGAGCGAACATTGGTATATCGCGTGTAGACCCATAAATACAGAAAGTCTAAAATCTTACAGATCAGCGATAAGTTTACCAGGGGCAAATCGCTAATTTTCCATACTTTCCTTCATCTTTACTCTTTAAAAAATGCAAAAGAAATTCTTTTAGCCCTCTATTTTTGCCACGCTTTGATGCCATAATTAAAGAATTTTGGTACACACACTGACTGAAGGATATAGGCTACTCATAACCGAGATCGCTTTGAAGGAGTTATAATTTAAGTGACTTCACGTGGAAGGAGTCACGGGCGGAAGCTAGTAAATTCATATTTACATTACAATTTTACGGTCACACACTTGTGCACTATAAACATGTCCTGCGCACTTGGCTGATCTCATTGAGATCGGCCGCCATGACTGAAATCGGTGGGACACCTTACTATTTTACGTGCTATATTCTAGATGAGATCCGATACATACATACATTCATAAATTCACGCCTTTTTCCCAGAGGGGTAGGCAGAGATCACTTCCAGCGATCCACTTTTCACCTCTGTGGGAAACGTGACGTGACGGGTTGTGGACCACGTCGCCGCCATTCTTCCTTGTGCATTGTTTTAACAAGGTCATTGCGTTCCCACAAGTAGCAAGGATATAAGACGGGGGAAGGAAAAATCCGAGGCGATAGTATCCTTCCTCCCCGGAAGGATACTATCGCCTCGGATGATTTGGACTGAGTCGATAGTAGCTCGAGGAGCCGGGGTCGCTTACCCGTATACCGTTCACCAACCACCGGACAGATAATTATTACTGGTATCCCTGATGAGTTCCGATCTTACCTTCTTATGTGCTTTTTCGCTTCTACTGAATTCTCTTCTTTTTCTTTGAGAACATATTTTTGTGTGCCCGTGAAGAATTTCTCGTATAACTCATTCCATCTAAAACAGACATGTATTAAAATTTATTTTCAAGTTCTCATGTTTACATCAATATATGAGTGGTCCATATCTGCGCTCTAGGCCCATTTGAATGCGCGATGAATAGTAATACCATTAATAATAATCTGTGGTAATACATATACATAAAATCAGGCCTTTTTCCCACAGGGTTAGACAGAGATCACTGCCTGCCAATTGCTACGGTCCTGTCACACCACTTTCGCTTCAACCACATCCATCAACGTCTTCATGCTGTGGTAATACTTACGTAAAAGACTTAGGGTCTAGGTTATACACAGCGGCGTCTTCAGGGCTGAGACGGCAACGCAGCTTATCAACGTTGTCTGTAACGAAGTGCCACTCCCTCATGCTGAAGAAGTTAAGGACTGTGTTCATTGCGCTGAGACGATTGCTCACTGTTATCAGACTGATCCTGGAAAAAGAAATTGGTTTAAAACCTCTCTGTCACCGCCGGCCCGGCCCAGATAGGCTGAATTGTTTTGATTTGAACAGCGCTTCTTCTTCTTATCGTATGGTTGATGAACAACCTGGTGTCAGAGTTTAAACCGCCCGTAGGCCTCTGACATGGCTTCACACACCGTTGAAAAATCTCTCAGGTGTGCTAGTTTCTTCACGATGTTTTCCTTCACCGTTAAAGCGTCGAATGATGGTACATATGAATTTCAGATTTGAAAAACACATTGGTACCTGGTGGGGTTTGAACTGGCGACCTCTCGACTGGCAACGACCTTAACCACTCGGCCATCGACGCTTTTTACAGTTTTTTTTGGACAGCGCTGCCATCCACAAACAATGTAGGCGCTGGTGTCGCGGACCAAAATGGTTTAGTTCCTCTTTCATTAAGGCATGGAACCCTTCCAGCTCATGTTTTCTCTCCCTCCTATGATCCCGGGCTCTTTAGGCGCGGCGTGAAACGGCATTTAAGCAGGCCCTCAGGGTGGCTCAATATGGTCTATTGTGCCTGTCGACCCCATATGTGGATCTCACTACTGCTTAAAATTAGGTGGAGTTAGGTCATCTTGTTAGCCTTTTTATATAAAAATCGCAAAACAGGCCCAGCGACCTTACAATGAATGGCACTGACGGAAGGCGAGTTTGGTGTGTAGTAGGCCTTTCTAATTTTGAATCTCTGATAATGATGGAATGCTGACGCGATACCTAACGTGATGGGAGGTGGTCAAAAAAAATGTACCTTTTGGTGCCTCTTGAGATAAAGCAAATAAATTTGTATCCCGTTTGCCTAGTTTCCAGTTACAGAGATAAAATTACTACAAATAAAATCCTTTAATAAACTTGCAACACTGTAGCATTTTTCGTTTTTCGCGGGTATCTGTCCAGAATGATAGAATACAACGTTTTGTTTCTATCATCGCTCATGTAATAAAATATTACATTAAATCCTCGAAGACTATGACTATAAAAATTAATTATGTTTTTACTGACTTACTTCATTTTGATACCAAAGATGCGTGCGACATACTCCGTCAGGTGCAATGGAATCGTCTGGAGCAAAGCTTCTAACACCTTCTGCAGGAATCTGTAACGAAGTTTTTATCCTTATGAATGACAAATGTGCTAGATAAGTAAATTTATCCTTACGAAAGCCCTTTCTATGCGCTTTAATATTGACTAATAACAGAACGCGCAATAAAGTACCATAGAGCCGCTAATAGATGGCGCTGTAGTTTGTAAATTTTGAAAGGCGGTGACGGTTGATTTAATTTCACCAAAAGATTTAAGAACAAACAAAAATGGTAAGAAAAAAACAATTTGTCGTATTGAAAAAGTGTTTAATTACAATAGAGTTCGCAATGGAAAATATATCTTTTTTAAATTGTATGTCGTCTAAAACCGAAATTACGAATGTTTCGAATTTGCACTCTCCTAAGCGCTCAGTTGTTAACAACGTATATATCTCGTATATCACACACATACATTAATTTGATCCTGTGGTATGTCGCTTAAGCACTATACTCTTTTTCACCTAAGATGATCCTTGTGACACTTCATTGTGTTCTGAATCACGCATTTTACGTTTGATAAACGAAAATAATTTTACTGCGCACTTTTTTCATTTTATTGCGGCGTCATTAGGAAAAATATTAAAATAAATATTTTTATACTTTTAAATGACGAACAGTATCGTTTAGTTTAATTTAATGTAATAGAAAATTTTAAAAAAATACCTATGCAGTTCGTATACGTAGAATGGAACGTAGTACCTAACTCTGACTAAGTTCCATTCTACGTAATACGAACTGCATAGGTATTTTTTTTTTAAATTCTATTACTTTAAATTAAACTAAATTTAGTTAGGATACTATTTCCCTTTTAAAAGTTTAAAATTATTAAAATATATTTTTCCTAATGAAGCCGCAATAAAATTAAATAAGTAAGTGTGCAATAAAATTATTTTCGTTTGTCAAACGTTAAGTGCGTGATTCAGAACACAATGAAGTGTCACAGGGATCATCTTAACTGAAAAAGAGTATAGTGTTACAGATATCGGAATTCAAGCAGTCAGGACGGACTGCTCGAAGCTGCACTGCAGATGCATAGTAAACTACAGATTTTACGTACACATATACACGAAACCGCTCGAGCAGTCGCGACCGCTCCGAGCAGTTAGCAGCACGATGAAATCTCAAGCAGTCGCCAGGCATAAGCTGTGACTGCAAGAGCGGTCCGTGTATGTTGATCACTGCCTAACTGCTCGAGCGGTCCGTGTATTGATCACTGGCTAACTGCTCGAGCGGTCCGTGTATGTTGATCACTGGCTAACTGCTCGAGCGGTCCGAGTATGTTGATCACTGGTTAACTGCTCGAGCGGTCCGTGTATGTTGATCACTGGCTAACTGCTCGAGCGGTCTGTGTATGTTGATCACTGGCTAACTGCTCGAGCAGTCCGTGTATGTTGATCACTGGCAAACTGCTTGAACGGTCCGTGTATGTTGATCACTGCCTAACTGGTCGAGCGGTCCGTGTATGTTGATCACTGGCTAACTGCTCGAGCGGTCCGTGTATGTTGATCACTGCCTAACTGCTCGAGCGGTCCGTGTATGTTGATCACTGCCTAACTGGTCGAGCGGTCCGTGTATGTTGATCACTGGCTAACTGCTCGAGCGGTCCGTGTATGTTGATCACTGCCTAACTGGTCGAGCGGTCCGTGTATGTTGATCACTGCCTAACTGGTCGAGCGGTCCGTGTATGTTGATCACTGCCTAACTGCTCGAGCGGTCCGTGTATTGATCACTGGCTAACTGCTCGAGCGGTCCGTGTATGTTGGTCACTGGCTAACTGCAAGAGCGGTCCGTGTATGTTGATCACTGCCTAACTGCTCGAGCGGTCCGTGTATTGATCACTGGCTAACTGCTCGAGCGGTCCGTGTATGTTGATCACTGGCTAACTGCTCGAGCGGTCCGAGTATGTTGATCACTGGTTAACTGCTCGAGCGGTCCGTGTATGTTGATCACTGGCTAACTGCTCGAGCGGTCCGTGTATGTTGATCACTGGCTAACTGCTCGAGCGGTCCGAGTATGTTGATCACTGGTTAACTGCTCGAGCGGTCCGTGTATGTTGATCACTGGCTAACTGCTCGAGGGCCTTATACTCTCGTCAACCACCAACCTGTTCTCAATACTGACGCCGAAGGGCCACCACATAACCTTGCCCAGCGGATGCGCCCGCGCATGCAGCCGCAGCCGCTCCCCCAACTCCCCCCACGTGGTGGGGTTGGCTCGGGTGCTGCAGTTGTACACTCGAACTTCGGGGTGCCTGAGGGAACACATAGTACACAATTAATCATAATCTGTAAAAAACAAATAATACATACATACACACATACAATCATGCCTTTTCCTAGAGGGGTAGGCAGAGATCACTTCCAGCGATCCACTTTTCACATCTGTGGGAAACGTGACGTGACAGGTTGTGGACCACGTCGCCGCCATTCTGCCTTGTGCATTGTTTCAACAAGGTCACTGCGTTCCCACGAGTAGCAGGATAGGATATACGACGGGGGAAGGAAAAGGGGAGGAAGGATACAAATAATGCCGTCAACAAAGGCCCACTTTATCGATGACGGCTGCTGGGGGATACACACTACTATGGACTACAGAAAATCGGCCTAAATATTAGTCTTCATGGATCTACACGCGATATTAGGAGTAGCAAATACATAGCTGCTTACTGCCCGACGTTTCGACTGGGATAGTCCCATTTAGTGTAATGGAACGCGAAAGTCTAAAATCTTAAAAAATTGGCCTGTTGCACACGCGGAGCTAGGAGTCTCTGTGCTGGAGTGTCTGTGCAAGAGCACATTCCCCATCCAAGAACTACATGGTAGAATCTTCATGGTGGGTGTCTCTGAGAAAACTTCCCCTTTCAAATCGTGTCTAAAAGGGCATACAGGACAGTAAGATTTTAGACTTATGCGTTCCATTACACAAAATATTAGTCTTTATGGGTGTACACGCGATATTAGGAGTAGCGAATACATAGCTACTTACTGCCCGACGTGCAGACTGGGTTGCACCAATCATGGTCTCAACTAAGAAGAACGACAGAAGGCGTGCGTTTGGGGAGGCCTCTGTCCAGCAGTGGACAGAAATGGACTGATGATGATGATGATGATGTTTATGGTCACAAAAAAATAAGGCGTCCGGCAGATTTCAGCCATGGCGGCTGATCTCAATTTAGATGACAGGTGTGCGCGCAAACACAAGTGCACTCTTCCCTTACTCTCATAATTCGGTGAGACGGCAATCCGACATGACCGATGAGAGATCGGGCGAAGGACCACCGGCTTAACGCGCTTTACGAGACACGGGCGTTCAACCGTAGGCACGCCCGTAGGAAGTTGGCGGTCGATGGTCACAACTCACTGGTCCACAGCAGTCTCCCAGCCCACAGCTATCAGGGTGTCTATAGCCAGGTCCACGGGTAGCAGGTCGGCCTGCGCCCCGCTCCGGCAGCGGAACACATGCAGCAGCCCCTTGCCGCCACCAGCCACTACTCCCGTGGGGCCGTTCAGGTTCTCCACCCAGCCAGGGAACGGGTGCTGGATGGCAGATATCACTGGAACATAAATAAAAATAAAAAAGTCAAATCTTAAAGAAAGGTCAAATCAAAAGTACCCGTAATCGACGAGCGTGCATGAAGAGGTTGATGAATGTGGATGAAGCGAAAGTGGTGTGCCAGGACCGTAGCACATGGCAGGAAGTGATCTCTGCCTACCCCTCTGGGAAAAAGGCGTGATTGTATGTATGTATGTATGTATGTAAAAATAAAAATAAATATAAATATTTCACAACATCACATACATCGATCTGATCCCGTGGTAAGTAGCTTAAACACTTGTGTTACGGAAATCAGAAACGAGGGTGGATACACAAATAAACTTTAATATATTTAATAACACAAGCAGACACGAAACAAACACAGATGTTCATCACACAAATATTTCGATGGCCCCACCGAATAAACGTGTAATAGCCATTGCACAAAAAAATTTTTTTTTGGTATTTCGTAACATTAGCCTCTTCTCTACCTCCCCAATTTTTTTTAGATTTTTTTGATCATAAACAAGCCAGTAATTGCATTAAAAACCTTTTTTCCACGGAAATAATATATATTTTTGTCACAAGAATATCATTTTAAGTGACTATTACATGCTTCATACTTTCTCTGCTTCACAAGAATAAACGTGTATGAACAGCAAAACGTTTGATACCTATTGTTAGTTCTTTGTTGTTAAGTATAGGCAATATGCGTTTGCACGTTTATTCGTGTATATTTTTTTGGTGCTTTTTTGAGTAATGTGTCTTGCACGAGAAGTATCTTTGCAAATCATTTTGCGTTGTTTCTTACCATAACAGATAAGTTTTATAATTTATTGCTATAAATCAAGCACCAGTATTCCATTATTCTTAATAAAATAAAAAGTAGAGTAAAAGTGCCTTAACCAAATATAAACGAAAATCAATTTTTGCAATCGGGTCCCGCAGGGTAATAATAGATAAGTTTTATTATTTATTGCTATAAATCAAGCACCAGCCGTGTGGTTACGGCGTAAGAATACAAAGTGCTTCATAAAGTGCCTCATACATAGCTTCCACTTCAAGTGGAAGCTATGTATGAGGCATTTAGTAGGCATTTAGTAGGATTAGCAGGGGCCATACATAGCTCCATAACACATTTCACTGTTGTAATGGGAGACTTCAATGCAAAGCTGGGCCGTAGAAGCGATGGTGAGCTGAAAGTGGGACGATTTGGATATGAACATCGGAATCTCAGGGGACAGATGCTAGCTGACTTTATGGAGAAAGAAGGACTTTTTATGAAGAATTCATTCTTCCGAAAGTCGCCGCACAGAAAATGGACCTGGTTGGGTCCGAACGGCTGAACTAAAAATGAGATAGACTACATCATGACCATTAGGAGACGTCATTTCAACGAAGTCTCTGTGATCAACAGGATTAAAACCGGAAGTGATCACCGTATCGTTAGAGGCACATTGAATATCAACGTCAAACTGGAAAGAACGCGTTCTGGTGAAGTCTACGCTCCGACCATCGAAGGCACATATCCAAAACCCCGAGAACTTTCAGCTTGAACTGTCAAATCGCTTTCAATGGCTGGACGGCTGTTCATCAGTGGAAGATATAAATAGCAGGGTGTAAACTGAAATGTTTATACGGTACGGTCCAAGTTTTTCAAAAGCCACCGTAAAAAAAAACCTCAAAAACTATCCGACCATACCCGACACCTCATCCTCATCAGGCTAGTCGACGTTTTTTGACGCTGAAAACTTCAAATGAAGCTGAGTCATATAGGCAGCTGAATAGACTGATTAGGAAATCTCTGCATGATTGCATGATTTACGCTCCTTTAATACCCAGCGTGTTAAGGAGACAATTAAGCGGAACCAAGGCTCCAAAGTGTTCGCAAGAGACGCGTCTATTGGGCAAGGCCAACTGGCAAAGCTGAAGACTGAAAATGGACGCGTGACGTCAAACAAGTCAGAGGTGCTACGGGAGATAGAGAGGTTCTATGAGCAGATATATACCTCGGTCTGTGCTGAGCCAGCTATGGTGGCGACAGACCCTAGAGCCAAGCTAACCCGACACTATACCGAAGACATCCCGGACATCAGCCTGTACGAGATAAGAATGGCTCTCAAACAACTTAAGAAAAACAAGACATCGGGTGAGGATGGAATCACTACAGAGCTCCTGAAAGCGGGTGGAACGTCGGTACTAAAAGTCCCTCAGAAGCTCTTTTATTTCTCCCCGCTCGACGGCGAAACGCCAGAAGCATGGAACAGGGGTATTGTGGTCTTATTCTTCAAAAAAGGTGACAAAACCTTACTGAAGAACTACCGGCCCATAACACTGCTAAGCCATGTCTACAAGCTGTTCTCTAGAGTCATCACAAATCGTCTCGAACGCAGGCTTGATGACTTCCAGCCTTCCGAACAAGCCGGTTTCCGAAAAGGCTTTAGTACCATAGAGCACTTACATACGCTGCGGCAGATTATACAGAAGACGGAGGAGTATAATCGGCCACTATGCTTAGCGTTCGTGGACTATGAAAATACATTAGGAACTTTATTGTAATTACAATAGTACATTGAAGTGTTGAAGTGTTTGTATAACAGCGCCACCATGTCAGTCCGAGTACAGGAAAATCGCACGAAGGAAATCCCCTTACAAAGAGGAGTACGACAGGTAGTTGTCATATCTCCGAAACTGTTTACTGCTGCTCTGGAGGATTCCTTCAAGCTGCTGGAATGGCAAGGACTTGGTATCAATATTATTGGCAAGGCGAAATACATCACTCACCTTCGATTTACTGATGACATCGTAGTCATGGCCGAGTCGCTGGAAGATCTAGGACAAATGGTCGATGACCTCGATAAAGTTTCCCAACAAGTGGGTCTTAGAATGAACATGGATAAAACAAAAAATATATTTAATGTTGCACCCACCGTACAAACTGTTGGGAACTTTACTCTCGAAATTGTGGACGAATATATCTACCTCGGACAGGCAATCCGTTTCGGAAAATCAACTATAGAGAGAGAGGTCAGTAGGCCGATGCAAATCGGTTGGGCAGCGTTCGGGAAACTGCACAACGTGTTCTCGTCCAAAATACCTCAGTGTCTCAAGACAAAGGTGTACAACCAATGTGTGTTACCTGTGATGACTTACGGCGCTGAGACGTGGTGCTTCACAAAAGATCTTTTAGAAGGCTCAATGTCGCGCAGAGAGCTATGGAGAGGGCTATGCTCGGCATTTCTCTAAGTGATCGAATCAGAAATGAAGAGATCCGTAGAAGAACCAAACTTGCTGACATAACCCACCAGATTAGCAAACTGAAGTGGCAATGGGCCGGCCACATAGCACGAAGATTGGACGGTCGTTTGGGCCGAAAGATCCTGGAGTGGAGGCCACGTACTGGAAAGCGCAGTGTGGGACGACCACCTACCAGATGGACCGACGACCTGGTGAAAATCGCTGGGTTTTGTTGGAAAGCTTCGGAAGAGGCCTATGCTCAGCAGTGGGCAGCAATTGGCTGAGATGACGACAATTTCATTAAAGATTATGTTGGAATTTATTTAGTTCTCAAAATGCTTATAAGATAAGCTGTTTGTTTTTTTTGTTGATTTTTGCTCAAATTCTATAGTAATGAGAAATATCTCTATGAATGTCATAGGCTGATTATTATAAAAAATAGTTTCATTGTTATTATTATGATAATAAATAAAAATAATATATAAAAACAGAAGTTTTGTTTATTTTCCCTTTTAAGATTATGCAACATTTTAATATTATATAGCGTGAATTCATAATGTTAATATGCATAACACATTGTAGAGCTAACTTAATGACACGAATATAAATGTAATTTTTATTACCATCCATAGATCACCAAATATTTCTGTAATACAAGCGTGCAAACAATTGCAGCCGCCATCAAAAGACGCGAGATTTCCCTAGAATAATAGTGTATCATTGCGTTATGTTCATCAACATCGTTTAAATTCACACGAATAAACGTGTAATGATCTATAACAGTCAACTGACTACTCTAATTTCACTCGAGTAATTGTATAATATGGATTTTCTTGATTATTGACTAAATTAACGACTATTCCTTAAAATAAAATATATCAGCTAAAAGATTATTTTTTTATCTTTAATTTCATTATACATTGTTTTAACCTACCTATAATAATACCCGAGATATTAAGGATTAAACGTTTTTATTCTCTCCTGTAAAATTGACGTTTTTCACATGCACGTTTATTCGGCGGAGCCATCGATTTGTCCCGAGTGGGAATAGAACCCACGACTCTCGGAACCGCCAGCCAGGGTCACTAACCACTGTTCCACCGAGCCAATTGGAAGAAGTGAGTCGAATAGAGTAAGAAGTGGTGAGTCGAGCGTAGGCGAATTCTCCTTTAGTGATTGCGTGCATTAGTTATTATGAAATCATGCAAAACGATTATTAGGTATCTCAAACATTAGGTGAGTCGAGCATAGTTGAATCGACAGTAGTTGAAACAACTTTAGTTATTAAGGAGTCAGAATATTGTAGTGAGAAGGGAAAATTATTGGGATGGGGATTTTTTTGGGACTAGTTTGTGGGAATATCCGACAGTAAAAGACATTAAAAAAGATTAGGACAATTTGATATCACCATCATCAGCCCATATATGTCCACACTGCTAGGGCACGGGTCTACCTTATTTAGAGCGATAAGGCCTCAGTCAACCACGCTGGCCAAGTGCGGGTTGGTTGACTACACAACCTAAGAATTTCTTCGTAGGTGGGTGGGTTCGTAGGTAAAGGTGTGGTACGCGAAGTTTGAACAGTGCAAACGTACGTGTTTTTCAAATTTGAAAATGTACAATTTAACGCCGCTTTAATATTTGAGAAAGACCCTTTAAGGTAGGCCCGTGCCCCAGCAGTAGGGACGTATATGGGCTGATGATGATTGCTGTGTTCTGTGCATTGCACTGTACCCCGCACTAAGCACGACTAATATTGGCTCGACAACGCACCATCACTGCCGTCCTGGCGGGCGGTCGGACACAGACTGACTCGTCCCCTTCCGCCGCGCGTGACGTATGACGAGACAGCATTAGTGCGTCCACTCACCGATAGATGGCCGGAAGATGGCGATGGGGTAAGAGGCGCACCCGTGCTTCTGCAGCGCCACCTCTGCCATCGCCTTCGTAAACGTGTATGTGTTGGGTTTCGGGGATATGTATCTGGAAGCAAAACAAAATGTATTATTAGAATATGCCAACGAGGTCATCATACCGAGGGGCTAGGGAGGGGGTAATGCTATTGTCGTATCTTAAATATCTGATTTGCCTCCAGGATCTGGGTACGCCTTTGATCGAAGTGTCGGTTTTAAATTGATTAAAGACGAGGGGCTCGATCTTACCCTAAACTTGTGTAATCACACCTCAAATAACTCAACCACTCTGGCGGGTTTGAACTAGCTAGATGTCTCATGGAAGCATTAGGACTAACAGAGTCCTAGATCTATAGTTAGTTATAGACCTTGGGTGCGAAACATTGAGATGGCGCCAAAACATTTTGAGCATGCATTTTAGAATCAAAGGTAGGGGGGGGGTTGTCTAAATCCCGGGGCTGGTGGTGGCAGCTAGCTAGATGGCCTAACATCAAAGCTCTTGCGTTAACTCTTGCCCTATAAAATTCAATTGTGTTTAAGAATCAGCGACAGTGGCTAGTACGTTAACCTTTTAACTGGTGGTGGCAACCATATTGTCACCAAGATAAAATAAGGTCCAAAACGAATGAAATTTTCAAAATAGTATACTGGTTAAAGGGTTTTTTTTTATAATAGGCTAACAAGATGACCTCACTCCATCTGATGGTAAGCGGTAGAGAGATCCAAATACGAGGTCGACAGGCACAATAGACCATATTATTGAGCCTGTCGCACTCACCCTGAAGGCCTGCTTAAATGCCGTTTCACGCGCCGCCTGAAGAGCCCAAGATCATAGGAGGGGGGAAAACATGAGCTGGAAGGGCATTCCATGCCTTAATGACACGGCTAACTTTAACCAGCTATCGTAGACTCACTTATCAACAATGCTGTCCAGCACGTCGTCTTCCACAGCATCAGTCAGCGCCAGCAGAGCGGGGAGAGGCACACGTGGTTCGTACACTCTCTCCTCAACCACTGAGAGGTCCGCGTTGCTGTACGCGGTGGATACGTGGATTAGAGCCTGCAAGAGAAGAGCAAGGTGGTAGCAGTTAGTTCAGCCGAGTGAGCGGTAGATGGCGCTATACGGTTTAATTGTAACAACGCCATCTTTTGGTGAGTTTGGCAAACTAACTTTGAACAAATTCGTTGTTGTTTTTAATATTTTTTGACTACGCGTAATTATACTAAGCTAACATACAATCGCAGAATGGAAAATTGATACATATTCGCGCATCTCTAGTATACTCTCTACATAACTAATGATGAAGTTTTTTATATAATATGTTTCATTTGAAGTTTCGTTAGTATTAAAACTAAAAACACTTCTTGTATTTTAAAGTGGATAAAATTTAAAATGTCTGTTGTCTGAAATGCATGTAGGTGTCACCTATAATTAAGTTTGCGTTTATCTAGGTTTTCATCTGGTCATGTTACTTATATCATATTGTTAATGTAATTTTGTTGGTGATCTTAAATAAATAAATAAATAAATAAGTGTCACCTACCTGTATATTGGGCAGGACATCGCACAACTCCATAACGCGAATGACTGAGCGTACATTCTGCGCCACAGCAGCCTTCAAACCCTCGTGGAACTTCAGGGTCGCAGCCGAGTGGAACACCACCGACACCTGGTGACAGAAAGGTTAAACTAAAGACAAAGTCCAGTATTGCGACAGCGGACAAGCTAGTTCAAAATGGTACCAACAGATGGCGCTGTCAGTAAGCCTGTGGTGACTCCATGCTAGTAGTAAGAAGTACTTGTGAATGATTCATCTTTATCATCATTAGCCCAAATACGTCCCTACTGCCGGAGCACGGGCCTACTCTAAACTAGGGCTATCAGGCATTAGTCAACCATACTAGCCAAGTGCGGGTTGGTCGACTACAGAACCTAAGAATTTCTTCATTGGTGTGCAGGTTTCCTCACAATGTTTTCCTTCACCATTAAAGTGTCGAATAATCGTACATATGAATTTCAAATATGCTAAACACAGGTGTTACGTGGCGGGGTTTGAACTTGCAGTGCAAGCAACGACCTTAACCACTCGGCCATCGATGATTTTTACCAACGCCTGACGACTGCTTTAGATTTCATCGTGCTGCTAACTGCTCGGAGCAGTCACGACTACTTGACGGTAGTATGTCGGCCCTAATATGGTGACAGCGGACAAGCAAGTTCAAAAAGGTACCAACAGATGGCGCTGTCCGTGAGGCAATGGTGACTCTAATGCTAATTAATTATTTAGTAATATAAAAGTAATTGGTACTTGTAATACTTGTAAATATAGAAGACTGGCTCGGTGGAACAGTGGTTAGTGACCCAGGCTATGGTCCTAAGAGTCATGAGTACGATTCCTACCCGGGACAAATATTTTTGTGACGAACATCAACACAAACACTGATGTGTTTGTTCCGTGTCTGGGTGTGTTATTGATATTTAAGTATATTTGTGTATCTACTGTTGATATCCGTAACACAAGTGCCTAAGCTACTTACCACGGATCAGATCAATGTATGTGATGTTGTGTAATATTTATTTATATAATGACTACATTGCGCAGGTTTATTGCAGTCACTGTATACAAACAGATAACGATGAACATGGCCGTAGACATACCTTCTAACTCGCAAGATTTAACATCTTATAAATGTAAACAAATAGCTTAGGTTATCCTAAGCTATTTGTTATCTGGGTAATAAATATCGGGGATATTTCCACACACGGTCATCTGACCCCAAACTAAACGAAGCTTGTACTATGGGCGTCAGAGACTGATATACATACATATATATTTATAAATACATAATCACACCCAGACACGAAACGGGGTCGCCAGCCGGGGTCACTAACCACTGTTCAAGCAATATTTTTCGGACTTAGCAACTTCGACAGCTATTCCAGCAAATTACTGACTGGCTCGGTGGAACAGTTGTTAGTGACCCTGCCTGGTGGTTCCAAGAGTCGTGGGTTCGATTCCTACTCGGGACAAATATTCATGTGATGAGCATCGGTGTTTGTTCCGCGTCTGAGTGTGAGTATGTAAAATATTTCACAACATCACATACATCGATCTGATCCCTGGTAAGTAGCTTAAGCACTTGTGTTATGGAAATCAGAAACCACAGTGGATACACAAATATACATAAATATATTTAATAACACACCCAGACACGAAACAAACACCGATGTTCGTCACACAAATATTTGTTCCAAGTGGGAATCGAACCCACGACTCTTGGAACCGAGGGTAGTAAACCTGGGTCACTAACCACTGTTCCACCGAGCCAGTCGTGTATTTATAAATATATATGTATGTATATCAGTCTCTAAAGCCCATAGTACAACAAGCTCTGCTTAGTTTGGGGTCAAATGACCGTGTGTGGAAATGTCCCAGATATTTATTACCTGGCTTATATAAAAATTAGCCTACCGATTACATCGGTCATGGCGGCTTATCTCAATTGAGATCAAGCAACTACGCAGAACATATTATAGTGCACAAGTGCGCAAACACAAGTGCACTCTTTGTACCCCTTACTCCAAGCCATCATCGTAGGGGTGAGAGCCATCCGTCCCCCGCAAGTACGGTGATGATGACGAGGCTACTCCAAGCCATCATCGTATTACAGTTAGTAAAATAAATCTCTATTCCCTTACTTACATAATCTTATAGTTCGGTGAATTTAATTTTTATAGAGGTTTGTTTGAACTTTTTTTACAAATACGTACAAAGTACAGCTATACCTTAAGATAGAAAACCCGACAAGTGACTCTGACCTCTCTCGGTCAGGTCGCGTACCGAGATCAGCACTGTAAGAACCGGCCATTTTCTTCTGATAAATGATTAATCGTGTCATTGACGTGCCATCAAATAGTTTCGACTTTCTGACGTACGTAATGAAAACCTTCGATCGTCATAAAATACTTACTGAACACGTTTTTACACGTGTTTTATAATCGGCGACGTGCCCAAAATATTATGTCACGTGCCATCAATGGCACACGTGTCATGGATTCGCCTACCCTACTCTGAGATCTCTAGAGAATTTATACTGTTTAATAATATTAACTAAATTCGACAATATATAATTTTAAACTGTCATGGTTACACACATTAGAAAACTGTAACTGTTCGGAAATATCGGGAGCTCATTAAAACAAAACAACATGGTAAATATCCCGAACAGTTACAGTTTTCTAAATTCGACAAGTTAGTAATATTTGTCTGCATCTATAGTCCTGCAAAAATGTGTCTAGTAGCCTATCGAATTGTTTTTTCACATGTATACCTGCAAATACCTGTAGGGCTACCATGAGTTTAAAACTTACGCACTCGATATCGCCTACGTAAATGTCTATGAAAAACTTGTACAGCGCCGCTGGTGGTTACGCGAAGAACTAAAATCGGCCGTATGAAAAAAACAACTCGATAGGTTTTTAACGTAAGTAAGTTTTCGACAGCCAACTCATGGTAGGCCCTCTGTTCCATCTGTAATAACTATTAATGTGACATGCAATAAAGAATTTGAGTTTGAGTTTGATTTTAATTCTTAGCGTTACCGCTAGGGGTGCTGTACTAGTTTTTCATAGACATATTTACATAGGCGATATCGAGTCTGTCACTTTTAAACTCATGGTAGCGCAATAGGTATTCTAAGTTTAATGAAATGTCAAGTACATCCTTATCAAGTTATTACTGCTTCACGTTTTTATTAAACCGAATCATAAGTAACATGGAGAATCATAAACATCTGACGTAATAAAGTTGAATGTTTGTATTTAAAATAACACGTAAGTATATGTATGTATATGTCGCTTTTGTGGCAAATGTAATAAACAAACATAAAATTAGATTAGCATTTGATAATTGATGGCTGACCAATCGACCATGGTATTCCATGGAAACTATTTTCTAATCTTATACAGACATTTTCTAGAAGCGTCGATGGCTTAGTTGTTAAGGTCGTTGCTTGCCTTGCCAGAGGTTGCCAGTTCGAAACAATACGATTGTTCGAAGTTTATGTAAGATTGACTGGTTCGGTGGAACAGTGGTTAGTGACTCAGGTTGATAAGCTGCGGTTCCAAGAGTCGTGGGTTCGATTCCCACTCAGGACAAATATTTGTGTGACGAACATCGGTGCTTGTTCCGTGTCTGGGTGTATTATTAAATGTCTTTAAGTTTATTTGTGTATCCACTGTTGATCCTGATTTCCGTAACACAAGTGCTTAAGCTACTTACCACGGGATCAGATCAATGTATGTAAGACTTTCGCGTTCCATTACACTAAAATTAGTCTTTATGGGTCTACACGCGATATTAGGAGTAGCAAATTACATAGCTACTTACTGCCCGACGTTTCGACTGGGCTACACCAATCGTGGTCGCGAGCGAACTCCCAAGCCTCCTAATATCGCGTCTAGACCCATAAAGACTAATTTTAGTGTCGAACACTATTCTTAGACTAGTTTATTCGGTACTAGATTTTTCATAGAACTTCTGAAACGAATTAATAAATATCTGAACCATCATCAGCTCAGGGCAATCAGGCCTTAGTCTACCACGCTGGCCAAGTGCGGGTTGGTCGACTACACAACCTTAGAATTTCTTCTTAGGTGTGCAGGTTTCCTCACGATTTCCTTCACCGTTAAAGTGTCGAATAATCGTACATATGAATTTCATACTTGAAAAACACAGTGGTACGTGGCCGGGTTTGAACTGGCGATCTCTCGTATGGCAAGCAGCAACCTTAACCACTCGGCCATCGACGCTTTAAGATTCATTATGTAGTTGAATATTTGCAACAAGGTACCTTAAAACCTTTTAACTAAGGCGTCCGACTGATTTCAGCCGTGGCCGATCTCAATTGAGATCAGCCAAGTGCGCAGGACATATTATAGTGCACAAATGTGCGCGCAAACACAAGTGCACTCTCTATTCCCTTACTCTCATAATTCGGTGAGACGGCGATCTGACATGACCGATGAGAGATCGGGCGCGGGACCACCGACTTTACGCGCTTTCCGGGCGTTCAACCGCCAAGATCCTAACTCCGGGCTGAGTAATTTTACTACAGAAAAACTCACACAAATTTTGCCGTGGTACCTGGCGGGGTTTGAACTGGTGACCTCTCGCATGGCAAGCATCGACCTTAACCGCTCAGCCATCGACGCTTTAAGATACATTATGTATGTCTCGATGGAGCAGGTTGCTCATCTCTAAAAAGTAATGAAATCTAGACAAAATCGTGGCAAGCCTAAGGTTCCTTACTGCGATTTCTTCATTATTATAGTTAGTGTTGTGTGTCTTGGCCGTTGAAGGGAACTCAAGGGTACCTTAAAACCTTTTTACTATAAAGAAGACATATGCAAATATTATCCATGCTATTTTACTAGCGTTATGCACCGAGGTAACCACTCATTAACGCACAGCGTAACTGTAACACGTGAATCAATATACTCACGTTACATTGAGCAGTTCGTCTGTTTGTATACTTTGTGTACAGACTCGTTAACGGTTGGAAAACACACCTCTTCAGATTGGTGAGTGACTGGTTTTTTACTTAGTTATATAAAGAAATAGGTTTTAACGTCACGATGGAGAAGATTTATTAAATTTGTTAGGTTGTAGGTAATAAAAACTGTAGTGGTTTATTTCCTATCTTGATTTGGATGTGAAGTACCTAAGCCTGGCTTAATTTGATCTTTAAGGTTAATTGTAAGACTGGCTGGCGGTTCCAAGAGTCGTGGGTTCGATTCCAACTCGGGACAAATATTTGTGTGATGAACATCGGGGTTTGTTCCGTGTCTGGGTGTGATAATGTATTTAAGTATGTGTTTAAAAATATATATGTATGTATGTATATTAGTCTCTGACGCCCATAGTACAAGCTCTGCTTAGTTTGGGGTCAGGTGACCGTGAGTGGAAATGTCCCAGATATTTATTTAGATATTTTATTCTTAAGATACAACATATATTATAATTATGAAATATGAATTGTTTTTTACATGTTATCTGATCGATCGGTTGCAGCGCCGTGCTATCCGTATTGTCGGTGATGTGGAGGTGTCCGAAACCTTAGAGCCTCTTCAACTACGTAGAGACATTGCCGGTCTAAGTGTTCTCTACCGTCTCTATAATGGGGAATGCTCTGAAGAGCTATTTCAGCTAGTCCCTCCCTCCCCTTTCCACTCCCGAACGTGGAGGAACGTGGCCCGGACTAAGAGGTTTAGCTCCTCTTTTCTGTCCCGTGTCATTAAGGCATGGAACGCCCTTCCAGCTCATGTTTTCCCTCCCTCCTATGTTCCTGGGCCCTTCAGGCGGGGCGTGAAACGGCATTTAAGCAGGCCACAGGGTGAGTGCGACAGGCTCAATATGGTATATTGTGCCTGTCGATCTCATATTTGGATCTCACTACCGCTTACCATCAGGTGGAGTGAGGTCATCTTGTTAGCCTATTATAATTCCATCCTTAGTAAAGACTGTACTCACATTCTTCAACTCAGCTACAGTCTCCTCGGAGAGCCCGAGTCCTGGCTGGGTGATGTCTCCGGAGACCAGCGTCAGCTTATCCAGCTGCCAGGGACACCTGCTGCGGACCACGTCGAAGACCTGATGAAAAGGTGGGGTTAGAACTTGTTCTTGAACGCAATGACCTTGTTAAAACAATGCACAAGGCAGAATGGCGGCGACGTGGTCAACGTCACCTCACGTTTCCCACAGAGGTGAAATGTGGATCGCTGGAAGTGATCTCTGCCTACCCCTCTGGGAAAAAGGCGTAATTGTTTTATATGTATGTATGTAGAACTTGTTCTAAGGAAGGAATTTTCGAAGATACATAAGATAAAAGCTATGTAGAGGCCTTTTAGACCGACTTCTAAAAAGAGGAGGATTCTCAATTCGACCATATATATGCTTGTTCGCTGATAACTTAGTTTATGAACCGATTTTATATTTTTTTTGAAAAAGGATGGTCGCTACGTGGTTCCATGATAAGGAAGTCAGGGTTTGATGAAGGGATCCCGGAGTAATCGACGGCAATCGAAGGCATTTTATAGGCATATAGAGGTTTTTGTGTACTTCCCAAAGCTACACTAGTATTCACACCAGTAGCGCTACCATGAGTTAGCTATCGAAAACTTACGTACGTTAAAAACCTATCGAATTGTTTTTTTCATAATACCTATTTTCTTTCCTTGCTTTACCGCTAGGGGCGCTGTAAATGTATTCATATCCTTTTTACGTAGGCGATATCGAGTCTGTCACTTTTAAACTCATGGTAGCGCTACTGGTCATACTAATTTTATGAGGCTGAGCTGATGATGGAAGGTCAACTCCTTAATAACTCTTTCAATACTATATGCACATTCAGACTACTAGTTAAAATATCAGCAGTAATTCAGGTGAGCTGAACTAGAAAAATAAGGGTGCAAAAAATGTAACACTAAAAAGTATAAAATAAGAAAATTAAAAAAGAACCGCCTTCAAAAACCCGACACATTTACGATTGTAAGATTTTAGGCGTTCGCGTTCCATTACAATAAACGCGTTATTAGGAGGTCGCGAGCGACCATGATTGGTGTAGCCCAGTCTGCACGTCGGGCAGTAAGTAGCTATGTATTTGCTACTCCAAATATCGCGTGTATATATAAGGTGTCCAACCGATTTCAGCCATGGCGGCCGATCTCAATTGAGATCAGCCAAGTGCGCAGGACAAATGTGTGCGCGCAAACACAAGTGCACTCTCTATTCCCTTACTCTCATAATCTGGTGAGACGGCAATCCGACATTACCGATGAGAGATCGGGCGAAGGACCACCGGTTTAACATGCTTTCCGAGGCACGGGCATTCAACCGCCAACTTCCTAACTCCGGGCTGAGTAATTTCATTATAGAAAAACTCACACATATTTTGCCCGACCCCGGATTCGAACCGGAGACCTCTCGGTCCTTACGCAGCGCTTGCTACCAATAGACCAACGAGAACACTTACGATTGCAATGCGTGGAGTTTCTGAGGGCGGTTCGTGTTATGTATTTTTTATTATTGAATGTGGATATGTGTCTAATTCATTGAGTACTTTGATAACCCTGCTTGCGCTGCCTGCTTGCCTTCGCCGTAACTCGCTAAAAAACTCCCATTCATCATCATCATCATCATCCTTGACGTATGCTCCTGCCAATCATCACCTGTGACTCCCTTAGCTGCTGCAGCCTGCGGGCGGGCGCCAGGTCCCTCTTGTGCCGAACCAGGAGGAACAACCTCTCCACATCCGGACATGTCATCAGCAATCGCTCCACCAGCACCTGGTCATCATAGACAAAGATTTCTTATAAAAAAAAATTAATTGCTGTTCGTTAGTCTGACTAAAACTCGAGAACGCCGCGACCGATTTAGGTAATTTTAGTATTAAAATGTTCGTCGTAGTCCAGAGAAGGTTTCAATGAGAAAATAAAGAAAAATAATCAGTATTGGCGGTATGAAATTCGCAGAGACCACTAGTTTTTGAAATAAAACAAATTTTACGGATTAAACTCGCGTGTATTGTTATTCTAAACATATTATTTAGAGACCCGTCGAGGTCATGGGCAAGACCTTCGGCCAACGAGACGATCAAGAGAGTCTTGTATGTTTCCCAAAAATAAATAAATAAATACTAGCTGAGCCCACGACTTCGTCCGCGTGGAAATGTAGAAATGAAATAGTCTGTATCCCCGTCATATATCCTTGCTACTCGTGGGAACGCAAGGACCTTGTTAAAACAATGCACAAGGCAGAATGGCGGCGACGTGGTCCACAACCCGTCACGTCACTTTTCCCACTGAGGTGAAAAGTGGATCGCTGGAAGTGATCTCTGCCTACCCCTCTGCGAAAAAGGCGTGATTTTATGTATGTATGTGTAAATAGTCTGTAATGCATCATCAGCCCTTATACGTCCCCACTGCTGGGGCACGGACCTATCCTAAACTAGGGCGATAAGGCCTTAGTCAACCGCGCTGGCCAAGTCCGGGTTGATCGACTACACAACCTTGGAATTTCTTCGTAGATGGGCAGGTTAAATAGTAGCCTATGTCCTTCCTCAGGCTCTGGACTATATCTGTACCTAATTTCATTTAAATCGGTTCAGTACTTTATGCGTGAAAGCGTAACAGACAGACAGACAGAGTTACTTTTGCATTTATATTATTAGTAAGGAGTAAGGATAAGGATGAGCTCACCTTCCCATTAGGGGTGAGAGCCATCTGCTCCCTCGCAAGCCCGGTGATGATGACAAGGCTCCTCCAAGCCATCATCGTTAGTCAATTAGGAATAAAAGCTCACCTTCCCCATAAACCCGGTAGATCCTGTGATGAAGAGTGACCGCCCAGCGTAGAACTGCGGGATCTGCGCCCCCGAATCCTCTTTGTATGACACCATCCTGGAAAAAGTAAGCTAATTAGTTAAGAATCTAATGGAGAGAAAGAAACTTAAGTAAAATTCTATTTATTTAAGTACTAGCTGTGCCCCCTTCGTTCGCGTGGACTACAGGATTTTACATAAAAAAGTTGTTTCACCAATAGCTCCCGTTCCCCTGGGAATATTGTAATATCGCGTTGCAAGAAAGCTTTACGTTTATTAGGGTACCTGCATGCCAAATCTCAATCATCTACCTTACGCGGTTTAGATTTTTTCATACAAAAGTTTTTTCCCTATTACTCCCGTCCCCGTGGGAATTTTATAATATACTGTTGAAACTAAGCTTTGAATTTATTAAGGTATCTGCATGCCCAATTTCAAGCGTCTAACTTATGCGGTTAATATTTTTCATACAAAAGGATTTTCCCGTTAATTCCCGTTCCCGTGGGAATTTCGGGAAATCCTTTCTTAACGGATGCCTACATTATAACATCTACCTGCATGCCAAATTTCATCGCGATCTGTTCAGTGGTTAGATAACGGGTAAAACATTACTTCTTTATAGCGCAGTCGGTTAAAAAGTAGCCTATATCCTTTTCTATGCTCTGGACTATATCTGTGCCAAATTTCGTTTAAATCGGTTCAGTACTCTATGCGTGAAAGCGTAACAGACAGACAGACAGATAGAGTTGCTTTCGCATTTATAATATTAAAGGGCATAGGCTACTTTTTAACCGACTGCGCTATAAAGAAGTAATGTTTTACCCGTTAAACATATATACGCGGACGAAGTCGCAGGCGGAAAGCTAGTTATAAATAAAAGTGGATCGCCGAATTTTCTGAACGAGCATAACTTCCGAAATACTGCACCAAATTGGGTGATTATTTTTATGTGTTTATTATTTTAAGGACAAGGTTAATGAAATTAAAAGATAAAATGAAATTAAAGACATTTCGCGGTAAAAATATAAGGCGGTATGAAGGTCGCCTGGTCAGCTTGTAACCACATACCTAGTATATGTATAGCAAAGTCGCTTCCCGCGTCTGTCTGTCTGTATGTATGTATGTATGTATGTATGTCTGCTTCAATCTTAAAAACTACGCAACTGATTTTGATGGGTTTTTTAAATAGATAGAGAGATATTTTTATTTGTTGTTATAATGTTATTAATTATGTTGGAGCGCGAGCGTCCTCAGGCTTCCTCAGGCTTCCTCGGGCGTCATCGGCTGTCGTCGGGTTATATGCGCGCGCGCGGGGCCGCGGTCCCCAGCGCGCCACTCACTCACTCTGCCTTCAATCCCCAGCGGCACCGGCCGCATTCTGTTGTGTCCTTCCACCAGCATCAAATACACCTTAGAAATACAGTCCACCTTTCATTTAAGTCCCTTAGTTAGGACCCTAACAATTAAATAAATAAATAAATATCTGGGACATTTTCACACACGGTCATCTACCCAAACTAAGCAGAGCTTGTACTATGGGCGACAGAGACTGATATACATACAAATATATTTTTAAATACATACTTAAATACATAATCACACCCAGACACGGAACAAACACCGATGTTCATCACACAAATATTTGTCCCGAGTGGGAATCGAACCTACGACTCATTGGAACCGCCAGCCAGGGTCACTAACCACTGTTCCACCGAGCCAGTCAAGAAGTTTAAATCTCTCATGCAAAAATAAAAATTGAAAAATCTCAATT
This sequence comes from Maruca vitrata, assembly GCA_039566165.1. NCBI lineage: Eukaryota > Metazoa > Arthropoda > Insecta > Lepidoptera > Crambidae > Maruca > Maruca vitrata. The sequence continues at coordinate 3,467,363 of CM076937.1, read as the reverse complement.
TAGATAGAGCTGAAGAGTTTGTTTGTTTGAACGCGCTAATCTCAGAACTACTAGTTCAAATTGAAAAAAAAAAGACACTCGGGGACTGCCGCGGTATAGCTATTGCATAGCATCGTCTGATTTCGGAGCAGCTCGTCTCGATTCGTGCGAGTTTCGTAGAGTCGTACAATTAGTCTAACCGCACGCACACAAACACCGTGCCGAAGTCTACCGAACTGAAACGACGTTAGACGATTGTGAGGTTTCTTTCGTTACGGAATTTCTTAGTTCGGTCGCTGCGCTCAAAGTCCGCGATAAAAGCTATGCAATAGCTTAAAAGGTTATTTTGTGTTGGATAGACCATTTATCGAGGAAGACTGTAGGCTATAAACATCCACGCTGCGACCAATAGGTGCAAAGAAACAATGTCAAATGTGTAAAAAACGGATGAAAACGCGGACAAAGTCGCGGGCACCGCTAATGTAAAGAAAAAAATACTGTGAATGAAGTACAGTCGCCGTCAGATATATCGTAGCAGACAAGGTGACCAAATACATCTGAACAATTTAAAATGTCAATAACTTCGATACACTACAAGTAACCATAAATATCTGAACATTCAATACTACATTAAGATCTGAGCAGATGCTTGTCATTAACTTCTAAACATACAACTAGCCAATAATATCTGAACACTCATCACGTCAAGTGTATCTATGCAGATAAGCCATTGTTTTTTTAAATCATTATGTCAAATCACTGACTTGGAAGTACCAATGCGAGGTTACCAATCATTTGAGAAACCAATTTAATAAAGTTAAGCATCTGTATATAATGTTTTTGTCTCAGAAGAATGATTTTTGTAAATCTTTGGGTTTTCGCATTGGAAAACTATTATGGTCACCGCAGACTATAATAATAATGTATTTGAAAAATAATATTAAGTCCGTTTAAAAATAAAAATATCTTTATCTAATTCAAAGTCAAAGCCTAGCCAGCCTTTAATAATTATTTTGCTGAACACTTTTTTTTCTGACTAGCACTATAGTAGAATAAACTAAACAGTTAGCCTAATATTTAAAAATTATTTAGTTATTACAATATTTCTTTAACGAATACCTAACTTAACATTATCTAACAACATCGCATAATACATTGATCTAACTCTGTTGTAAGTAGCTAAAGCATTTGTGTTACGGATATCAGAATCAACAGTGGTATCACAAATGTATACTTTAATTGTTGGGTTTTGTTGAATTCATTCGTCGATTCATTGCAGGATTTGCATTGACACACTTCAGATTACTGTGATGACAGTAGTAGTCAATAACGGCTTTGTTTGACGGCCAAATCTTATAGAGGAAGATCCCAGAGCCGCCAGACATCACTTATTTTCTAATGGACAAAATATATACGATTGAGTAGTGGTGGGGTGTACTATCATCATATGACTAGTTGCTACCTTGACCAGACGGCCATTTTTCAGATATCAACCAATCAAGGTACATAGAAACACTGCTCACCTCACTTAAATTCTGATGGCTGATTTTAACATATATTTTACACAATATCATTAAAAATCAGGTTTTATTACTCCCAGACACATGCGGTCGGCGGTTTTACCTTACAGACGCTTTAAAGCTATGAAAAAATGTTTACTTTTACTTAATTTTACTTATTTTGTGATGCTTGATTTTTATATATGTTATTCAAACAACTATTTTAAAACGTTTTGCAAACGGACAGACCAATCCAAGGGGCCAAACATTCACCAGACCCAACTGTTTTAGATTTTTTTTTTAAATTGAATTTAGTTAAGTTTTTCTAATAAAATAGTTTGTAAGGTACAATTCTATAACTATTGCGGTCAGATGAGCACTTTTTAGTTGTTTGAATAACATATATAAAAATCAAGCATCAGAAAATAAGTAAAAGTAAAAATTTTTTCATAGCTTTAAAGCGTCTGTAAAGTAAAACCGCCGACCGCATGTGTCTGGGAGTAATGAATCCTGATTTTTAATGATATTGTGTGAAATATATGTTAAAATCAGCCATCAGAATTTAAGTGAAGTGAGCAGTGTTTCTATGTACCTTGATTGGTTGATATCTGAAAAATGGCCGTCTGGTCAAGGTAGCAACTAGTCATATGATGATAGTACACCCCAACACTACTCAATCGTATATATTTTGTCCATTAGAAAATAAGTGATGTCTGGCAGCTCTGGGATCTTGGACCATTAAATTTCATGAGTATTACTAATTTTAACTAGCACACACACATGCACACACACACATACAAACCCAGGTTCACACTCGACTGTGATGACAAGACTAGACATTTCAAAACTGTCAGAGTAAATTATCAAAGAGTTCCTGTTTAAATATGTAGTATTTATAGTAAAGGCACTTCCAACTGCAATGTTTCCTCAAGTGCTCAGATTGACACTTGACGTGATTAGCGTTCAGATATTATTGGCTAGATGTATGTTTAGTAGTTAATGACAAGCATCTGCTCAGATCTTAATGTAGTATTGAATGTTCAGATATTTATGATTACTTGTAGTGTCGAACTTATTGACATTTTAAATTGTTCAGATGTATTTGGTCACCTTGTCTGCTACGATATATCTGACGGCGACTGTACCACTAATTCTCTTCTTCTTATCGTATGGTTGATGAACAACCTGGTGTCAGAGTTTAAGCCGCCCGTAGGCCTCTGACATGGCTTCACACACCGTTGAAAAATCTCTCAGGTGTGCTGGTTTCCTCACGATGTTTTCCTTCACCGTTAAAGCGTCGAATGATGGTACATATGAATTTCAAATTTGAAAAACACATTGGTACCTGGCGGGGTTTGAACTGGCGACCTCTCGCATGGCAAGCAACGACCTTAACCGGCCATCAACGCTTTTTACTTTACTTACTTTACCTACCTTTACTTCTTAATCAAGTTTTTAAGACTAAGAATAAATTTATTTCATCTGGTTTTAGTTAAATCCTAGCCATGTGACTAGAAGAGTGATGAGTATGAATGTCAATGGACGTAATAGTAGAGGAAGGCCGAAGAAGACATGGATGGATTGTGTGAGAGATGATATGGGAGTGAAAGGAGTAGACGCAGAGCTGACGAATGACAGGCCCGAGTGAAAGAAGTATACATGTTGCGCCACACTTAGCGTGGGACAAGGGCAGGAGAATGATGATGATGATGATGGTTTTTGTTAAATCCTTCTGTTAAATAACTCATACAAATAATGGCTATGCTAGCGGCCTTACGATTGAAGGGCAAAACGACGAGTCGAGTTGTGAAATGAACCTAAACAAACACTTGGTGCTAGGGCTGCCAACCGTCCGGATGGGACCGGACACATTAGGTACAATTTTTGGTTCATTGTCCAGTCAATATTAACGTAGTCCGGTTATTCTTTTCTTTCGCAATAAGCTTGATATTTCGAACACATTTTCTTCATTCACTAATTATAAAAAGACACAAAATCTTCAATAATGTAGTGTTTGGGCTTTCAACCAAGTTTTTTTTATTTCCAATGCCGCACTCCTTCGTTCACAAATACATATGTCACGGTAAATGTGAGCAATCGGTAATTATCTATAATTACTGGTGACACACATGGTAAATGTAGTGAATTAATCAAATTTACTGGTAATTACAAACTCCCGCGAGACTGTGGTAAATGTTGACATTGCTGACAAAAATCACAACTACTCTACAATTCCAAATGTCACAAATCTCCAACCGGCAAAAATATATTGACGAGAAAGAATTTGAAGAGTTCCACTAAAATATAAGATAATATTTTTTTAAAAACCAAACATGAAGTTGTGTTTCTAGATACTTGAGTGGTTTATTTTATAACTAGCTGTGCCCGTGATTTCGTTCGCGTGGACTACAGGATTTTAAATACAAAATTAAATCTATGAGGGTATCAAATTTCAATCATCTATCTTACGCAGTTTGAAATTTATGTTTTCAGAAAAGTTATTTATAAATACATACTTAACTACATAATCACACCTAGACACGGAACAAACACCGATATTCATCACACAAATATTTGTCCCGAGTGGGAATCGAACCCACGACTCTTGGAATCGCCAGCCTGGGTCACTAACAAAACCATTGTTTCACCGAGCCAGTCAAGTCAGTTTTATTTTATTATTTACCACATTTACACAAAGGGTATGGTAATTTTATATAATTACCGGTAAATGTGATTAATTCGATAGTTTTCACCACCTTTACCACGAACACTAGTAATTATGCATAGTTACCGGTAATTATACATAATAACCACTCTATCCACTTTTACCGTAATACATATCCACACCCAGACACGAAATAAACACAAATGTTCATTACATGAATGTTTGTCTCGGGTGTGGATCGAACCCACGGCCTTTAGGACCTTAGCCAAGATCACTGACCACTGTTCCACCGAGCCAGTGGGTCAAACTGACTGGTCTATCCTGTATTCATCAGCCCATATCTTTCCCCACTGCTGGGGCACGGGCCTACCCTAAACCATTGCGATCAAGCCTTAGTCAACCACGCTGGCCAAGTGCGGGTTATTCGACTACACAACCTTTCTTTCGTAGGTGTACAGGTTTCCTCACGATGTTTTCCTTCACCGTTAAAGCGTCGAATAATCGTACATATGAATTATCTCACTGTCCTATATTAAGTTTGGCTGAATGGCAGCCCTATTTGGCACCAATGTCGAGGCAGGATTTACCACTCCAAAGCTAATTGAAACACCAAGCGGTAATATAGCTAATAAATAAGAAAATCAACAGTTCTCGATGATGACATAGGTTGAGATAATGTGATCCTTAAAAATAATGGTGTTACGATATATAGTATTGTCTATTATTATGCGTGAAAACTACACATTCTTCTTTTTCTTATAAATAAAAATGAATTGCTGTTCGTTAGTCTGACTAAAACTCGAGAACGCCCGGACCGATTTAGGTAATTTTGGTTTTTAAATGTTCGTCGTAGTCCAGGGAAGGTTTCAATGAGAAAATATAGAAAAAAAACAGTATTGGCGGTATGAAATTCGCCGGAACCACTAGTATGAAAAAACTAATTTTACGGATTAAACTCGTGTGTATTGTAATTCTAAACATATAATTTTTGTGAGTTTTTCTGTTATAAAATTACTCAGCCCGGATGAACGCCCGTGCCTCGGAAAGGACGTTAAGCCGGTGGTCCTGCGCCCGATCTCTCATCGGTCATGTCGGATTGCCGTCTCGCCGACTTATGAGAGTAAGGGAATAGAGAGTGCATTTGTTTTTGCGCACACACTTGTGCACTATAATATGTCCTGCGCACTTGGCTGATCTCAATTGAGATCGGCCGCCATGGCCGAAATCGGTCAGACGCCTTATATTTATTAAATTTATGACTAACAAAAGTACCCGTAATCGACGAGCATGCATGAAGAGGTTGATGGATGTGGATGAAGCGAGAGTGGTGTGCCAGGACCGTAGCACATGGCAGGAAGTGATCTCTGCCTACCCCTCTGGGGAAGAGGCGTGATTATATGCACCGTGAATTTTAGTGGTTGTTTTCCCGTGGCAGAACGATTTGCCTTTAGTAATATACTATCGAATCATGCAAATAATTCCACGAAAAAAAAAAATTTTTTTCAAATTTTCAAAATAATAATTTTCCAACTCGAGAACGAGAGAAGTTATCGTTGTTTTTGAAGATGTATTCAGGCACTGCTTGCCGTATGAAATCGATGCTTAAAGCTAAAGAAGCTCTACACCCTAAGTCATAAAGCGGTTCGAACGTGCTTTCGAGTTACGGTTAAACCTTTCGTAAAACCGGCATTTATTGATTTTACCAAAAAAGAACTGCACACATCTTTTGTACTACTAAGATAGAATCATTTTACTGCGGGAAAACAACCACTAAAATTTCACGGTGTATGTGTACCTATGTATTTATGACTAATCGATTGTTTTGACGACACTATGTTTACTACCTATGTGTTAGATGTGTTCAATTAACGATAAGGTTAAAATTGCTTATTGTATTATTTTTGGAGTTGTGATGTCATTATTTGCGATCACTTAAGGCCAGCTAAGACCTTATAGGGCTATGTTACCTTAAAATTTGAAAGTAGTTTAAGATAGCATTGCCGATTTGTCGATAATAAGTGACTAACAAATATATTAAATAACTTGCATAGTATACTTATGAAAAGCGTCGATGGCCGAGTGGTTAAGGTCGTTGCTTGCCATGCGAGAGGTCACCAGTTCAAACCCCGCCATTTACCACTGTGTTTCTCAAATTTGAAATGCATATTATGTACGATTGATTATTCAAAGCTTTAACGGTGAAGGAAAACATCGAGAGGAAACCTGCACACCTACGATGAGATTCTAAGGTTGTGTAGTCCAACCCGCACTTGGCTAGCGTGGTTGACTAAGACCTTATCGCCCTAGTTTAGGGTAGGCCCGTGCCCCAGCAGTGGGGAGGTATACGGACTGATAATAATGATGTTGAATATTCTTTTGATAACAGCGACTTTGATGAGATGGGCTGATAATGATGATGACGAATGACAGATTTCATACATTTCTGGTAACATCTAGAATACAAATAAATATACTTTGTCGGTCAGTGTCGATGTCGTAGTGGTTAGGCCTTGGCTTCTATGCGAGAGTCTGCCAGTTCAAACACCGAATGTGCCAATGTGTTTATGAGTTAGAATTACAAGATTCTTACCTTATAGTATAAGATCCGGCTGCAAAATCACTACGTAAATAATGTGGTTAATGAAACTATTTTTTTCCATAGTTACATGAATAGGAGAATACTGTTACGACCACGAGAGACCGTGCAAGCGGAATTAGTCTTATCGTCGTATGGATAAGGTCTATATTCGCTTGCACGATACTACGCTACACACTCTGGTAGGTTGTAGCGAGCTCTAGAGTGTTCTAAAGTAATAATAATATTACGACCTTGAGAGACCGTGCAAGCGAAATTAGTCTTATCGTCGTATGGATAAGGTCTATATTCGCTTGCACGATACTACGTCACACACTCTGGTCGGTCGGAGCAAGCTCCAGCGAGTTCTAGAAATTTCGATCCCGAGAATATTCTCGACGCCTCGCGAAGAGCTGCGTCTCTGGGTATAAAAGCGGGATGTACGACGCGACGGGACAGTTCCGATTTGGAAAGCGAAGCGAATCAGTCTCCTGCGAACTAGAAGTGATCGAGTGCGTTACCTGCGAATAGTTTCAGTGAAATTCAGTGTTTTAGTGTGATTCAGTGTTTTAGTGTTATTTAGTGTTCCGTGTTTAGTGTTGTTATTAAGTGTTTTTAATTGTGTTTTAAGTGTTTAATTGTGTAATTGTTAGTCGTTAAATAAATTAATTGACTTTTGGTGACTTTTGGCGTATCTTGAATTTAACGTACCCCGTTCCCGCAACAATTGGTGTCAGAAGTGGGATTCAAGATGCCTCTTACACCACGAGAAGACAGTGAGGGTCGAGTAACAAGGAGTCAAACCGCGGCCCTGCATGAGGGTGAAGGCACTTCAACGGAGGGATCAATTCAAACATCAATTGGGCCTGTGGAGCTTGCAGACTTATTTAAAATGCTGCAGACACAAGCCCGTCGCCAGGAGGAGCAAGCCCGTCGCCAGGAGGAGCAAGCCCGTCGCCAGGAGGAGCAAGCCCGTCGCCAGGAGGAGCAATTCGCTAAACTGAGGGAAGAACAAGCCCTTCGCCAGGAAAAGCAAGACCTTCGCCAGGAAGAGCTAAGCAAGAGTTTGTTGGGGGCTATTGAGAAGAAGCACGAAGTATTAGAAAAGCAGATTGATGCTCTCAAAGATGATGTGCTAAGCGTCAAGACCCAACACGAAGATCGACTCACCCAACACGAAGATCGACTCATCCAACATGAAGATCGATTCACCCAACATGAAGATCGATTCATCCAACATGAAGACCGATTCACCCAACACGAGGATCGTCTGGAGTCAGGTGGATGCTGAGATGCGACAACTGCATACCAAGATGGCAAGAGTGGGGACCCGGGGTGCTACGGTAGTGTCGGATTCTCCGAAAATCGAAGTACCCCACTTCGATGGAACGACGTCTTGGGCAGCATTTTGGTATCAGTTCGAGACGGTGGCTAAAGGAAAGGGGTGGAACGAGGAAGAGTCCTTGATAGCTCTGACTCTGGCTCTTCGTGGAGATGCCCTGCTCACGTTGGAAAACCTGCCTTCGGATAACAGAACTTTAGGTGCTCTCCAAAGAGCACTAGAAGGCAGGTACAGCGACAAACACCTGGAACACGCGTATAGAGCACAACTCCGCGATCGACAGCAGAAGCCTGGTGAGAGTCTGCAGCAATGGGCAACGGAAATCGAAAGGCTAGTCAGACGTGCGTACGTGTCATGCCCGACAATGGTGGAATCAATGATCCCGCAAGCTTTCTGTGATGGAATTAGAGACGCAGACGTCAGACACACCGTGAAATTGAGCCATCATCCAGACCTTACAGGAAGCTCTAGCCCATGCTTTGGAGGTGGAAGCCGTGCGTCAAGACGCTAGAACTCAACGACTTCGGGAGGTTGTGGTAAAGGAAAAACCTTCTTTGGGTCCGATGTGCTATGGCTGCGGCGAGAGGGGCCATATTCGGAGTAGTTGCCCCAAGCGAAGATGGCCACGTAGAACGACAGTAGCGTCCTCTACACAGGTGGACGCAGAAGAGCTGTCGTTAAACTAGAAGAAGCCAGGGCCGTGGGGCGGGCGCTGGCTGGTCAACATCGAGCCCCTACCGTCACTGTTTCACAGATTGGTAATGGGAACAACCTTACAGTGGTTGGACAGCTGAACAGCGTAACGTGTCATTTTACTATTGACACCGGTGCTTCAAGAACAATAGTGCGTCCGGAGCTATTGAAAAGGACTATTGTGTGGAATCAAAGACCATCCGTTCAGCTTCAAACAGCAACAGGCCAGCCAGTTACCGTCTTCGGTGAGACGATGGCGAAGATAACCATTGGAGAACAAACCTTTGAATACGGTGTACTCATAGCAGACATCACGGACGATTGCATCATCGGATTGGACTTTTTAAGAGACCAGAAGTGCGTGGTAGACGTCGCTAGAGGAGTACTTAGTTTCCCCGAACAAGAAGTATTCCTAGAGGGAGCGAGATCATGCGCAGTTTACTGCCTGAAAAATACGACCCTACCGCCGAGATCTGAAACACTGGTCAAAGTTAGATTCCCTTACACTGCGTGTCAAGGGCGAAGCGTCGTCATAGAAAACTGCGGCGACCATCCGAGTTGGATCACAGCAAGAACTCTGGCAATGACCGGAAAAGGAGCGCTGGTGCGAGTCATCAATCTTAGCGAAGATGAAGTGCAGCTACGAAGAAACTGTGTCATCGGACGGTGCGATGCAGGTCAATCCATCAGAAGGCTGAAAAGGGCCCGGGAACCGGAATCCTGTCAACGAGATGACGTCACGCCGCTCCTAGCAAATTGTAAGGACAAACTCTCTGAGCGGGAACTTCAGCAAGCTAAAAGGTTGTTGCTAGATTTCAACGACATATTTTCGAAGGGTGACCATGATTTGGGAAGGACAGGTCTCGTTAAACACAGAATAGACACGGGAGACGCGCCACCAATCAAGCAGCGGCCTAGACGCCTTCCATTTGCCAAAGAGAAGGAGGTAGCAGACATGGTTGCCGAGATGCAGAAGAACCGCATCATAGAACCTTCCACAAGCCCGTGGTCTTCGCCAGTAGTCCTAGTAAAGAAGAAGGACGGCAGCACCAGGTTTTGTGTGGACTACCGATTGTTGAATAATGCAACGAAGAAGGACAGCTACCCTCTGCCCCGTATAGACGACACACTGGACATGTTGAGCGGCATGAAGTGGTTCTCAACAGTGGACCTTAAGAGTGGGTACTGGCAAGTTGACATCCATCCAGAAGACAAGGAGAAGACGGCATTTACGACCGGAACTAGGAATGGATTGTGGCAGTTCAACGTCATGCCCTTTGGTCTTTGCAACGCTCCGGCGACATTCGAGCGGTTGATGGAAAGGGTACTGGTTGGACTTCTGGGTGATGCATGCCTGGTCTATCTGGATGACATCATTGTCATGGGTCGAAATTTCACAGAGCATGTCAGTAACCTGAGGAAGGTTTTCACCAGAATACGAGAAGCAAACTTGAGACTCAGCCCAAAGAAATGCACGTTTTTCAAGGAGGAAGTTGCCTACTTAGGCCACATTATTTCATCGAAAGGTGTAAGGACTGACCCAGAGAAGATAAAAGCTGTTCAAGAATGGCCTATACCAGTGAACAAGACTGACGTAAGATCATTTTTGGGTTTATGCGCATACTACCGGCGCTTTGTAAAGAACTTCTCTGATATAGCGAAACCTCTTCATCGGCTCACGGAAGATAAACGAGTATTCGCCTGGGACTCGGAATGTGATCAAGCCTTCGTCAGATTAAAAGAACACCTCTGCACCAGTCCTATACTTGGCTACCCGAACAGAGAAGGAAGGTTTATCGTGGACACCGATGCCAGCAATACTGGCATAGGCGGAGTTCTGTCGCAAGAGCAAGGTGAACGGGAAGTGGTGATCGCCTATTTCAGTAAGTCACTTTCAAAACCTGAAAGGAACTACTGTGTGACTCGTAAGGAACTGTTGGCGGTAGTGAAGACTCTACAGCATTTCAACAAGTATCTCGTTGGAAGACAGTTTACCCTGCGAACAGATCATGCTGCGTTAAAATGGCTCTTGCAGTTTAAGAACCCTGAAGGACAAGTGGCGCGGTGGCTAGAGCAACTACAGGAGTACAACTTTACAACAGAACATCGGAGTGGTAGAACGCATTTGAATGCCGATGCCCTATCAAGGAGACCTTGTCCTGTGGCCTGCAGTCATTGCTCTAAGACGGAGACTAAAGAAGAAGTCCGGATGATTACCACCCAGGGACTTGATAATGAATGGAGCGAAGACGCTATCAAAAAGGCTCAAAAAGAGGATAATGACCTAAGGAAAATATTTGAATGGAAAGAGGTAGGTCAGAAACCTTCTTGGAGCCATGTGGCATCATCAAGCCCCATCACGAAAAGTTACTGGGCACAATGGGACAGTTTGGAGATTAAGGATGGAGTACTCTTCAGGAAATGGGAAACACCAAAAGGGGATCAAACAACACTACAGCTGATTGTACCTCGTAAACAAGTTGCTTCTCTACTGAGGTACATACACGATGGGGTATCCGGGGGACATTTAGGCGTGAAGAAGACCCTAGAGAAGCTGAGACAGAGGTTCTACTGGATACACTGTCGGGAGGATGTCGAAGACTGGTGCAAGAAATGTACGACTTGCGCATCAGTAAAGGGCCCACAAACCAGAAGTAAGGGCAAACTCAAGCTGTACAACGTCGGCGCTCCATGGGAAAGAATCGCAGTAGATGTAGCTGGCCCCTTTCCAGAATCCGATGAGGGAAACAAGTACATCATTGTGGTCCAAGATTACTTCACAAAGTGGCCTGAAGTCTTCGCTACGCCTAATCAAGAAGCAAAGACGGTCGCCAAGAAGTTAGTCCACGAGGTAATTTGCCGATTTGGTGTGCCTCTTGAGATACATTCTGACCAAGGAAGAAACTTTGAGTCAGCACTGTTCCAGGAGGTCTGTCAACTGTTGGGTATGCATAAGACCCGTACTACACCAGCACACCCGCAATCCGATGGCATGGTCGAGAGATTCAACCAAACGTTGGAAAACCACTTGGCCAAAGTTGTGGACGAGCATCAACGAGACTGGGACCAGTACATACCGCTTTTCTTGCTGTCCTACCGATCTGCGATCCACGATAGCACCAGCGCAACCCCAGCAATGGTAAACTTCGGTCGAGAAATGCGGCTTCCGGTAGACGCGTTGACTGGGACACCGCCAGAAGCTCCGAAACCAGTAACCGAATATGCGGCTGACCTACAGAAGCGCCTGGATGAAGTACATGCTCTCGTTAGAGACTGCAGTCTAAAATCCAGCGAAAGAATGAAAACCCGTTACGACCGCAAAGCCAACACCGACGGTTTCGATGAAGGGAGTCTGGTTTGGTTACACAACCCACTCAGGAAGAAGGGCAAATCACCGAAGTTCCAGCCAAGGTGGGAAGGACCATACAAGATCATCACTAGGCTGAACGACTTAACCTATCGGATCAAACAAGGGACAAGAGGCAAGCCGAAAATTGTTCACATTGATCGATTGGCTCGTTATCATGGGTCAAATGATGCTCGGGACGAGCATGACTAAGAGGGGGATAATGTTACGACCACGAGAGACCGTGCAAGCGGAATTAGTCTTATCGTCGTATGGATAAGGTCTATATTCGCTTGCACGATACTACGCTACACACTCTGGTAGGTTGTAGCGAGCTCTAGAGTGTTCTAAAGTAATAATAATATTACGACCTTGAGAGACCGTGCAAGCGAAATTAGTCTTATCGTCGTATGGATAAGGTCTATATTCGCTTGCACGATACTACGTCACACACTCTGGTCGGTCGGAGCAAGCTCCAGCGAGTTCTAGAAATTTCGATCCCCGCGAGAATATTCTCGACGCCACGCGAAGAGCTGCGTCTCTGGGTATAAAAGCGGGATGTACGACGCGACGGGACAGTTCCGATTTGGAAAGCGAAGCGAATCAGTCTCCTGCGAACTAGAAGTGATCGAGTGCGTTACCTGCGAATAGTTTCAGTGAAATTCAGTGTTTTAGTGTGATTCAGTGTTTTAGTGTTATTTAGTGTTCCGTGTTTAGTGTTGTTATTAAGTGTTTTTAATTGTGTTTTAAGTGTTTAATTGTGTAATTGTTAGTCGTTAAATAAATTAATTGTCTTTTGGTGACTTTTGGCGTATCTTGAATTTAACGTACCCCGTTCCCGCAACAATACAATTAATTAACATTATATTAATTAAAATTACTTGCGGGCACTTTTCGATTGGCAGCTTCTTGAAAGTATATTCTCCTATTCATGTAAATATGGAAAAATGTAGTGTCATTAACCACAGTATGAACGTAGTGATTTTGCAGCCGGATCTTATCCTATTATAATCTTTCTAGCTCTGCCAGAGATTTCGTCCGCGTGGAAAAGAGACAACAATAAATATTAGTCGTTATGGATCTTACTTTCTAAGTTTCTATGGGTCGAATGGGTTGGTAACCCAGTCGAAACGTCGGGCAGTAAGTAGCTATGTAATTTGCTACTCCTAATCGCGTGTAGACCCATAAAGACTAATATTTTAGTGTAATGTAACGCGAAAGTCTAAAATCTTACATTTTTCTTCTTTAAAATAGCATGATTTTTATTTATGGACCGATCGAAGTTTAGCACAATATATTACTGAATATCACATCTAGATCGGATGAGCCGCTTCTGAGATTAGAATGCACAAACGCCCAGACAAACAAACAGACAAAAATGGGAATCGCTTTAAAATATCTCCTGACATAGGCTGTTGTATGATTCGTAGGTTAGACTGCTTCAATGTTAACGCCAATAAAAAAGATATTTATTTTTTGCTTGACTCGGTGGAACAGTAGTTAGTGACCCTGCCTGGCGGTGCCGAGAGTCATGGGTTCGATTTTCACTCGGTACTAATCGTTATGTGATGAACATCAGTGTTTGTTCCGTGTCTGGGTGAGAATGTGTATTTAAGTATGTATCTATATGTATATACAGGAATTCAGTATAAAAGTCTTCACTGTAGCTTCACTACTGGACCTGCTTGTATGATTTTTTTCTAGAAGTAGTTCAATAGTGGGTCTTTATAATTACGATACCGATTTGAGTCATAACCCTATCATACTGAAGTAAAAAAATAATTAGACCCATAAAGAAGATAAAAATAATTAGATTCGTAAAACTTTTGTGAAGAAAAAATAATTCTTCACAAAAGTTTTACTAATCGAATTGTGTCTACCAACTTTCAAGGCCTCCAGTGAAAAAAAAAGTGCCTCTGTTTTTTCTAGAACTTATTTTAAAAACTACTTACATTCGTGGATAGTATACCCTGAAAATTTCATACCGCTACTGCCAGAGCATCAAAACGAAAAATGAACGCGAATGGCACAGGTGCCATAAATCACTGTTTTTATTTTTTACTAGCGACCCGCCCTCGCTTCGCTTCGGGGATATCTCTATCTCTATGTAATATATTTTAACCCCGTAAGAGAAATCTATTTTTATCTAAAAAAGCCTATGACACTCAGGGATAGTGTAGCTTTCCAACAGTGAAAGATTTTTTCAAATCGGTGCAGTAGTTTCGGAGCCTATTCGAAACAAACAAACAAAAAATCAAACCTTTCCTCTTTATAAAATTATTATATATATATATATATATATATATATATATATATATATATAGATATTGAAGCCGTCTTGCATATAAAGTAATTTATTTTGATAAGGATTAATACCAAGGTACAAATAAAGTGCCTTTTCATGTGGCGCCATATAAATTAAATTTTTCGAATAAAAAACCGCTTACTGTGACATAACTATAATATTTAGAGATATGCTGTCGCGTCAGCTTTTATAGATATTGATAAGTTCTACAAAGTCGTAGTAAATGATTTTGTTCTATCATCAATAGTTTACGCAGCGTACGCGACGTAAGGAATTTTTCAGGTAAATTTTTTACACCTTGGGTTACATTATTGGAGTTTTAGTAAGGATCCCTAATTTTTTTAAAAATATTATATAGCCTATGTTACTTCTGAATAATGCAGCTTTCTAATGGTGAAAAAATTATTGCAATCGGTCCAGTAGTTTTTGAGTTTATTCATTACAAACATACAAAAATACAAAAATACAAAAATACAAAAATACAAATCTTTCCTCTTTATAATATTAGTATAGATTAGTATAGATAGTATAGACTAGTATAGATTACGTAAAGTATAAACAATACAGAATCTACGTTATTCTTCCATCTCTTTAATAAACTAACGACAATATAAATAGGATTGATTGCCCCAAACTAAAAAATAAATAATATAACGCAAAAACGTAACTAAAGATGACAACTGGTCGACAGTAACAACGATTATTAACTACTAAAGAGTCTATAAATCATTATTTACGAGAATACGTTAAGTTTGTACGACTACGAAGAGTGTAGTAATGTAATGGAATGGCCTATTGTGAGGTCCATTGAGTACACATCACAACCTTTTATTGTAATACATGGCTATGTGTTAATTTGTAACGTGCTAAATCCAAATAATACATACATACATACATAAAATCACGCCTTTTTCCCAGCCAGCCAGCCAACCAGCAAATATATATAATATTCAAATTCCTACCGAGATAATTTTAAATGTTCGTATTATATTAGTTTATAATTTTTTGTTTGCCGGGTTTTTGAAGGCGGTTTTTTTTCATACTTTTTAGTGTTCCATTTGATATTATAACTAGTAGTCTGAATATGCGTGCAGTTTTGAAACAATTATCCTTTAACTCCTAACTATTAAGGAGTTAACCTTCCATCATTTATGGATGCCATTGTCAGAACTGGACTAAATTGGTATGGGACCAAACGGGAAGCACCAGCTTTCAAATGAAACATAAAACATCCAAATCGGTTCACCCAGGCGGAAGTTATAAGTAGTAGTAACAGATATATAAAAAAAACAGACGAATTGAGAACCTCCTCCATTTTTGAAGTCGGTTAAAAAATGTGCCATGAGTGCCTATAATGTGGTCCAATTAGGACCCTAGAGTAAAAACGTCGATGGCCGAGTGGTTAAGGTCGTTGCTTGCCATGCGAGAGGTCGCCAGTTCAAACCCCGCCAGGTACCAATGTGTTTTTCAAATTTGAAATTCGTATGTACCATCGTTCGACGCTTTAACGGTGAAGGGAAACATCTTAAGGAAACCAGCACGCCTGAGAAACTTTTCAACGGTGAGTGAAGCCATGTCAGAGGCCTACGGGCGGTTTAAATACTCTGACACCAGGTTGTTCATCGACCATACGATAAGAAGAAGTACCCTAGAGTTATGGGATATCAAAAGGAACACGTTATATAAGTGGTAGCCCTGCCTAACAATAGCAAATAAAAAAATAGTGTTACATTTATAGATCGCTGAATAGTCAATCAGCAATTACAATGAGTCGGAGGTCAATCGTAGTAATCAACAGTATTGATACCCAGAGCCGCGCCGACACTCGGCAGCGCCTGTGTGCGGAACCTATGAAGCGCCTTTTTTTAACGAATCATCATGAAAAACTAATTAAAATTTTTAATTGTTAATTTAGACTGAAATCAATAATATTTTTTTTTTGACGGGCCAGGGATATTATCGTCTTCCTTCATGAAAATAATTTAGGTGGCAGTGGCGGCGGGGCGCCCCTATTGTCTTGGCGCCTGTGTGCGCCGCACACTTCGCACATAGGGGCGGCTCGGCCCTGTTGATACCTAAACTAGGAGAAACAGGAAAAAGAACCCGGAGAAATGTGACATTAATGCTCAATTTGATTCCTATATGAAACAAAAATGGTACATAGGTCGCTTCTCGCGTCTGTGTCTGTATGTATGCTTAAATCTTTACATGATTATGACTGGCTCTGTGGAACAGTGGTGAGTGACCCAGGTTCACTACCTACGGTTCCAAGAGTCGTGGGTTCGATTCCCACTCGGGACAAATATTTGTGTGACGAATATCGGTGTTTGTTCCGTGTCTGGGTGTTATTTAAGTATATTTGTGTATCCACTATTGATTCTGATATCTGTAACACAAGTGCTAATGCTACTTACCACGGGATCAGATCAATGTATGTGATGTTGTGTAATACATATATCGGACCATTGAGATAAATGTAGAACTAGAGAAGCTATCGCATGCAAAAGTCATGTTCCATTTTGAAACCTTGAACTTTATGTTCGCTGCAGCGCTGAAACATATTCATCGTCAAAGCATGCGGAATTTACGAAGCGCTTTATTGCTTGTAGGATTTAATTTGTTCGCGACTAAAGCGCGTGATTTTCATTACAGAAGGGACTATTCGTTTCTGGGAGTTTTATACCTAACAAGAATCCTATTATCTATTATTTGCGTTGTGTGAGTAGGTACAAATATTAAAACTTGCTTCAAATGTTACTGTGTTTTGTTGAATATTCATAGCGAGGAGTACATTTCAAGTACCTACGGAAATTCAAACACAATTGATTTTCTATTGTTAGGGGCGATGTAAGACTTGGTTGGTTTTCTTGTCTCGGACGTGGGAACCTTATAAAGACAAGGTATCAAAAATTCAAATAATTATTTTATGAATAAAATAATAACACATGAAACTGTACATGTATAACACAAATTAAAAAAAAAATGTTGGGCGACAATAAAATATTGATTAAAGATTCTTTACAAACAAAATCTTTAGGACATCAATAATAATGGATTCGTTTGTACTCAAGCTGCCAAAAGAAAATAATGAATGAAAACGATAGCTAGGTAGGTAGGTATTTAACAATTTCCTAGATTTTCACTTCTGTTAATTTTATTCTATGTCAAATGCGTAAAATGGCGTCTGACAAATAATTGTCATCGTATTTAATTTTATAACGAAAATATCTAATTACTCATAAATAAAAAGTTATCCCTTTGCATTTTGCCGTATTCCTGGAATTATTTGTGGAATATCGTAACACACACCACGGCATTTTTGATGTGTTTATAATTATTTTTTAATAAAATCGTCTGTATGGTGAACCTGTCAGTGCTAGCAAGCGACTGATTGAAGTGCGGCGATATCGCCGCAATTCAATGGAACATAGTAGTGATGAGTGGTGTCTTCTCTAGTTCTACTTATTACCTCAATGTATCGGACAAAGTCGCAGGCAGCCGCTAGTTGGTAATAAATACGTTGTTTTTGAATTTGACAGCTCAACATTGAATAGCCTCGTTGGTCTATTGGTAGCAAGCGCTGCGTTAGGACCGAGAGGTCCCCGGATCGAATCCGGGGTCGAGCAAAATTTGTGTGAGATTTTCTGTAATGAAATTACTCAGCCCGGAGTTAGGATTGGCGGTTGAACGCCCGTGCATCGGAAAGCACGTTAAGCCGGTGGTCCTGCGCCCGATCTCTCATCGGTCATGTCGGGTTGCCGTCTCACCGAATTATGAGAGTAAGGGAATAGAGAGTGCACTTGTGTTTGCGCGCACACTTGTACACTATGATATGTCCTGCGCACTTGGCTGATCTCAATTGAGATCGGCCGCCATGGCTGAAATCGGTCTGACGCCTTATTGAATAGTCAGTCTCTTAAATAAGATCAATACAACGAAATATTAAAATAACGACTAGTAAACTAAATGGGTATGAATCTACAATTCTTCTTATCGTATGGTTGATGAACAACCTGGTGTCAGAGTATTTAAAAAACCGCCCGTAGGCCTCTGACATGGCTACACACACCGTTGAAAAATCTCTCAGGTGTACTGGTTTCCTCACGATGTTTTCCTTCGCCGTTAAAGCGTCGAATGATGGTACATATGAATGTCAAATTTAAAAAACACATTGGCACCTGGAGGGGTTTGAACTCGCATGGCAAGCAACGACCTTAACCACTTGGCCATCGACGTTTTTTTATATCAGGTAAAAATGTGTCTTTATTTTAATATTACAAGCAGACTCTTCAATATTACTTGTATAGATTAGTACTCAGACAAATTTATTGAGTTCTACACCGTCTAAGCTAACACGGATGCAAGTCAAATATTGAGACTAGTCTTCACAGACTAGCACTAAATTCACTTAAGGACTACTTGAATTAATATACAGACAAAAAATATACGAAAAGACCGTGGAATATCAGTGGTAGTCACTCCACCTGATGGTAAGCGGTAGTGAGATCCAAATATGAGGTCAACACGCACAATAGATCGTATTGAGCCTGTCGCACTCACCTGCCTGAAGAGCCCGGGATCATAGGAGGGAGGGAAAACATGAGCTGGAAGGGCATTCCATGCCTTAATGACAAGGGGCAGAAATGAGGAGCTAGACCTCTTAGTCCGGGCCACCAGCGACTGCATTGTATGTGGATGGCAGCGCTGTCCAGCACGTGTCGTTCGGGAGTGGAAAGGGGAGGGAGGGACTAGCTGGAATAGCTCTTCAGAGCATTCCCCATTATAGAGACGGTAGAGAACACTTAGACCGGGAATGTCTCTACGTAGTTGTAGAGGCTCTAAGGTTTCGGACACCTCTACATCACCGTCAATACGGATAACACAAAACGGACAGCGGAAAACGGATAGCAAATAGGATAGTGATGCGCATACACAGCTTTTTTAGCTTTAGTCATCAATTTCATGAGGCAATAAGTACCTGGTTACGTCACATCTCTTAAAAGAACTATCGCTTCTCACGTTTTATCAAAAAATATTACAGGAGACCTTTAATCTCTTCTACTAATAAAACCCATCAAAATCCGTTGCGTAGTTTTAAAGATTTACGCATACAGACATACAGACAAAAGCGGGAAGCGACTTTGCTTTGTACTATGAAGTGATATATATTTTGTAAGTTTAATTTGTATAGTTATGTAATATCCTCATAGTGCAGTGCAACTAATTATTCAAGTTCTATGTTCATATAAGATCTTTGTAAATATATGTGTTACATACGTAGATATACATGTAACAATAGTAGAAATATTTTGTAAACTTAGAAAATAAGAATTGTCATAATGTGTAATCACTACTTATTATAAAGCAAAGTCGCAAAGTTAATACATATTATTATTTATTTATCATTAATAACAAGATTTTTTTACTTGAAGTGGCAACTAAGTTATTAAGCTCATATTACCTACTCTACTGTTAAGATTTATAATTTACACATAGTTCATAATAAAAACTGTGACTTTGACTCTCACATTATTATGAGTATTTCAGGAAACCCAAGGTTATTTCTGTATTTATATGGTGATTTATTTTAAACTTCAAGTTCGTGAGTTATGTTGGAAGTTATAATAAGCAATGTTTTTATGTATTTTTTAAATGAATGAATAATCATTTGCTTGATAATAAGCAACTTTGACGCATTTTTAGTAACTTGTAGGTAAGTCTGTCAGGCTGTCTATTGTATTTCCTGTGTGAGTGTAACGAAAAACGTCGATGGCCGAGTGGTCAATGCTGGCCATGCGAGAGGTCGCCAGTTCAAACCCCGCACGTACCACTGTGTTTTTCAAATTCATATGTACGATTATACGACGCTAAAACGGTGAAGAAAAACATCGTGAGGAAACCTGCACACCTACCTACGAAGAAATTCTTAGATGTGCAGGTTAGTCGACCAACCCACACTTGGCCAGTGTGGTTGGCTAACGCCTTATCGTCCTGGTTTAGGGTAGGCCCGTGCCCCAGCAGTAGGGACGTACATGGGCTGATGTGATGATGATGTAATGAAAAAGGTAAATATGTCTAAGAGTGTTGACTGCCTCGTTGGTAAAATGGTACGAAAGAGCCGAGTGGTCCCCGGTTTGAGTCCGGGGTCGAGCAAAATGCAAATGGGCACGGCAATTTAACTTATAAATAGCTAATTTTACAATTGATATTAAAGGCTATTTCAATAAACCATTGCTGCCAAAAGTCGACCGCTAGTCACAAATACAATACTTTTTTTATTTAGGATTGTGTATATAATAAATAACGTTTCGGAGATTAGCGAGAATAAAAAGACAGACACATGGACAGACAGACAAACAAAATATTGTATTTTTATTATTGGTATTACAAACAGACATTTAAATTTTAATTAGTTGAATGTGTGTAGAGATGTCCAGATTTGAAACATTTCCCGTAACATGGGTATATTACACTTTATTTGACAATACATTGTTAATTCTACAATTTGAGAAAAAGTAAATTATGCAAATTTCAATCAACTGCGGCATTGAAAAACTATTAATATTTTAATTCACACGTTGAATCGCATGAAATGTCAAATAAAAAAAGAACAATAAAAAAATGTTTTGTGTTTGAAGGTTTGAACTTACGCTTCTGGAGTTTGACGACAAAAAAAAAGGCATTTATTTATCTATTTGCAAACAACAATGTCTATTGTTCTTTAAATAGGTGTTAACTTTTTCATGAGGAAATAAATTCGCGACCCCCCGACCCCCGCTTCTTCTTCTTATCGTATGGTTGATGAACAACCTGGTGTCAGAGTTTAAGCCGCCCGCAGGCCTCTGACATGGCTTCACACACCGTTGAAAATCTCTCAGGTGTGCTGGTTTCCTTACGATGTTATCCTTCACTGTTAAAGCGTCGAATAATCGTACAGTAGCGCTACCATGAGTTTAAAAGTTACGGACTCGATATCGCCTACGTAAATATGTCTATGAAATACTTGTACAGCGCCCCTGGTGGTTACGCGAAGAATTAAAATCGGTCGTATGAAAAAAACAACTCGATAGTTTTTAACGTACGTAAGTTTTCGATAGCCAACTCATGGTACCGCTACTGATGTCAGAGTTTAAGCCGCCCGTAGGCCTCTGACATGGCTTCACACACCGTTGAAAGATCTCTCAGGTGTGCTGGTTTCCTCACGATATTTTCCTTCACCGTTAAAGCGACGAATGATGGTACATATTATGACGTTCAAATTTGTAAAACACATTGGTACCTGGCGGGGTTTGAACTGGCGACCTCTCGCATGGCAAGCAACGGCCTTAACCACTCGGCCATCGAGGCTTTTTTGACCCCCGCTTACTGTGTAAAAATATTAATACGACTTTTTTATGTGACTCCATAATGGAGAATGTTAATGATTTAAGGTAATTAGGTAACCTTGAAGTATTTTTATATTATGAATCCACATGTGAAATTTGTTTTGACATACAACCAAAATTGAAAAAGTTATACGTGTTTAAAGTTCTGATAAGTAATCGTTCACGTGCCAAAGGACTTGCGGGGTATAAACTGACAGTGTTTAAGAGGCTATCTTACGACTTAGGGGTGAGAGCTAACCGCTCTCCCGCAAGTACGGTGATGATGACGAAGTTACTTCAAGACAGACAAAATTTTAGTAATTTACTATTTGCACCTGATATAAATTCATACCCATTTAAAAAGTCGTTTTTTAATAAAACAATCAGACACTTCACTTTAATGTAGCTGTATAGATAACGGCAAAAGGTTGGCAATATTGTAAGAATACTAGCTTTACCGCCCGCGACTTCGTGCGCGTAAAGATGTTTAACGGGTAAAACATAACTTCTTTGTAGCGCAGTCGGTTAAAAAGTAGCCTATGTCCTATCTCAGGCTCTGGACTATATCTGTACCAAATTTCGTTAAAATTGGTTCAGTATTATATGCGTGAAAGCGTAACAGATAGGGCCGTTAGGGCAGGGACAGTTACTTTCGCATTTATAATATTAGTAAGGATTCACAAAATAATGTTATTTACGTAGTTAAATAGACTGGTAGATTATAATATATTAGTTTTAATAATGTTGTCTACCTTGTAGGGACCCTGTCTGAAATATACGATATTTATATATTTTAAATAAAACTTAAATTAAACAATTACTTGCCCAAATGGGCCAAATCTATGTCCTTTCACAACGTGATAACATTCCCGCTTTTTGTTCGATTTAAAATTGCTTCAAATAGTCATAAAATATTTCGAATCGAAAAGAAAATGAAATTAATTCAAATTAAAACTAATTTTACGGATTAAACTCGCGTGTATTGTTATTCTAAACATATTATTTAGAGACCCGACGTTTCGAGCTCTTTACAGCGCTCGTGGTCACGGGCAAGAAGAATTGGGGGAAGAAAAAAATATGTATTTCTTTTCTCAATTCGTCTGTATATTTTATTATGTATATCGATCGATATTTTTCAATAAACATTTTTATGACCAAAATTACAGCATCCACAAGGTACAGATCCTTCCACACTAGACTATGGATAAATAAATATCACACAACATCACATACATTGATCTGATCCCGTGGTAGGTAGCTTAAGCACTTGTGTTACGGAGATCAGAAACAACAATGGATAAACAAATATCCAAATACACCGTGAAATTTTAGTGGTTGCTTTCCCGTGGCAGAACAATTTGCCTTTAGTAATACTATCGAATCATGCAAATATTATTTTTATTTCTTAAGGCTAAGCTCTACGCCCTAAGTAATAAAGTGGTTCGAACGCACTTTTTAAAGTTTCGGTCATACCTTTCGTGACACCGGAATTTATTGATTTTAATAAAAAATAGCTGCACAAATCTATTGTGCTACTAAGGTAGAATCATTTTGGTGCGGGAAAACAACCACTCAAATTTCACGGTGTATACTTAAATATTTATAATAACACACCCAGACACGCAACAAACAACTATGGCCGGTCTCATTACATTAAAGCTATTGTGAATTGTTAAAAAACGTAACAATATTAACTCACTCTAACTTAAGCTCCAAGTAATCCGATGTGCACTCAATAACTTAGTGGCAAGCAAGCAGCCCGTAGCGTGGGTGAATTGTAACTGACTGACTCTAAGTTGTTCGCAAGGGACAACATTACAACTTCCTTGACTTCTTAATCAAACATACGGCTTAAGTTTTGACTGGCGCAGTGGAGCAGTTGCTTGCGACCCTGACTACAGTTCCAACAGTCGTAGGTTGTTTATTCATTAATTAGACAGCCACGGAGAATTATAGTATCTACCTAATACTTAAAATTTACTGCCTCGTCGGTCTATAGGTAGCAAGCGCTGCGTAAGGACCGAGAGGTCCTCGGTTCGAGTCCGGGGTCGGGCAAAATTTGTGTGAGTTTTTCTGTAATTAAATTACTCAGTCCGTAGTTGGCGGTTGAACGCCCGTGCCTCGGAATGCATGTTAAGCCGGTGGTCCTGCGCCCGATCTCTCATCGGTCATGTCGGATGGCCGTCTCACCGAATAATAGGGAGTGCACTTGTATTCGCGCGCACACTTGTGCACTATATTAAGTCCTGCGCACTTGGCTGCTCTAAATTGAGATCGGCCGCCATGGCTGAAATCGGTCGGACGCTTTATTTACTTAATATTAACTTAAACAGCAATAATAATAGCCAGTTTTCAGGTGGGAGACATTTTGTCGACCGGTTGCTGTTACCACCATACAGTTGCGTAAAACCCGCCAAGTGACTCTGACCTCTCTCGGTCAGGTCGCGTTCCGGGATCAGCACTGTACGAACCGGAGCCAGAGGGGACCATTGTTGCCGAAAGGCAAGCGCCGGACCAGTGGAGTCTTAGCGGCGGTATTGTGCGGGCGGAGCGGGTCAGCCCGTCGGCCAGGGAGAACCGTAGAAATGGGAGACCTTCCGTCCGGCGGACTGGCCAACTCCGGCCCGCACAGCTCAATACCAATGCGAGACTCCACGCCTTGTCTCGTTGTCGCCGCAGCAGTGGTCTCCTCTTTTACGTCACCCTTTTCAACGGCATTTAAGCGGGCTTTCAGGGTGAGTGCGACAGGCTCAATATGGTCTATTGTGCCTGTCGACCTCATATTTGGATCTCACTACCGCTTACCATCAAGTGGAGTGAGGTCATCTTGTTAGCTTAATATTATAAAAAAATTAAAAAATATATAATTTATTCTTGACTGGCTCGGTGGAATAGTGGTTAGTGACCCTGGCTGACAGTACAAGAGTCGTGGGTTCGATTCCCACTGGGACAAATTTTTGTGTGATGAACATAGATGTTTCTTCTGGGTATGAATATGTATTTAAGTATGTATTTATAAATAAATGTATGTATGTATATCAGTCTCTGACGCCTATAGTACACGCTCTGCTCAGTTTGGGGTCAGGTGACCGTGTGTGGAAATGTCCAGATATTTATTATTCTTTACTTACAATACTAAAACATCAAAACGTAATAATATTTTAATGGCGACCACATCTTGCTCTACAAAGTATAGTGGGTTCGATTCCTTCCCGGGACAAATATTTGTGTGACGAACATCGGGGTTTGTTCCGTGTCTGGGTTTAATTTAACTCGAGCTACTATCGACTCAGTCCAAATCATCCGAGGCGATAGTATCCTTTCTCCCCTTTTCCTTCCCCGTCATATATCCTTGCTACCCGTGGGAACACAATGACCTCGTTAAAACAATGCACAAGGCAGAATGGCGGCGACGTGGTCCACAACCCGTCACGTCACGTTTCCCACAGAGGTGAAAAGTGAATCGCTGGAAGTGATCTCTGCCTACCCTCTGTGATTTTATGTGTGTATGTATGTATTTTATCAGTTACTTCTGATTTTAACACAAGTGCTTAAACAATTTACAATGTACTCGTAGATAAGTAACGTTGCACGATCATTATTTTTTTTAATTTGCTATCTATTTATCACTACATAGTTAATTGTAAGCGTCGATGGCCGAGTGGTTAAGGTCGTTGCTTGCCATGCGAGAGGTCGCCAGTTCAAACCCCGCCAGGTGCCAATGTGTTTTTCAAATTTGAAATTCATATGTACCATCATTTCGACGCTTTAACGGTGGAGGAAAACATCGTGAGGAAACCAGCACACCTGAGAGATTTTTCAACGGTGTGTGAAGCCATGTCAGAGGCCTACGGGCGGTTTAAACTCTGACACCAGGTTGTTCATCAACCATACGATAAGAAGAAGACTACATAGTATAAAGCAAAGTCGCTTCCCGCGTCTGTCTGTATGTATGTATGCTTAAATCTTTAAAACTACGCAACGGATTTTGATGGATTTTTTTTAATAGATAGAGGGATTCAAGAGGAAAGTTTTTATGTATAACTAGCTTTCCGCCCGCGACTTCGTCCGCGTGGAAACCCTATTCCCGCGGGAACTCCGGGATAAAAAGTAACCTATGTGTTATTCTGGGTCTTCAGCTACCTGCATACCAAATTTCATCGTTATCGGTTCAGTAGTATTTGCTTGAAAGAGTAACAAACACTTGTGTTACGGATATCAGAATCAACAGTGGACACACAAAAACACCGTGAAATGTTAGTGGTTGTTTTCCCGTGGCAGAACGATTTGCCTTTAGTAATACTATAGAATCATGCAAATTATTATTTTTATTTCTTAAAGCTGAAGAAGCTCTACGCACTTAGTAATAAAGTGGTTCGAAAATATTTTCGAGTTTCGGTTATATTTTTCGTAAAACCGGCATTAACTGATTTTAATAAAAAATAACTGCACAAATCTATTGTGCTACTAAGATATAATCATTTTGCTGCGGGAAAACAACCACTAAAATTTCACGGTGTATATATTACCGTATTTGACTGGCTCGGTGGAACAGTGGTTAGTGACTCAGGTTCATAAGCTGCGGTTCCAAGAGTCATGGGTTCGATTCTCACTCGGGACAAATATTTGTGTGACGAACATCGGTGTTTGTTCCGTGTCTGGGTGTATTATTAAATATATTTAAGTTTATTTGTGTATCCACTGTTGATCCTGATTTCCGTAACACAAGTGCTTAAGCTACTTACCACGGGATCAGATCAATGTATGTGATGTTGTGTAATATTTATTTATTATTTATTTATTTATATATATATACGTCCACGTAATTAAATCTAAACTAACTCATCACAGAACAGCAATTTTATTGTAAGCATGATAATGAAGACTAATAAAAACACAAAGAGTAATAAAAACAAAAAAATCCCCTGTTAACATTTGATTGTTTTGGTCAAAACAATAGTAGGTATGTTAAAAGTAGCTAATTACTTCCAACATTTGTTTACAGCCACGACGTAAATTTGTTTAACTGCCTCGTTGGTCCATTGGTAGCAAGCGCTGCGTGAGGACCGAGAGGACCTGGTTCCAGTCTGATCGGGCAAAATGTGTGTGAGTTTTTCTGTAAAGAAACTCAGCGGAAGCCAGGAAGTCGGCTGTTGCACGCCCGTGCCTCGGAAAGCACGTTAAGCCGGTGGTCCTGCGCCCGATATCTGATCGGTCATGTCGGATTGCCGTCTCACCGAATTATGAGAGTAAGCTAATAGCAGTGGCGTAACTACAGGGTGGCAAGTCGGCAAAATGCCACGGGCCCCCACCCGGTAGGGGACCCCAGCCGAAAGGGGCCCCCGGTCATAGCAGAATCTCAACTGCCAACACACATATACATGAAGATAAAAAAAAAACGTGGTGTGCACGGGGCCCCATCCGATGAATTTTGCCACGGACTTCAACGGGTATAGTTACGCCACTGGCTAATAGAGAGTGCACTTGTGTTTGCGCGCACACTTGTGCACTATAATATGTCCTGCGCACTTGGCTGATCTCAATTGAGATCGGCCGCCATGGCCGAAATCTGTCGGACGCCTTATTTTTTAATATTGATTTGAATGAGAGAAAAACAGCACTTTACTACTAAGATAGAATCATATTACTGCGGGAAATCAACCACTAAAACCCCACGGTGTATATTATTCATCATCATCATCATCAGCCCATTTACGCCTCCACTGCTGGAGCACGGGCCTACCCTAAACTAGGGCGATAAGGCCTTAATCGACCACGCTGGCCAAGTGCGGGTTGGTCGACTACACAACACAACCTAAGAATTTCTTTGTAGGTGTGCAGGTTTCCTCACGATGTTTTCCTATTATTTTTATATTATTGATGTTGTGTAATATTTATTTATTTATATAGATGTGAGATAAACAAGTAGGTAGGTATATAACACGTTTGTAGCGAAGTGTGGCTTAATTATGATGACATGTTTGACATCATTTGCCGTGATGACATTAACTGTGATTGATGATGATCAGTAAGTTTGTATAAATAACTCACTTACTTGTTTGTATTGTAGTTTCGTCCGTATTCTATTTATGGCTTTTTAGGATTCCGTAAAACTCTCAGTGATCGAAAATCGTTTGAAAAACACTATTTATCCTTAATTTTTTTTGATTATTTTTAATATATATATCAAATTACACATTTACTTGAGATAAGGGCCAGAATAACTGCATCATTAATTTTTTGAAAGGCGATACTTTTTTGCTGGGCGAACGCACACAACGACATTGTGTTGTGAAATATATTGTTGCGGGAACGGGGTACGTTTTATTCAAGATACGCCAAAATTCACCAAAAGACAATTAATTTATTTATCGACTAACAATTACACAATTAAACACTTACAAACACAATTAAAAACACTTAATTACAACACTAAACACGGAACACTAAATTACACTAAAACACTGAATCACACTAAAACACTGAATTTCACTGAAACTATTCGCAGGTAACGCACTCGATCACTTCTAGTTCGCAGGAGACTGATTCGCTTCGCTTTCCAAATCGGAACTGTCCCGTCGCGTCGTACATCCCGCTTTTATACCCAGAGACGCAGCTCTTCGCGTGGCGTCGAGAATCTTCTCGCGGGGATCGAAATTTCTAGAACTCGCTGGAGCTCGCTCCGACCGACCAGAGTGTGTGACGTAGTATCGTGCAAGCGAATATAGACCTTATCCATACGACGATAAGACTAATTCCGCTTGCACGGCCTCTCGTGGTCGTAACATTATCCCCCTCTTAGTCATGCTCGTCCCGAGCATCATTTGACCCATGGTAACGAGCCAATCGATCAATGTGAACAATTTTCGGCTTGCCTCTTGTCCCTTGTTTGATCCGATAGGTTAAGTCGTTCAGCCTAGTGATGATCTTGTATGGTCCTTCCCACCTTGGCTGGAACTTCGGTGATTTGCCCTTCTTCCTGAGTGGGTTGTGTAACCAAACCAGACTCCCTACATCGAAACCGTCCGAGTTGGCTTTGCGGTCGTAACGGGTTTTCATTCTTTCGCTGGATTTTAGACTGCAGTCTCTAACGAGAGCATGTACTTCATCCAGGCGCTTCTGTAGGTCAGCCGCGTATTCGGTTACTGGTTTCGGAGCTTCTGGCGGTGTCCCAGTCAACGCATCTACCGGAAGCCGCATTTCTCGACCGAAGTTTACCATTGCTGGGGTTGCGCTGGTGCTATCGTGGATCGCAGATCGGTAGGACAGCAAGAAAAGCGGTATGTACTGGTCCCAGTCTCGTTGATGCTCGTCCACAACTTTGGCCAAGTGGTTTTCCAACGTTTGGTTGAATCTCTCGACCATGCCATCGGATTGCGGGTGTGCTGGTGTAGTACGGGTCTTATGCATACCCAACAGTTGACAGACCTCCTGGAACAGTGCTGACTCAAAGTTTCTTCCTTGGTCTGAATGTATTTCAAGAGGCACACCAAATCGGCAAATCACCTCGTGGACTAATTTCTTGGCAACCGTCTTTGCTTCTTGATTAGGCGTAGCGAAGACTTCAGGCCACTTAGTGAAGTAATCTTGGACCACAATGATGTACTTGTTTCCCTCGTCGGATTCTGGAAAGGGGCCAGCTACATCTACTGCAATTCTTTCCCAAGGAGCGCCGACGTTGTACAGCTTGAGTTTGCCCTTACTTCTGGTTTGTGGGCCCTTTACTGATGCGCAAGTCGTACATTTCTTGCACCAGTCTTCGACGTCCTCCCGACAGTGTATCCAGTAGAATCTCTGTCTCAGCTTCTCTAGGGTCTTCTTCACGCCTAAATGTCCCCCGGATACCCCATCGTGTATGTACCTCAGTAGAGAAGCAACTTGTTTACGGGGTACAATCAGCTGTAGTGTTGTTTGATCCCCTTTTGGTGTTTCCCATTTCCTGAAGAGTACTCCATCCTTAATCTCTAAACTGTCCCATTGTGCCCAGTAACTTTTCGTGATGGGGTTTGATGATGCTACATGGCTCCAAGAAGGTTTCTGACCTACCTCTTTCCATTCAAATATTTTCCTCAGGTCACTATCCTCTTTTTGAGCCTTTTTGATAGCGTCTTCGCTCCATTCATTATCAAGTCCCTGGGTGGTAATCATCCGGACTTCTTCTTTAGTCTCCGTTTTAGAGCAATGACTGCAGGCCACAGGACAAGGTCTCCTTGATAGGGCATCGGCATTCAAATGCGTTCTACCACTCCGATGTTCTGTTGTGAAGTTGTACTCCTGTAGTTGCTCTAGCCACCGCGCCACTTGTCCTTCAGGGTTCTTAAACTGCAAGAGCCATTTTAACGCAGCATGATCTGTCCGCAGGGTAAACTGTCTTCCAACGAGATACTTGTTGAAATGCTGTAGAGTCTTCACTACCGCCAACAGTTCCTTACGAGTCACACAGTAGTTCCTTTCAGGTTTTGAAAGTGACTTACTGAAATAGGCGATCACCACTTCCCGTTCACCTTGCTCTTGCGACAGAACTCCGCCTATGCCAGTATTGCTGGCATCGGTGTCCACGATAAATCTTCCTTCTCTGTTCGGGTAGCCAAGTATAGGACTGGTGCAGAGGTGTTCTTTTAATCTGACGAAGGCTTGATCACATTCCGAGCCCCAGCCGAATACTCGTTTATCTTCCGTGAGCCGATGAAGAGGTTTCGCTATATCAGAGAAGTTCTTGACAAAGCGCCGGTAGTATGCGCATAAACCCAAAAATGATCTCACGTCGGTCTTGTTAGCTGGAATAGGCCATTCTTGGACAGCTTTGATCTTCTCTGGGTCAGTCCTTACACCTTTCGATGAAATAATGTGACCTAAGTAGGCGACTTCTTCCTTGAAAAACGTGCATTTCTTTGGGCTGAGTTTCAAGTTTGCTTCTCGTATTCTGGTGAAAACCTTCCTCAGGTTACTGACATGCTCTGAGAAATTTCGACCCATGACAATGATGTCATCCAGATAGACCAGGCATGCATCACCCAGAAGTCCAACCAGTACCCTTTCCATCAACCGCTCGAATGTCGCCGGAGCGTTGCAAAGACCAAAGGGCATGACGTTGAACTGCCACAGTCCATTCCTAGTTCCGGTCGTAAATGCCGTCTTCTCTTTGTCTACTGGATGGATGTCAACTTGCCAGTACCCACTCTTAAGGTCCACTGTTGAGAACCACTTCATGCCGCTCAACATGTCCAGTGTGTCGTCTATACGGGGCAGAGGGTAGCTGTCCTTCTTCGTTGCATTATTCAACAACCGGTAGTCCACACAAAACCTGGTGCTGCCGTCCTTCTTCTTTACCAGGACTACTGGCGAAGACCACGGGCTTGTTGAAGGTTCTATGATGCGGTTCTTCTGCATTTCAGCAACCATGTCTGCTACCTCCTTCTCTTTGGCAAATGGAAGGCGTCTAGGCCGCTGCTTTATTGGTGACGCGTCTCCCGTGTCTATTCTGTGTTTAACGAGACCTGTCCTTCCCAAATCATGGTCACCCTTCGAAAATATGTCGTTGAAATCTAGCAACAACCTTTTAGCTTGCTGAAGTTCCCGCTCAGAGAGCTTGTCCTTACAATTTGCTAGGAGCGGTGTGACGTCATCTCGTTGACAGGATTCCGGTTCCCGGGCCCTTTTCATCCTTCTGATGGATTGGCCTGCATCGCACCGTCCGATGACACAGTTTCTTCGTAGCTGCACTTCATCTCCGCTTAGATTGATGACTCGCACTAGCGCTCCTTTTCCGGTCATTGCCAGAGTTCTTGCTGTGATCCAACTCGGATGGTCGCCGCAGTTTTCTATGACGACGCTTCGCCCTTGACACGCAGTGTAAGGGAATCTAACTTTGACCAGAGTTTCAGATCTCGGCGGTAGGGTCGTGTTTTTCAGGCAGTAAACTGCGCATGATCTCGCTCCCTCTAGGAATACTTCTTGTTCGGGAAACTAAGTACTCCTTTAGCGACGTCTACCACACACTTCTGGTCTCTTAAAAAGTCCAATCCGATGATGCAATCGTCCGTGATGTCGGCTATGAGAACGCCGTATTCAAAGGTCTGTTCTCCAATGGTTATCTTCGCCGTCGTCTCACCGAAGACGGTAACTGGCTGGCCTGTTGCTGTTTGAAGCTGAACGGATGGTCTTTGATTCCACACAATAGTCCTTTTCAATAGCTCCGGACGCACTATTGTTCTTGAAGCACCGGTGTCAATAGTAAAATGACACGTTACGCTGTTCAGCTGTCCAACCACTATAAGGTTGTTCCCATTACCAATCTGTGAAACAGTGACGGTAGGGGCTCGATGTTGACCAGCCAGCGCCCGCCCCACGGCCCTGGCTTCTTCTAGTTTAACGACAGCTCTTCTGCGTCCACCTGTGTAGAGGACGCTACTGTCGTTCTACGTGGCCATCTTCGCTTGGGGCAACTACTCCGAATATGGCCCCTCTCGCCGCAGCCATAGCACATCGGACCCAAAGAAGGTTTTTCCTTCACCACAACCTGCCGTACGCGTTGAGTTGTATCGTCTTGACGCACGGCTTCCACCTCCAAAGCATGGGCTAGAGCTTCCTGTAAGGTCTGATGATGGCTCAATTTCACGGTGTGTCTGACGTCTGCGTCTCTAATTCCATCACAGAAAGCTTGCGGGATCATTGATTCCACCATTGTCGGGCATGACACGTATGCACGTCTGACAAGCCTTTCGATTTCCGTTGCCCATTGCTGCAGACTCTCACCAGGCTTCTGCTGTCGATCGCGGAGTTGTGCTCTATATGCGTGTTCTAGGTGTTTGTCGCTGTACCTGCCCTCTAGTGCTCTTTGGAGAGCACCTAAAGTTCTGTTATCCGAAGGCAGGTTTTCCAACGTGAGCAGGGCATCTCCACGAAGAGCCAGAGTCAGAGCTATCAAGGACTCTTCCTCGTTCCACCCCTTTCCTTTAGCCACCGTCTCGAACTGGTACCAAAATGCTGCCCAAGACGTCGTTCCATCGAAGTGGGGTACTTCGATTTTCGGAGAATCGGACACTACCGTAGCACCCCGGGTCCCCACTCTTGCCATTTTGGTATGCAGCTGTCGCATCTCAGCATCCACCTGGCTCAATCGATCCTCATGTTGGGTGAATCGATCTTCATGTTGGGTGAATCGATCTTCATGTTTCATCACATCATCCTTGAGAGCATCAATCTGCTTTTCTAGTACTTCGTGCTTCTTTTCAATAGCCCCCAACAAACTCTTGCTTAGCTCTTCCAGGTGACGGGCTTGCTCCTCCTGGCGAAGGGCTTGTTCTTCCCTCAGTTTAGCAAATTGTGCTTCCTGAAGTCGGGCTAGCTCCTCCTGGCGGCGGGCTTGCTCCTCCTGGCGGCGGGCTTGCTCACGGGCTTGCTCACGGGCTTGCTCCTCCTGGCGACGGGCTTGCTCCTCCTGACGGCTGGCTTGTGTCTGCAGCATTTTAAATAAATCTGCAAGCTCCACAGGCCCAATCGGTGTTTGAATCGATCCCTCCGTTGAAGTACCTTCACCCTCTTGCAGGGCCGCGGTTTGACTCCTTGTAACTCGACCCTCACTGTCTTCTCGTGGTGTAAGAGGCATCTTGAATCCCACTTCTGACACCAATTGTTGCGGGAACGGGGTACGTTTAATTCAAGATACGCCAAAAGACAATTAATTTATTTATCGACTAACAATTACACAATTAAACACTTAAAAACACAATTAAAAACACTTAATTACAACACTAAACACGGAACACTAAATTACACTAAAACACTGAATCACACTAAAACACTGAATTTCACTGAAACTATTCGCAGGTAACGCACTCGATCACTTCTAGTTCGCAGGAGACTGATTCGCTTCGCTTTCCAAATCGGAACTGTCCCGTCGCGTCGTACATCCCGCTTTTATACCCAGAGACGCAGCTCTTCGCGTGGCGTCGAGAATCTTCTCGCGGGGATCGAAATTTCTAGAACTCGCTGGAGCTCGCTCCGACCGACCAGAGTGTGTGACGTAGTATCGTGCAAGCGAATATAGACCTTATCCATACGACGATAAGACTAATTCCGCTTGCACGGCCTCTCGTGGTCGTAACAATATTTTTTATTTCATCAAAAAGATCAAGTTAACTGTAATTGGCACCCATGGTGATAGAGGACAATAATTATATCATACTTAAGAGTAACATCGATATAGTGAACAGGAAGACATATTTGTCATAACTACTTGCCGTATAATCATTGCATGTAATAATTGCACTTCAGTTCTTCATTGTGCCCAAAACAGTCGTCGTGTCGGATCCAAAAAGGTCTCCAAATGGGTACTTTATGTAGTTTAAGAAGGCCAGCAGACGGCAATGACCGAAGTATGGTAGGAACTGAATATTCGCCACTGGCTTATTGGTCAGGACTTATAGTGGAACTACAAATACTGAAAATAAAGTGATAATAAATATCTGGGACATTTCCACACACGGTCATCCGATCCCAAACTAAGCAGAGCTTGTACTATGGGCGTCAGAGACTGATAATTATCTTCTTCTTCTCCTATAAATAAAAATGAATTACTGTTCGTTAGTCTGACTAAAACTCGAGAACGCCCGGACCGATTTAGGTAATTTTGGTTTTAAAATGTTCGTCGTAGTCCAGGGAAGGTTTCAATGAGAAAATATAGAAAGAGAATCAGTATTGGAGGTATGAAATTCGCCGGGACCACTAGTACATACATTTATACTTATAAATACATATTCACACCTAGACACCGAATAAACACCGATGTTCATCAGACAAATATTTTCGTGTATTCCCGTTTTCCCCATTGAGCGTGTCCCCAATAATGGGGACGGCAGTCAATAAAATATAATAATTAAAATTCCTTCCCGTTTTCCCCATTGGCTATCCCCGTTATATTAAAAATCAGCAATAATGTAACGCAATGACCTTGTTAAAACAATGCACAAGGCAGAATGGCGGCGACGTGGTCCACAACCCGTCACGTCACGTTACCCACAGAGGTGAAAAGTGGATCGCGGAAGTGATCTCTGCCTACCCCTCTGGGAAAAAGGCGTGATTTTATGTATGTATGCATGTATAATGTAACAGTATTAATGTATTTTCAAGTATTCCGTCAAGTAAATTATCTTTCATTTCAATTTTAAGTCTAACCGCGCTGAATTGGGCACATTAATAAAATAAATAAAAATTCAATGGGGACAACGGTAATACACGAAATATTTGACCTGAGTGGGAATCGAACCCACGACTCTTGGAGCCGCAACGCAGGCACTAACCACTGTTCCACCGAGCCAGTCAAGAATAAGTTATATATTTTTTTATTTTTTTTATAATAAGATCACAAGATGACCTCACTCCACCTGATGGTAAACGGTAGTGAGATCCACAGATGAGGTCGACAGGCACAATATACAATATTGAGCCTGTCGCACTTACCCTGAAAGCCTGCTTAATCCATCAAATCCATCAATCCCCATCCAAGGGGACGTGAAAGAGGAGACCACTGCTGCGGCAACAACGAGACAAGACGTGGAGTCTTGCATTTTGGTATTGAGAAAAAAATAGGGTTTCTAAAAAATCTGTCAAGAAAAACTCCAGTATATACCATCATCTGTTTATTTATACAACATACAGATACAAAGGGTTAGAAACTCACGATACGAGATACTTAAGGGCCTAAGGGCGTGGCATATGACGAAGTATCTTCAAGTACAGGACTACGCAAACCTTCGACATTTCAAAACGTTACTCTCCAGTGTGGTTACCATGAGTTTAAAACTTACGCGCTCGATATCGCCTACGTAAATATGTCTATGAAAAACTTGTAAGGCGCCGGCTGGTGGATACGCGAAGAACTAAAATCAGCCGTATGAAAAACCCAACTCGGTAGGTTTTTAACGTAAGTAAGTTCTCGATAGCCAACTCATGGTAGGCCCTCAGAACTACTCTGTCCTACCAATCCATTTGACAGCGCTACCATGAGTTGGCTATCGAAATCTTACGTACGTTAAAAACCTATCGAGTTGATTTTTTCATACAACCTATTTTAATTCTTAGAGATACCGCTAGGGGCGCTGTAGCGGTACCATGAGTTGGCTATCGAAATCTTACGTACGTTAAAAACCTATCACATAGTTTTTTTCATACGACCGATTTTAGTTCTTAGCGTGACCACAAGGGGCGCTGTACAAGTTTTTCATAGACATATTTACGTAGGCGATATCGAGTCCGTAACTTTTAAACTCATGGTAGCGCTACTGTACATTTTCACATAGGCGAAATCGAGTCTGTAAATTTTAAACTCATGGTAAAAAAAAAATTAACAGATCGTGGATTTGTATGACAGTAGTAACTTGGATTCTAAAATCGTCCAGCATAGAAGATTTGCGTAGCCCTGAAAACGAGGGACTTACAATACCTATAATGTAAACACAACAAAAAGTATATAATCAAACAGTCAATCAACAATTATAATGAGCCTCAGGTCGTTACATTATATACGACGACATTATGTACTTTTGATACCTAAACTGGACCTAGTTCAAGGTGAAGGCACAGGAAAAGGAACCAGGAGGAATGTGAGACTTTAACGTCAGTAAATTGGTAAATAATTCATAGGTAAGTACTATTCAATTACTGCCTCGTTGGTCTATTGGTAGCAAGCGCTGCGTTAGGACCGAGAGGTCCCCGGCTCGAGTCCGGGGTCGAGCAAAATTTGTGAGTTTTTCTGTAATGAAATTACTCAGTTAGGAAGTTGGTTGAACGCCCGTGCCTCGGAAAGCACGTTAAGCCGGTGGTCCTGCGCCCGATCTCTCATCGGTCATGTCGGATTGCCGTCTCACCGAACTATGAGAGTAAGGGAATAGAGAGTGCACTTGTGTTTGCGCGCACGCTTGGCTGATCCCAATTGAGATCGGCCGCCATGGCTGAAATCGGTCGGACGCCTTTATTTTTTTATTTATCTGATAAACTAGAATGTCGATTTTGGCCAATTTTTGCTGGTATACGTACACACTTGCGAGGGAGCGAATGCCTCTCATCTCTAAAACTTATTCCTATCAAACAGGGGGGTTTATATTTTTATATACTTTCATATCAAAGTAAGTACAATACTTACTACTCGTGGGAACGCAATGACCTTGTTGAATGCACAAGGCAGAATGGCGGCGACGTGGTCAACACAACCCGTCACGTCACGTTTCCCACAGAGGTGAAAAGTGGATCGCTGGAAGTGATCTCTGCCTACCCCTCTGGGAAAAAGGCGTGATTTTATGTATGTATGTATGTAATACTAAATTAATTAAATTTGTAATTTATTAGAAGTCATATTCCACACCGGGCCCGAGACATACTTTCGGAATTACAACAACTATACAAATATATATAGATATATATATTTTAATATTATACACGAAAAATTATTTCCATTCACGTATTATTAACTAACATTACAATATAATCTAAAAATTTGGTGTTCTTCATTTCATTAATATTAATTCTTATTAAGTTACGTAATATATTATGTATAATCATTTTATATACATTTTTATATTGTAAAATACTTTTAATACAATCAATTTTTGACTGTTATTATTGTGTTTTTTTTAATATTTGTTGGCTGTGTATTTATAAAGACAATAAAACGGGTTATTCTCATATGTCCCCTTTGACGGCCACTATAACTCTTGCCTTAAAGTAGTCAAACTGCCCAATATTTGTGATCATTTATAACTTCTTCCTATCGTATGGTTGATGAACAACCTGGTGTCAGAGTTTAAACCGCCCGTAGGCCTCTGACATGGCTTCACACACCGTTGAAAAATCTCTCAGGTGTGCTGGTTTCCTCACGATGTTTTCCTTCACCGTTAAAGCGTCGAATGATGGTACATATGAATTTCTAATTTGAAAAACATATTGGTACCTGGCGGGGTTTGAACTCGCATGGCAAGCAACGACCTTAACCACTCGGCCATCGACGCTTTTAACTAGCCAATATTCTTCTACTTGAGACTACTCCTCATTTGAGGTTCCAAGTGACATTTTTAAGCAAAACTTAGTGACCTTAAGGGGAATAACCCAATAATACAGTTATTGTTTAAATATTTAATTTGATATTTCAAATCTCGCCTAATTTGTTTTCAATAACTCTCCATACAAAAGTCGACTTTACGGTATGATGTTGTCAGATGTAACAAAATCTTTTTTCAAAAAAAAAATTAACTATGTTTTTAAAACATGTTTCTTTTTTTACTAAATACCGCACTTTTTAAATTGACTTGCCCAGCCGACTTGAAATGCCCATTGCCATCTATTTCAACCATTTTAAAATTGGAAAACAATATTTTTTATTGTTACTATGCCATGACGAGAAAAATAAAAAATAAAATCAAAGGCAGATGTTATAACCGCGCGATAATTAAAACACAAATCTGACCTAATTTGGGTACCCTACCTTGTGATATATATTTCATTTGCGTACTTTTTCACTTTTTTTTATTTTATGTCAGTAAATTGTCAAAAAAGCAAATTACTATGGAAGTACCATAATCTATAGTTTATTATATTATTGAATTTAGTAAAATATACCATTAAAATATTATGTAAAAAAATTATCATAACCACAAGTGTGTTATAAACAAAAATACATAGGCGTATATTTATAGACTTCGTCTTACTCAATTGAACCGGATTTGATAATTTATTTAAAAATAATAGTTCGAATGTAACAGTTGTATAATTATGATGAAAAAACATCTATGAAGACAATAAAATGTTCTAAATATAATAAGTAGTTACAATGCAGTGGACAGATCTATGCCCAGCAGTGGGAAGATACAGTTTAGTAGTACCGGAATTAATAAATGTTCGGTATCTAAAAATAACACATGGATACTTTGCATTAGCGTTATACACTTATTTGAATTTAGAAGTTGTTTAAAGGCTTTTATACCCTGCAATGAATTGCAGGGCTTTCAAAAATAGTCTTAAGACTCATTTGAGTGTTCCCCTCCACGGAAATCTTTAGTAAAAGGCGAAAGATTTATGCGTTTTGAAGGGAAACCAGAGTGACGATACAACGGTAGCGGGCGAGGGTCATTGGCCGGAGAAAAATGTTGTCACCGCGATGTAGAGTTGAGACGGCGTATGTTGCAGTAACGCCATCTAGCGGTGGGCGGATAATACTGTTGAAGTTTCGTTAGCTTTATTTTTAGTCTCATAATAATAGAGTATTGTTAACTTGTGTTCAAGGTACGTATTTTGTTATTTCTGATTTTTAGGTGTTTTCACTATGTAGCGATTTCAAAAAACTACATATATACTAATAAAATGATTCGCCGAAGTGTTACCTAATATATAAGGGGACAGATTCCGAACTGTAACAAATCCGAAATGTAATTATGTTTTTTACGTTTAGGAATTAGGACAAGGTCAGTGTAAAATAAATTTAAAAAAAAATAAAATTTGGAGCGAGGTTTGCCGGATCAGTTTTGCCGCTGTAACTGTTACTATTACAGCGGTAACTTGCTTGTAATAAGAAGTTTATCATAATTTTATTGTTTGTTGTATTTTTAAATAAAATAAAAAGGAATTGCAATTTATCCTTTTGTATTTTTTTGCGCAAATATAACTTCAAATATATTTTGTCTTTTGATTTATAAAATTTGAATTGTCATAATAAGGGTTGTTCAAAAGGATGTGAGATAAAATATATTTTTTAAAAAATAAAAATCTAAAAACTTAGAGCCCCTATTCGTGTATTGAAATATATCTACGAATTGCGTACTCTTTTTCAATGATCGATTATATTGTCACTGTAATTTTACCGTGGTACAGTTACCGTGATTCTGAGTAACATAAACAGTAACTGTTTTATTCCGCTCAACCGTTAGATGGCGCTGTCTCAAGCAGCTACATCGCGATGACAACATTTTTCTCCGAACAATGACCTCCTCACGGTACCTTATTATCGTCACTCTGGTTTCCCTTCAAAACGCATAAATCTTTCGCCTTTTACTAAAGATTTCCGTGGAGGGGAACACTCAAATGAGTCTTATGACTATTTTTGAAAGCCCTGCAATTTATTGCAGGGTACATAATCTAATAATCCTATAGAGAAGTTCTCGGTATTTACTACATAATGAGAATGACGATTGCTCCAAGCCGTATTCGGTTGCGGCGACTACTGCGATCAAATGATTAAAAACATTAATAAATAGGAAGATTGCATATAGTATTGAATAAAACATCCGGCCAATCACAAGTTATAAATTTCAGCTTTGTCCAATAAATACGTATATTTCTTGGTAACAGTTGGCTCCATTAGAATCATCTTTTGATGGGCCGCCACTTTCTTATACCTTTCGCTCACTCGGTAGATAGATAGATTTTTTATTTGCCAGAATGTGGTACATATAAAGGTGTTAAATACAAAGGTTCGTGCAAGACACATTCACCCTTCAGGGCATGCAAAATTTGATGTCAATGCTTGAAGTCAAAGTGGGGGATTACATAATTATAAAGACTCATAAATTCTCAAATACAATACACAAGGTAGGTAATTTTAAATTAAATTTCATTCTTCATAAGTTATTTCTTTCTTTCTCAATTCGGTGCAATTTGATAATACACCGTTTCAATTCAATATTGCAATCAGTGCATTTCATTTCTTTGAAAAGTTTTCATCTTGTTCTGTTTATTCAGTTATTTAATCGAGGCAATGAAATCTGACCTACATCCAATAGTCAAATTATTGTTTTTTTTTTCCGAATTCACTTATTTTTGATCCAAAACGTCAACATCTGTTACATTCTAACCAATCAGTGAAAGATAACCTTAAAAAATTCACCCAAACTGGGATTATCGAGGTAGGATCCATTTTTTTAAATTACTTTACCCTTAGGGCGATTTTGCTCTGCGTGGCAAGATTGGAATATGGGCAAATAAAAAACTGCACAAATAAAAAAAACAGCATCCATATCAACTCTTTTCAGAGGTATTCTGGCAAAAGTTGGTTTGTTATAAAAATGTAATATATTTATGTTTACGCGCTATTGATTAACCATGCTGTGTGTACACGTTTTTGGGTCACAATTTAGATTATTTTGTGATTTTTTAATGTTTTTATTCAAATTAATTTATGATTGTAACCTGTTGTGTATGCCATAATAAATAAATAAAGACCAGTATTAAATAAAAATATCCTAGTATTTTTATTTCTTGTTTTGATGCTATTTAAAGCATTTATGTTAATTTACAATTTGAATTAAAAAAATTGCATTCATGACCCCGCCTGAACGGGGAATTGAACCACCGGTCCTTCCGATATCGCGTCGGCTGCTCTAACCAACTGAGCTATATAGCTAACATGTGTTAAAATATCCTTGTTTTTGCGTCATGCATTCAAAAGGGGCATTTAGTTACTTTTTTAAAGAGGTAATAAAAGCTCGAAGAAAATTAATATTTTTGTCGACAACTCGCTATAAATTAGGTCAGTGTGGCAGTCGGCTGCAGCAAATCAATTTATTTACCGGCACCATTATTATTTTGTTTTTAAAATGGGGCGAAAGTTGCAAGAAGGCGAACAGGTGAGACCACGAAACCTTCGTCGAACCTTGAACCAAATCACGATTGAAGGGGACACCACAATACCGCTTTCTCTTTTTACACATATATAATATATTATGTAATATATATTACTAGCTTTCCGCCCGCGACTCCGTCCGCGTAGACGTTCAACGGGTAAAACATTACTTCTTTATTGCGCAGTCGGTTAAAAAGTAGAGCCTTTCTCAGGCTTTGGACTATATCTGTACCAAATTTCATTTAAAACAGTTCAGTACTCTATGCGTGATTGCGTAACAGAGTTACTTTCGCATTTATAATATTAAGTAAGGATTATGTATAATATTAGTACATACAGTTTGCAAGTATTTGTCGGTAATTAGTAGATAAAAAAGTAATTTTTTATTTATTTAACATGTAGTAAACGCTAGTCATCTCTGTAAAATCATTCTTAAACATTTTTATAGTTATATCCTTGACCCTAACCGACAACGGCACTCGTCAAATCTCAAAAATTTTCTACATACTTTGTACCATTTATTCACTTACATTTACATCAATAATTTAGTTTTCACGATAAAAAATACATATATTCAAACAAAATAATTACATAACTTCATCAACACACAGTATATTTACAATGATATATTTCATTTATTAAATGCTGACTAACTTTTCTTATGACTAATTAAATAACAATCATAAATAAAAAAAAATCAAAACCTTGAATAATTTTCTATCTAAAATCTATATAACTTAATCTTGACAATAATAATATTATAATATAATTTATACTAAACTATACAAGTCATATTAACTACAAAAAAATTGTGCATATACCTCACACAATGTCGGCAGACATATTGCATTTAAAATAATATGTATTTCATTAATTTTAAAACAAAAACACCTATTTAATACAGACTTATATAAAGGCAATTACATAATGTCGCAGTTGGATAGTATATAAATATTTTTTTCGCAAATTGCCTAAATATTTTATGCTAAATTTAAAATTTTTACTCCTATAAAGTAGGGTCGGTTAAAATTAAACCTATGTTCTTTATCAGGATCTTGTATAACTGTATATCGATTTCTTTTTATTTTAGTACTTTTTAATGCACAACAGAGAATCTATTTTTTCATATACCTAATTAAAATTGTCATTTTACATAAAAACCTTCTATCTATTACTCCTCCCCCTCCTCTATCTACTCGTGGGAACGCAATGGCCTTGTTAAAACAATGCACAAGGCAGAATGGCGGCGACGTGGTCCACAACCCGTCACGTCACGTTTCCCACAGAGGTGAAAAGGGGATCGCTGGAAGTGATCTCTGCCTAACCCTCTGAGAAAAAGACGTGATTTTATGTATGTATGTATGTATCTATTAAAAAACCATTTTAAAATCAGTTGCGTAGTAAACAGATATAGGGACAAAGGAAGCGACTTTGTTTTATACTATGTAGAGATTAATCAAAACATCATGATTGATCATCAATTCCTCACAATTTACCACTTAAAATAAACCCTATGAATATTATTATCAATGTTATTATTCTGGTTTTAAATTATATATATATTTGAGCTTATTTTTCATACTTGAGCGATGTAACATGTTCGGTCCAAACTCTGCGACATTACATAACATTAATCAGAACGCTTTTATGTGGGATACAAAAAAAAATACACACTTTCCCTGTTCTTCTAGGATGTAAGTACAATTTAATATATTTGAGGACGATTTTTTATATTTCAAACATATTAAGGTAAGTTTCTCAAAAGCAACATGTCTAAATTTGATAACATACAAGGGGACTTAATAAAATCAAAAAATATTACACAACACCCCATACATTGATCTAATCCCGTAGTAAGTAGCTCAAACACTTGTGTTACATATCAGAAACAATAGTGGTCATACAAATATACTTAAATAATACACCCAGACACGGAACAAACACCTATGTTCGTCACACAAATATTTGTACCAGATGGGAATCGAACCCACAACTCTTGGAACCGTAGGTAGTGAGGTCACTAACTACTATTCCG
The DNA here is from genome assembly GCA_039566165.1 of Maruca vitrata. NCBI lineage: Eukaryota > Metazoa > Arthropoda > Insecta > Lepidoptera > Crambidae > Maruca > Maruca vitrata. The sequence continues at coordinate 3,423,954 of CM076937.1, read as the reverse complement.
CAGAGCTATTCAAATACATAGCTACTTACTGTCCGACGTTTCGACTGGGTTACACCAATCATCATCGCGATTTTTGTTGATGTATCATTTATCTTGTTAAGTCTCCATGTACATTATCCAATTCAATGACGAAAGACATTATTTTATTAAATTTCTTTCAAAAACCATCCTCTTGCATGAGGTCAGTGTGTTTCAAGAACAAATATACACCAGATAATGAACATATTAATATGTCACTAAGAATTTTTGAACAAAATAAAAAATAAACAAATAATTTGTGGTTACGGCAAATTTTTGACAACAAGGTAGAGTAAAGGTGTCTTCAAACATTCAAATGTTAATTCAAGTTTTATATTTACAAAATCAAGTGAACTGTAACTTCAGAAAAATTCAAAATATGTTCATTACACTATACAGTAATTGGGCAATTGTTTACCATTAGAAAACTAAACTGGCAGTTCACCCGTGATCATGGCGCTTGCAGCAGTGCCGAAATATCGGGAGCTCATTAAAACAAAACAACATGGTAAATATCCCGGACACTTTCAGTTTTCTAATGTGTGTAACCAACAGTTAAAAAAAAAAAAAAAGTTTACCAATCTAATCTCACTTGGCCTGTACAAACACCAGATTACTGAACATTCCTTTTTGAAACACACCCATCCTTCTATTTAAAAAAAACAATACCAACTCACACAACTTGCTATAACTCCGGCAAGCATGCCTGCTCAAACAAACAAAGAACTTTATGTATCAACTCGTACTGTTCAGAATTCTGCACCATACCACCCCTATTTAACCTCATATTACATACAATGCCTAATACATCCACTTTCTGTTCAATGGTCAGCTGTTTTATACCGTTCAATATGGCAATCAGACAACCGGTCCTACCGATACCAGCTGAGCAGTGAACTATGGTTGGTGGACACCGCTGCTCCACTGAGAAGTCTAACGGTGTGGACACATTCACTGTGACCTCACACGGGCTATTCTGAGCTTCCAACGGTGGAAATACAAACTTAGATGTCGCTTTAGGACTATCACATTTACACAATTCTTCATTCTCTATGTCAACCGCGTTAAAATCGTATGTTGTATCTTTTAAAACGTCGAGACTTAAATTTAATAGGGCATTCACGTCCTTTGGACATTTGTGGTCCGCCCAATTGTGGAACCAATAGTGGTATACCGTCACATTATCTTCCTCTGTGTCCATTTCACTGGGTTCACTTATAACATCTGTTAATTCACTTTTAACATCCGCAAATTTACTTGGAACATTTTTCTGCCCACATTTTGAGTCTAATTCACTCTTAACATCTGTTAAGTCACTGTTAACATCCGCTAAGTCGCTGTTAACATCCGCAAATTCACTGTTAACATCCGCTAAGTCACTGTTAACATCCGCTAAGTCACTTTTAACATCTGTCACTTCACTTTTCACTTTCCTGTACCGCACGTCCAGTTTCCTGATGGTGTACCCTGGCTTCTTGAGCATGCCGCAGTTCTTGATGGTGAAGGTGTGGGGGGTTCCCTCTGGGAGGGGGTCGGGGGGTCCCTCCGAAGGAGGTCTGGGAATGGTGAGCTCCTCATTGAGGTCCAGAGGGAAGTACTTCTCGCACTTCTGACGATTGTTCTCTATGAAGTTTGTTAGCATCACAACCTGGAGAAAAGAAATGGTAAATTATGTTTTTATTTGTTGTAAATTTAAAATTTGAAAAAAAAAGAAATCTCAAAGGAAAGAGCATCCGACGCGATATCGGAAGGTCAGGTGGTTCAAGTCCCCGTTCAGGCGATGTCATGAATGCGAATTTTTTCAAATTTTAAATTTGAATGGTAAACTGTTCAATTTGTAACGGTATACGGTATTTTAAAAAGCGTCGATGGCCGAGTGGTTAAGGTCGTTGCTTCGAGGTCGCCAGATCAAACCCCGCCACTGTGTTTTTCAAATTTGAAATTCATATGTACGACTAATCGACACTTTAAACGATGGTGAAGGAAAACATCGCGAAGAAACCTGCACACCTACGAAGAAATTCTTAGGTTGTGTAGTCGACCGACCCTCACTTGGGTAGCGTGGTTGACTAAGGTCTAATCACCCTAGTTTAGGGTAGGCCCATGCCCCAATAAGCCTTATATTATTACACTAAGACCGAGTTTAGGTTCAAAAAGCATGTAGGAAAGTTGTAGTCAATTCCTCTTAGAAGATTGGTTCAGAAATTTAATAAATAATTACGAAATCTAAATTTTACCATTGTCATTTTAGATTAAGGGCTTGGTTTAATATTTAATTGAAATTTAATTTCAAATATATTGAATATTGAAGGTATTTTGAGAGTGTTTCTAGTAAATTATGGTAGATAAATAATGATTACATAAATATTTGATAATTTATGTGCTTAATCTGGTCGGAAATAAAATAGCTATTTTTTAGTAACCAGGTTGTGATGATCCTAAAATTGGTTTGAATACTTTTATTCGTCATCGAATTTGACAATGTATAGTTTAGGGTAGGCCCGTGCCCCAACAGTGAGGACGGATATGGGCTGATGATGAGGTCCACCCACCTTCTGTATCCTGGGCTCCTGTCCCCGCTCCTGGAGGCAGTTCTGTCGCACCATGAGCCAGAAATCGTAGACGGTGTTGGGCAGCGGGCCTTGGGTCGCTATGTAGCTGTTCTTGGTGTATTCGTGACCCTGAGGAGTGAGAGGTTAACAATTAAATATTTTTTAAATTATCTCTTTGAATACATATCTAAATATATAAAAGGAGGAACTGACTGAATGCATGACATATCAACGCACAGCCTAAACGGTTAAACTTGGCACTTGAAATTTGCAAGAGACGTAGCTTTGTTACCGTAGAGGTGCACTGAGAAAGGAATTCCAGAAATTCCTGCGGGAAAAGGAATTAGCGGGAAAATCCTTTTGTAAAATGAAAAATCTAAACCGCGTAAGATAGATGATTGAAATTTGGCATACCCTAATATGAACATAAGCTTACTTGCAACGCGATATTGCAGAATTCCCACGGGAACAGGAGTGATTAGGAAAAAATGGTTGCCTGTAAAGTCGGTTTTACGGGCGAAGATTTTACGTGACAACCTCTAATTCTCTAGTGCTGCGCGCGCGGCAGACCGATCATAGTTGAGTGTTGACGTCACAAGCCCCCACTCCAGAAGTTTGATAAGCTATAATTTTGTCATTTTTCAATCAATTGGAAAACAAAAAAATATGTGTCCCATATTTTTGTAAAAATAACTAACGGACTAAATAGAATAATAAAATTTTGACCCAGTCGACACGCCTATTCTTACCTTGATGTAGTTGGCATTGATGTAGGCATCACTGGCGGGCTCGGCTTGGAGCAAGAAACGGAGTGTTCGTTCGGCAGTATCGTCTTGTATCTGTGAAATATTAACAAACATATGAATTAGATGTATTATTTTGGTCTAAAGGCGTAATAAAATAAATAAATATTTCACAACATCACATACAATGATCTGATCCCGTGGTAAGTAGCTTAAGCACTTGTGTTACGGGTGTCAGAATCAACAGTAGATACACAAATATACTTAAATATATTTAATAACTAGCGGCCGCCCGCGACTTTGTCCGCGTATTAATGGGTTTTAGTAGCAAGGATGTATTACTAATAGCCTACATGCCTTGTAAAATTTGTTATTTATTAGTTAAAGTTCCGTCAACGTTCTCCCATAGTACGCCCCCCCCCCCCCAATAACTTCCATGGGGGTCTAATTTTGAAAAAAAAGTAGCGCAGTAGTAGTAGGGTGTCTTTCTAGTGTGCCAACTACCTCCATACCAAGTTTTATGAAAATCTATAAACACGTAAAAGTTCTCCCATAACTAATTTTCACCCCCGCCCACCCCCAAATGAGGTTGAATTAAAAAAAAATGCACTGGTGTCTCTCCGGAGTGTCAGCTACCTCCATACCGCGTTTTATAAAAATCTATAAACACGTAAAAGTTCTCCTATACTAACGGGGCTGAATTAAAAAAAAAAGGCGCTGGTGTCTCTCCGGAGTGAATTTTCAATTAAATAATGATCTATAGATACTAATATTATAAAGAACAGTTTGTTTGTTGTTTGGTCTGTTTGAACGCGCTAGGAACAACTGGTTCGAATTAAAAATATATTTTTGTTTGCGATAGATCATTCTGCTGCGGGAAAAACTACTAAGTATACTAAGCATACTAGGATTATGGTGTATTTCGTAAAAAATCATGTTTACTAGTGACCTGGTATATTATACATAACTGCCACGTTGATCTATTGGTAGCAAGTGCTGCGTTAAGACCGAGAGGTCCCCGGTTCGAGTACGGAGTCAGGCAAAATTTGTGTGAGTTTTTCTGTAAAGAAATTACTTAACCTGGAGTCAGGTTGTTGGCAGAGACGCCCGTGACTCGGAAAGCACGTTAAGCCGGTGGTCCTGCGCCTGATCTCTTATCGGTCATGTCGGACTGCGGTCTCACCGAATTATGAGAGTAAGGGAATAGAGAGTGCACTTGCGTTTGCGCGAACACTTGTGTATATAATATGTCCTGCGCACTTGGCTGATCTCAATTGAGATCAGCCGTCATGGCTGAAATCGGTCGGACGCCTTTATTTATATTATACATGCGCTTCCCCAGACATAAGACTGGGCTTGATAGATTTCTCGTCCCCGAAAACCCACACTTATAAAATTTCAGCGAAATCAGTAGGGCCGTTTCCGAGATCACATGCTTTTTCAATCAATCAGCGCCATCTACCGTGCTGATTTGTGAATCCAAACCATCCAGGCCGCTCAAATGCATTGTAACGTAGTACGTATTTTACTATTATTTTTTCTAATAAATTACAATATAATTTAAATAATAAAAAAACCATAAATATAATGCAATGGATACCAATTAGCCTAAAACTGTCCAAAGCTTTATTCTTTTGCCTACGTGCAATTTCTACACGTCAAATCGAAACGTCAACTATCTGACATCTGTCAAAATAGACAGTATAAATAACGGCTGCGGACTACCCTACCAGGACAGTAGCTTTCCTAAGCGGTTAGATAATCACAGCTCAATCTCGACCCTCGTCCTCGCTCTCCGTAACTAATTTACCAAGAAGGTTGTACTCTTGAAATCTGAATAAATCTATATTGTTAAATCAATCCTTTAATTTCCTCCCCTACCTACATTCTACGTTTCAGCATACAGAAAAATCCATTTAAATTGGTCCAGGCGTTTAAGAGGAGTTTAATGACATACTCACGTACAGGAGAATTATATTTGTAAAGACTAAAATATTAAATGTCTACTCTAGTAAACACCACAGTAAAAATAATAAGGCATCCGACCGATTTCGGCAATGGCGAATAATGGCGAGTTATTTCATTACAGAAAAACACACAAATTTTGCCCGACCCCGGACTCGAACCGGGGACCTCTCGGTCCTAAGGCATCACTTGCTACCAATAGACCAACGAGGCAGTTAGCCTTACCTGTTCTTCGGATGGGATCCGGACACGATCGGTTTCTCCTGGTAATTGGCGGGCATGTCCCAGAAGTCCTGGTGGAGGGACCGCAGCAGCGCCTTCTGGTACTCGGAGCAGGGCTTCGCCCCCGGAGACGGCAGGAGGGTCTGGGGGTTCAGCTTGGAGGCGTCTTCCAGGACTCGGCCTGGAGAAGATGTTTGGGTCTGCTCTTAGTACTAAATAAATTTATATTACGTGACATCACATACATTAAATATAAGTCTTTATGGGTGTACAAGCGATATTAGGAGTAGCAATTACATAGCTACTTACTGCCCGACGTTTCGACTGAGTTACACCAATCACGGTCGCGAGCGAACTGACGCCGCCCGTCTTTTCGTCTACCATAGCTTGTGAATTTCTAAATCCACCGCCGAAACAGTAAGCAGTAAGTTGCTATGTATTAGCTTCTCCTTATATCCTCACGATGTTTTCCTTCACCGTTAAAGCGTCGAATGATGGTACATATGAATTTCAAATTTGAAAAACACATTAGTACCGGGCGGGAAATGGTGACCTCTCGCATTGCAAGCAACGATCTTAACCACTCGGCCATCGACGCTTTTACCTCTTCCATCATTTTAATTTTGACCCACACTAGCTCAGTCAAAACCGTACATCCCAGCTAACGGCTGCCCAAATAAACATCTTTGTTGTTTAACAAAATCCTTAAGAAATTCCTAACAACTCCCTCCTACCGAGTCACATATCAAGGTCTTTAATGTCTATAAATCTTTGTAAAAATAAATAAGTAGTAGTATTAGAAAACGACTTCTGTCATATGAAACTATTACTAGCGCCATCCTTAAGATAAAATTTAATAAATATAGTGAAAAATTAATTATAATTACCTGAACAACAATGCTGTCCCTCACCAGTGCTCACACATTGCACCTTAGAGTAGCCATTCTGGAACACATCGTTCAAATCTCTCAACTGCTTTCTCGTCAAGACACTTGACGCATTCTGAAGGTGCTGCATATTGGCCAGATACAGCCTAAAGTCCTCCGAAGTACTCTGAGGACTCAATGGCTTAGTTGTTATGTTCCTCACAAACCCTGCCTGGTAATTGGGGTCCTCTTGCCTCCCGAAGGCGTATATAATCTCATTTTCTTGATCCCCACACACATACGTCAAATTCTGAGGATATTCTTGGTCCACTAAAGATGTAGACCAGAGGTTATCGTGAGATCCGAATCCAACTCCTTTTTCTGCCGAACGGAGTCTCATACGATTTTTGTAGGATTTGGGTATCAAATTCTCTGTGCTCAACGATTTTCTATGCTTATCTCTGTGAGGGAGATCTTTAAGTTTTGTATCTATTAGGTTCTCATCTATCTCTAAATCTCTTGGCTCCTGTGGATGGATGTTAAGAGTTAAAGAGGTATTTGAGCTACGTCTTTCAAGGATACCCTTCTTTGGTTCTTGCGGCGGATTGTCGATACTGTGATTGCTGTTATATCTACTCAAATTACACGTGGACCCGTTTAGGTTGTAATTAGAAATGCTTAGACCTCTATTCACTGATAATTGTGGGTTTGAATTGTTTATGTTCAATGTTAGAGATGTATTTGAGCTTCTGCGTTCCAATAGACCCTTCTTTTGACCAGGTTTCGCGTCTTTGTTCAAGGAACTGTTGCTAGAATGCCTACTTAGTGTGTTGGATGAATGGATGTTTAATGTGAGACTGTTGTTAGAGCCTCTTCTTTGGAGTAAGCAGTTCTTTGATTCTCCAGAGAGACTTGTGTTCGAGGAACAGAATACTCTAGTTGTTGGCACTAAATGTTCTGATGTTATTAACGACGCGTTAGAATCTCTTCTCTCTAGTGATAGCTTCTTTTGTCTATTATCAGAGTTGAGGCTAAAGTTGGATATGCTTGTTCGAACCGTAGCCAAGTTGTGGCAAGACGCTCCAGCGGAACTTAAAGAGCAGTTAGACGATTGTAGACTGTGTGTGCTTAGCATTAAGCTCTGATTTGAATTGCGTCTGTGCAGTTTTTTCGCCAACTTCTCATCTTCTGCACTCGGCTCGAAATCATCTGAAGGTACGCCTTCAGGCAATGTCTTCAAATTCGTACTGGACACACTAAGATTCTGTTTGTAGTTCAAGAGGTTGGTGCCTAATGTCTGTCCCGATTCGATGTGGTACCGATTGTCTGCACCAGAAATGTTGATCTCTGGAGCTCTTTCCACATCTATCACATTCTCTTCAAAAGATCCCATGGTACGGGACCCTATCCGGGAAGGCCCAGGCTGATACAACATCAAGCTAGCGTGGTTTTCCTTCAAAAAGATCCCGCTGTCTTGCCCTTTCATATACAGTCGTCTCTGATCGGCTTGCAAAGTGTTGAAACCCATTTTCCCACCAGAAAACTCCGGTTTCGCATTCTTTTGTGCTAATATTCTTTTGAGCTGTCGTTTCGGTGTGTTAGGAACTGATACAGAATTCTGAGGGACTTCTAAAGTCTTCTTCTGCGGTAGAGAAAGGTTTACCGTCTCTGACGAATCTAGAGACGTCGCTTTTACTTTCAAAGTAGGCGTTTTCACTTTCTTCTCTTCTGCGTCTGTGTATAGCTTTTCAAACTCTAATAATTCCTTTTCTAAGTCACTGTCTCGTTTCGTCAAATCTATAGTCAAGTTTCGTAAATTCTTTCCTTTTTTCTTGATCTCCGTTTGCGCGGGAGTCGTAGCACCTTCTTCGGATGTGACAGTTATTTCGAATTCTTTGGGGGAAAACCTTGGCATGTCTATGAATGATTGCGTATCGGAGCTTTGCCTTAGACATTTCTTCTGCTTTTGCAGATCTGGTGACTTAGGCTCTTCTTCTTCTGAAGTCTTGTCTTTCTGTTCGTCTTCAAATTTAAACACTGGCCTTTCTCTTGGAGGCGATTTGGAGAACTCCTCTCGCCTCTCCATACTCTCGCAAGAAGTGCTCGTATCTTGGTTCTTGTACGCTTCGTTCATCTGATCCTTCATCTGCTTCGCTATAGGTAACCCTAAGTTCTGTTCTATTATCTTCGCATTGTCAGAATCCAAAGAAATCGACTTTAGCCTCTGTCTCCTAGCTTGCGCCGAGCTAGAATGAGTCGGTGTCAATTCTGACCTCTCAACATCCTTTATGTCTACATGCAGAGAGTCGATTTTGGCACAGCAATCAACAACGTCAACATTTTCGATGACTTCGTTCTTATTATCGTCACATTTACTGATGTTCAGTTCGATATTCTTGTAGTTCGTGTCACAGCTGTTGTGTCTTCGATATTTCTTGACATCTTTGTCAGCTGGAGGGGTGAAGCGTTCTCGTTCAATCGAATTCCTTCCTCCATACTTCTTCGGTCTGGCTGTTGCCCTGGTAACATCTTCGCTAAGTGCGATTTGTTCGAATGTAAAGTAGTTCTCTTTATTACAACTATGGACTTTGGGGCTGGGTTTGGCGCTTAAAACTCTTGGGGAGCTCGGCTTCTCGAAGCCATTACTCCTATTCAAGTTATCACCTAACGTCCTAGGTGATTGTGGCACTTCTGCATCTCGTGGCGTTTCGGGGAAGAATTTCGGGGATCTAACTGTATCGTAGTACACTGACTTAGGGGAAGGTTCAGCGAAGAACATGGGCGATATCGTTTCTGGCGGAGTGAAGAATCGTGGGGAACTTATGCTGTCAGCGAAAATTTTCGGTGAGAAGTCAAACTTGGGCGCAGAAGACTTCTCCTTCGCCGAACTGCATTCGAGGATCCTCGGGGAGTTTTGCATCTCCAGCCTTTCCTGCTGACCTTCCAAATGCGGATTCTCGTTCACACTGCACATGTTCAACCTGGTACTGACGCTTCTGAACCTCCTCAAGTTCCCAGGGGACTCCTGACCAGCCCCAGGCTCTCTCGGCGACGCCATATCTCCTAACTCTTCGCTCGCCAGCTTACTCACAATATCAGGGTCGAAACCGAACACCTCCTTATCCGATTTCGCGCTTCCCAGGAACGGAGACTTGTCGTCTTTCTCCAACGATGGTGATCGAGTGGCACTGAACTTCTTAGCTCGAGACTCCTGGACTAGATCAGCTCCTAGTTCCGAGCTGACGATTTGGGCTAAAGGACGGGGAATGGTAGAGGAGTACTTGCAATCGAGAGGTCTTTTGTGGATCCACTGTTCAGGGAGGGGCAGTTTGGGAATGCCCCGGAAACCGGAAGTGGACGGGGCGGGAGTGGAGCTGGTGGAGGCGGCGGGGGCGGGGGCGTTGTGAGCAATCGTGTTTTGGGTGGAGTTCTGAATGATGACGATGTGGGGTGGGACGGGGGCGGTCGTCGGCGGGGCTCCGGCGAGCGCGGCGGTGGCGCGGGGGCGCAGGGGGCGGCGCGGGGGCGGGGCGCGGGGCGCGCGCGGCGCGGGGGGCGCAGGGCGCGCCGGGGCGGGCGCCTCCCACCGGACTATGTGCACCTGCGGACAACGATATACATGGTCACAAAAAGTGGACTGTCAAAGGTCGGCAGCAAACTGTCAATGGTGTACGATTTAGGGGTGAGAGATATGCGCTCCGAGCAAGTCCGGTGATGATGACGAAGCCATCATCGTAAGTTAGTTAGGAAAAATTGGCGACCTGTTGCAATGAGAGCATCACTTCATTCAAATTAAATTAAACAGCGCCATGTTTGGATGGCCAGAGGGGATTCGTATTTAAAGCAATATGAAATTAAATGTAATATACAAAATCGGGATGCTGCATCACAAACAGAAGCATCTATCGCCAACCAACGTACACTAATTTCTGACCTATTTCACCGGGTAGCATTTAAGACAGAAACGGCGCCATCTATCTAAATCATACATTCATCTTCTGCCTTGGTTGCCCGATAGACGCTGCCGGACGCGCGGGCGCCGATAATCGCGCGCAGCGCCATCCATCTTCATACACACTAAACTAACTTCTACCTTAATGATTTTCAGCTAGAAGCCGGCCGGCCACGCGGGCGCTGATAAAGACACTTAAGAAACAGACTTCTGCCTCGATGATTGTGATTTTCTGCTAGAAGATGGCTACAGCGTCTGTCTCCGTGCTTCCTGCTTTCTGCTGGCTAGGAAAACCACACTAAACCAACTTCTGCCTCCTCGATTTTCAGCTAGAAGCTGGCTGGACACGCGGGTGTTGATAAAGACACTCAAAGAGCGCCATCCTTCAAAGACACTTATCTAACTTCTACCCCCTCGATTTTCAGCTAGACAGTGGTCGTGACACTCAAACAACGCCAACTATCGTCAACTACTTTCTACCCTGTTGTAGCACTAATGACACTCAAACAGCGCCATCCATCTTAAAACACACTAAACTAACTTCTGGCTCCGTGATTTTCAGCTAAAGGCGCGGGCGCAGATAAAGACACTCAAACAGCGCCATCTATCGTCGAGAGCGGTGCACTACCTTCTACCCAGTTGTGGCGCTCAAGACACTCAATCAGCGCCATCTATCGTCGAGAGCGGTACACTAGCAGCTGCATTCTTGCTTCCAGCTAGAAGCTGTCTACTGACGCTTGCCCCCGTGCTTCCCTTCCATCTGCTGTCCAACAGCACCCCACCCAACCCTCGTACCTGGTGGCGCACGCAGTCGGGCGGCGGCTTGGGGCGCGGGACAGCAGTAGCAGCAGCAGCAGCAGCGCGCCGTAGCCACTCGACACTCACCCACAAACGCACTTCACTCACTTTCTTTGCTCTTTCTGCAAGACGCTGAGCTGGTAGACACTCAAACAGCGACATCGATCTTCAAACACACTAAACCAACTTTTACCTCCGTGATTTTCTGCTAGAAGCCGGCGGACACACGGGCCCTGATAAAGACACTCAAACAACGCCATCTATCGTCGACAGAGGTGCACTAAATCCCACCCTATCTCAGCTGGTAGCATTTAAGACACTCAAACAGCGCCATCTATCTTCAAACACACTTAACTAACTTCTACCTCCTGGATTTTCAGCTAGAAGCTGGCTGGACACGCGAGCGCTGATAAAGACCATCAAACAGCGCCATCTATCGTCGAGAGCGGTGCACTACCTTCTACCCAGTTGTGGCGCTCAAGACACTCAATCAGCGCCATCTATTGTCAACAGCGGTACACTAGCAGCTGCCTTGCTTCCAGCTAGAAGCTGTCTACTGACGCTTGCCCTCGTGCTACCCTTCCATCTGCTGTCCAACAGCACCCCACCCAACCCTCGTACCTGGTGGCGCACACAGTCGGGCGGCGGCTTGGGGCGCGGGCAGGCGGCGCGCAGCCGCGCCAGCAGCAGCAGCAGCAGCAGCAGCAGCGCGCCGCACCACCCGCCCGCCTCCGCGCCCCACATGCCGGCCGGATCACATCTGGAACGAGGACAGGTGTTACAGCTATGCTGGTTACTGACCTAACTCATTATCGTTATTTTTAATAGAAGTAACTTATATACTATATGGTACTTTTGCTATGGCACACCCAGACTGTATGACTTGGCTCATTTACATGATTGTCGCTTAAAAAGAGTAACTATTGAGTTTCTTGCCGGAGTTTTCTTGGTAGAATCGGCGTTCCAAACCGGTGGTAGAATCTTATCTATACTAATATTATAAAGCTGAAGAGTTTGTTTGTTTGTTTGTTTGAACGCGCTAATCTCAGGAACTACTGGTTCGATTTGAAAAATCTTTTTCGTTGTATAGACCATTTATCGAGGAAGGCTTTAGGCTATATAACATCACGCTGCGACCAATAGGAGCAAAGATACAATGGAAAATGTGTAAAAAACGGGGGAAACGCGAACGAAGTCGCTGGCACAGCTAGTTATTACTAATGTGACGATTTATAAGTGCATGCAAATTGGCCTATATGAATAAAGACATTTTGATTTGATTTGAACTGTCTGGTGGAAGTGCTTGGCATCGAAATGCCCGAAAAACTAAGGGAACTATGGGATTAACGCATGGTATGGTCTATTGACGCTGGTGGCTCTGACTAAAAGGTATAGTTCCTCTTTAATGCCACGTGTCATTAGCTCCAGATCATGTTTTCCCTCCCTCCTATGATCCCGGGTTCTTCAGGCGGGGCGTGAAACGACATTTGAGAAGGCCTTCAGGGTGCGTGCGACGGACTCAATAAGGTCTATTGTGCCTGTGACCTCATATGTGGATCTCACTACCTCTTACTATTCTATTCTATTCTATTCTATTCTTACCATCAGATGGAGTGAGGTCATCATGTTAGCCTATTATAAAAACAAATACCTATATCAATTCAAGTTCAAAATCAACGACTAACTCAAAATTTGAAAACTATACTATAGACTGGCTCGGTGGAACAGTGGTTAGTGACTCAGGTTCATAAGAGTCGTGGGTTCGATTCCCACGGGACAAATATTTGTGTGACGAACATCGGTGTTTGTTCCGTGTCTGGGTGTATTATTGAATATATTTAAGTTTATTTGCGTATCCACTGTTGATAATGTTATCTGTAATACAAGTGCTTAAGCTACTTACTATGGGATGATATCAATAAAAATAATAATAAAAGCGTAGGGATGTGACGACACCACCGCCCTGGTGAGAGTCGCTGATTTTCGCATCATGAAAGGCAGTGACTCTCTACCAGTGCAACCAGTCTCCCCAGGGCAGCTTGTGGCGGGCTGAATGGGATTGACACCCCTTGGGACCCGTGCCTCCGAGAGTCGACCAGGCCCCTCTCTCCGCTTGCCTTAGTTGGCCGGTAGGAGTGGACCCCACGGGGGCCGCAGGACTCTCACCTCTGTCTTGCCTTAGCCGGCCGGCCAGAGTGGGGCGTCAGAGCTACATGCTCGCAGGGTGGAAGTGAAAGATGCATAAGTCGCGAGTTGGCACAGTGGCGTTACGCCACTGGGTATAAAGCGGTGTACACCTCTCGGCACCCTGAGCCGCTCACAATAATGTCGCCCCCCGTCGCTTCGGCCTCGTGCCTTGTGTGTTCGACCAATGGGGGCTCATGACAGTGAGTGGCGAGTCACCACCTGCCCATTTTATTCGTGTTTTTAACATAGATCGGGGCAGGTGCCATAGTGCTTCCCATAGTCCCGGTTACCCAGTCCATAAGCACCTCAACCCAATAGCCCAGATTCTTTGTTTTTCCACTCCATTCCATAGTCCTGCACTGACCGGGGCTTGTCCTTGGATGCATTTTATAGTGTATACAGGGATAATCGTCGGCTGGTGCCACATTACATATTAAGATCATACAAGTCATTAAATGGCCTCTACGTGTTGGCTTTGGCCCCACGCACGCCTCCCAAAAATCCGGGACTCTGTGGTCCCGAGCATTGGAAATGACTGATAATAATAAATAATAAACCAAAAATGCTGAGAAAATATTACCACAGAAAAATAATAATAAATTAATAATAATCTTTATTTTGAAACCAGAAACTTAAGATTAGTTTACAAAAATGTAAAGCGTTAATGACCGCAGTAGTCGGAGACTGTGTCGCAGCCATTAGCGCCCGCCTCGAGGACAGACGTTTCAGACATTATTAAGCATTAATTTATTTTATGTATCAATTTATTTTTTATATGTGTGTAGAGCGTAAGTGTGTGTATGTAGTTACTATGTATTAAACTATGGAGATCAAGTGATTGTTGTTCACATTATTAGTTATTTAATCAAGGATTCAACAACGTCGTATTCTAGTTTTAGTAGCCACTCATTTAGAAGAGTTTTGCATCTATATATATTCAGGGATAAATATTTAATTCTTTATTGATTTTGTTGTAGAGGAGGGGGGCTATATAGTTGTAATGGTGTTTGACCTGTTCTATTCTACATTTTTGTGTCAGACATACTTTGTCACGGCCTGTATTATTTTGAAGAAGATTGGGTCATATGGAAGACTTTTGTGCTGGCGCAGAATACAATTCAGAACAAACAATTTCCTAACCGAAAGTATTTCCCAGAAGTTGTAAAACAATTTAGTGGGGTATCTTATTGGCTTGGAAGCCATTACCTTCAAAACAGCTCTCTGAGCTCTTTCAAGAGATAACATCTTAGTCTTACCAGTGGAGCCCCAAACCAATATGCCATATGTAATAATAGACTGTGCAAGAGCAAAATAGGCTACTCTGAGGATGGACATATCAGCTCCAGCTCGCAGTTTACTAAAAATGAAGATAAGCTTTCTAACCCGTGCTGTGACAGTTTTAATGTGCTCGTTCCATGCCAATACGCTATCTAATGTTACCCCAAGATACTTAAAGTGGTGTTCACGAGAAATTTCATCACATGGGCATGGGCTATGTGTGTTTATCTCACATTTATGAGCCTTGAGTACAAAGGATGCACCAGGTTGTGTTGAGAGCTTTGACGAAAAGGTGATGAACTTTGTTTTGCTCAGATTTAGTGTGAGCAGATTACGAGTCAGCCAGATCATCACTGATTTCAATGCCGATTCTGCACTCAAGCGAGTTTCTTCCCAAGTCTTGCCATGAGTAATAATTGCAGTATCGTCAGCATATGCGACAACTTTAGAGTTAGGCAATTGCAATTGGCATAGCTCATTCACATATATAAGAAACAGTGTCGGCCCAAGGACACTTCCTTGGGGAACACCATATGTAATTGGTTCATCGTGACTGATATGGTTTCCTATTTTTATGCGCTGACTTCGACCGCTAAGGTAACTTTTAAACATATCTAGTACGACACCTCGGACACCAATGTTATATAGCTTGTCAATAAGGATAGGGACAGACACCGTGTCAAATGCTTTAGTGAGGTCAATAAATATACCTAGTGAGGTCTGTTTACAGTTCGTGTTTTGGATTATAGTACCCGTTACCTCCAGAACTGCATCCTCAGTTGACTTATTGGCTCTAAATCCAAATTGGTTTGGAGCTAGTATATTTTTAGTGTTCAGGAACTCAATCAATCTTCTATTTATGATTTTTTCAAATATTTTAGACAATGTGGTTAGCACTGATATTGGTCGGTAGTTGTTTTGCACTGAATCTGTCCCCACCCTTGTAAATTGGGTGAACTAAGGCTCTCTTAAAGTCAGTTGGAAAGATACCACTTGAAAGACATTGATTAAAGACCTTGTTCAAAACTGGCAGCAGAACATGTCTCGCATCAATAATGAAATTTTTTTCACAAAAATCTCAATAACTTTGGAACTATTGAAAATCGCTGAACATACATGGGGGTTATATCGATAGGTATTGAAGTCCCCCATCGATTGACTTACGATGATCCACCCTCCTGTTACACCCTGTATATAAGAACACTAGCTGTACCAGCGACTTCGTTCGCGGTTCCGTCAGTCAGTCTGGTTTGGTTTGACATTATGATGATACTAACTGCCTCATTGGTCTAGATGACAAGCGCCGCGTAGGGCCAAGAAGTCCCCGGTTAGGAGTCGGCCCAAATTTGCGATAGATTTTCTGTTACTAAATCAATCAGACCAGAGTCAGGAAGTTGCTTAAAAGTAAGCTCGAAAAGAAGTATTCATTGTAAATTTAAAATTGAAAAGACAATATTACTTAAGATTTTAGACTTTCGCGTTCCATTACCCTAAAATTAGTCTTTATGGGTCTACACGCGATATTAGGAGTAGCAAATTACATAGCTACTTACTGCCCAACGTTTCGACTGGGTTACACCAATCGTGGTCGCGAGCGAACCACAGTCGAACCGTAGGGCAGTAAGTAGCTATGTAATTTGCTACTCCTAATACCGCGTGTAGACCCATAAAGACTAATTTTAGTGACATTATTACTGTCCGTGAAGGAATCTCGAACGCATCGAAATTAATTAAATTCACTTTTTACAAATTCAAATTGTAAAGATCATGCTAAACAATGAACTGAAATGGGTGTGACACGAAAACATGACAAACGATATGACTAAGCCTACCACACAGTTCTGCCCACAACCCTCTACTACGTAGGTATTCGGGGAAAACATGAGTTGGAGAGAATCCCACACGTTTTTCCGAAATTGTATCTAGTCATCCGTACTTATGTTATAATGCTTACCATACTACAAATGCTAAAATGTGTGTGTCACCTATTAAAGCTTAATCTACCTAAAATTTCGCACATACATATATGTAAAGTTAACAGACAGACAGTAAAATGGTACTTAACATCCCGGAAAACCGACCGGACCCCAAGCCTGTCAGTTAAGAAAAAGGAACTAAACAAAATTGCTTAAATCGCAGCATCCAATGCAGTTTTTACTTAGTTAAATTACAAGAGACAACAAATTTGCATTTTAAAGTTCCGCACTTTAAAATAAATAAATATTTCACAACATCACATACATTGATCTGGTCCCGTGGTAAGTAGCTTATGCACTTGTGGTACGGATATCAGAATCAACAGTGGATACACAAATATACTTAAATATATTTAATAATTCACCCAGACACGGAACAAACACCGATGTTCGTCACACAAATATTTGTCCCGAGTGGGAATCGAACCCACGACTCCTGGAACCGCCAGCCAGGGTCACTAACCACTGTTCCACCGAGCCAGTCGAATAAAAAGAAGACCATCACTCTGTGTGAACGGGGACTCGAACCCACGATGTGTCTGGACCAACGAACTGTGTGGGTAGCCATTGAGCTAAAGCACTCAACCAATTGTGGTTCAGTACTTTGTAACCCAAAGATATTGCTTTTGGTTAGTTAGTTAATTTCGTATAAGATACCTAGACACGTTCTCTAGAAGCGTCTTAATAATAAAATAAGGCGTCCGACCGATTTCAGCCATGGCGGCCGATCTCAATTGAGATCAGCCAAGTGCGCTGGACATATTATAGTGCACAAGTGTACGCGCAATCACAAGTGCACTCTCTATTCCCTTACTCTCATAATTCGGTGAGACGGCAATCCGACATGACCGATGAGAGATCGGGCGCAGGACCACCGGCTTAACGTGCTTTCCGAGGCACGGGCGTTCAACCGCCAACTTCCTAACTCCGGGCTGAGTAATTACATTACAGAAAAACTCACACAAATTTTGCCCGACCCCGGACTCGAGCCGGGGACCTCTCGGTCCTAACGCAGCACTTGCTACCAATAGACCAACGAGGCAGTTGTCAGAAGTGTCTTAATAGGGACGGACGAACGGACAGCTTAAGTCAGGGGATACCAGTCACAAGTATCTGTCCGGTCGTTGGTGAACGGTATACGGGTAAGCGACCCCGGCTCCCCGAGCTACTATCGACTCAGTCCAAATCATCCGGGGCGCTAGTATCCTTCCTCCCTTTTCCTTCCCCCATCATTTATATATCCTTGCTACTCGTGGGAACGCAATGACCTTGTTAAAACAATGCACAAGGCAGAATGGAGGCGACGTGGTTCACAATCCGTCACGTCACGTTTCCCACAGAGGTGAAAAGTGGATCGCTGGAAGTGATCTCTGCCTACCCCTTTGGGAAAAAGGCGTGATTTTATGTATGTATGTATGTATGTATACACACATACATCGTAGAATCACGCCATTTCCCCAGAGCGGTAGGCATCACTCCCTGCCATGTGCTACGGTCCTGGTACACCGCTTTCGCATCTTCCACATCCATCAACCTCTTCATGCATCGGACGAAAAAGTGATGCTGAAAGGGTTCCGTCTATCCTTTTTTTGACTGGCTCGGTGGAACAGTGGCTAGTGACCCAGGTTTACTAACTACGGTTCCAAGAGTCGTGGGTTCGATTCCCACTCGGGACAAATATTTGTGTGACGAACATCGGTGTTTGTTCCGTGTCTGGGTGTATTATTAAATATACTTAAATATATTTGTGTATCCAATGTTGATTCTGATACTTGTAACACAAGAGCTTAAGCTACTTACCACGGGATCAGATCAATGTATGTGAATTATTTATATTTATTTAAATATATTTATTTATAGATACATCCGGATGTAGCAGCGAGAAGCAAGAAGTCTTTACTCATAGCTACGTCATCAGACGACATTGAGCGTGACGTCACAGGTCAACGTATTGCCTGTCATCGCCTACCACAACATACTAATTAGTATAATTAGTTTTTGTAAGCGTCAATGGAAAAATAAGTACGCCAGTTCAAAACCCGCCACGAACCACTGTGTTTTGAAATTCATATGAACGATTATTCAACGTTAGATAACTGAAAATGTCCGGGATATTTACCATGTTCGCCCGCGACCATGATTGGTGTAACCCAGTCGAAACTTCGGGCAGTAAGTAGCTATGTAATTGCTACTCCTAATATCGCGTGTAGACCCATAAAGACTAATATTTAGTGTAATGGAACGCGAAATCTTACATAAACCATGTTGGTTTTTTTCAATGAGCTCCCGATATTTCGGCACTGTTGCAAGCGCCATGATCACAGGTCAACTATAGAGAGCTCATTAAAACAAAACAACATGGTAGAAATCCCGGGCATTTTCAGTTTTCTAATGTTCACAAACACCTGCACACCTACGAAGAAATTCTGAGGTTGTGTAGTCAACCAACTCTCACTTGGCCAGGGTTGACTTAAGCCTGAACTAAATTCTACGAAAACAGTATGTTTCCTATTATTTCTTCAAAACTAAAAACTTAATAAAAACGATTGAATGACAAATACACTCGTCATGTTTTCATTCATATGTGATCTTGGCACTGGATCCAACAACCGACACGAGTTGAGATTAAGGTCTACTTATTACTAAGAGAGTAAGGTCGATATTCGCGCAATGTTTTGAAGAGACTTTCAATACAATATGGACTTTATTATCAAAGCATAAAGTTCAAGTAAACTCAGTCTCATTCTTCTTATCGTATGGTTGAATAACAATTGAACAACCTGGTGTCAGAGTTTAGACCGCCCATAGGCCTCTGACATGGCTTCACACACCGTTGAAAAATCTCTTAGGTGAGCAGGTTTCCTCACGATGTTTTCCTTCACCGTTAAAGCGTCGAATGATGGTACATATGAATTTCAAATTTGAAAAACACATTGGTACCTGGCGGGGTTTGAACTGGCGACCTCTCGCATGGCAAGCAACGACCTGAACCACTCGGCCATCGACGCTTTTTTTTAAAAGTAAACTCTGTGGCCACATGTTTACAAATTTACAACCTGAGTATTTTACTATCACTCTTATTACAAAGGCCATAAGGCTCAAAAGTGTTGAAGCAAATTTTTCAAACACTCTGGAAGACCTTTTTAAAACCTTGTCTTTGCTTTTAAGCCCTTGGTCGTCTGCCTGATCATTTTGACCATACAAGAATACCAGGGTCATTTTAACCAAAGTCAGTATATTATGTCTATTACGCTTTCACACATAGAGTACTGGACCAATTTAAATTAAATTTGGTACAAATATAGTCCAGAGCTTAGGAAAGGTTATAGACTACTTTTTAACCGACTGTGCTATAAGGAAGTAATGTTTTACCCGTTAAACGTCTCTACCCGAAGCGAAGCGAGGGCGGGTCACTAGTCTTAACTAGGTAAATAAAGGCTTAATTTGTATCATTAAAGCCTGAGTATTGAAATGTTAATTAGATGATTTAGCTACCTAGATGATAAATGAAGTTCTAATATTAAACCTACAATACAAATGTGATGTTAAGTGTTGCTGAAACGATTAAATATTTTATGGTCTCAATAATAATCTGTCATTAATCGGTACGGCTCATTATTTACATTAGCCCTACTTTATTTCTGTTTTTTTAAAACTTCTAGAAATAAAAATATTTTTTTCCTTAGAATATCTATCTATCTATATCTTATAAATAAAAATTAATTGCTGTTCGTTAGTCTGACTAAAACTCGAGAACGCCCAGACCGATTCAGGTAATTTTGTTTTTAAAATGTTTGTCGTAGTCCAGGGAAGGTTTCAATGAGAAAATATAGAAAAAGGATCAGTATTGGCGGTATGAAATTCGCCGGGACCACTAGTTTATAATAGTTGTGTATATTATGGAAGCTAAATAATAATCAGGTAAACAGACATTTCACTTTTGACATGGATTTTGTATTACAAAAGCCATGGAAATGCCCATTAATAAACAATCATAAATAATCATTAGCTTTTTTTATTACTGACATACAATGGTGGCTTGGAGTAGCCTCATCATCATCACTAGACTTGTGGGGAGCGGATGGTTTCACCCCTACGATGATGGCTTGGAGTAGCCTCATCATCATCACAGCTCTTGCAGAGGAGCGGATGGCTCTCACCCTAAGCATAAACATTAGCAATTTCACAAGTTCAATGTTTGTCTATTCTACATAAATTTATATTTATTTGCAATCACATTGTTTACAATGATGATGGTAACAAAATATTAAAGTACATTTTAACACATAACACGATGTAAGGGCACTGCGAAGCCAAAATCATGCTTATTTATCATGATACAATCATTATGACAATACCAAATTACATTCATAACATCAGTTATTAATACAAATGGTTGGTCACATTGTTCAAATAAAAATTATAATAGGAAGGTAAGGAAACAACTACATGACCTTAAAACTGATTGCTTCCTCTATTACACTAACTTAGCTTGAAACTAATCTGTTGTTTATGTTTAAAAATAGGAAAAAAAACACTTCAATATCATCACATTTCATAGTTTCCTTGTTTCTTGTGCCAAAAATTCTGGGTTAAATCCCCATCCAGGGCAAATATAATACATGTAAGAAAACTATCATTTATATCTGATCATTTTGACCATACAAGAATACCAGGGTCATTTTAATCAAAGTCAGTATATTATGTCTGTTACGCTTTCAATATCATCACATTTCATAGTTTCCTTGTTTCTTGTGCCAAAAATTCTGGGTTAAATCCCCATCCAGGGCAAATATAATACATGTAAGAAAACTATCATTTGTATGTTAAAACAATGCACAAGGCAGAATGGCAGCGGCGTGGTCCACAACCCGTCACGTCACGTTTCCCACAGAGGTGAAAAGTGGACCGCTGGAAGTGGTCTCTGCCTACTCCTCTGGGAAAAAGGCGAGATTTTATGTATGTACATACATACATGTATGTATGTTTTTTGGCTATTTTTCAGTCCTGGTACACCGCTTTCGCATCTTCCACATTCATCAACCTCTTCATGCATGCTCATCAATACCAAAATTGGGATGTGACAGCAACTGTTAGTAGGCTTATCTTAGTTTTAAGGTTTGATCGTCATAAAACACTTTTTACTTTTTACACATGTATCATGATGATCAGCGATATGCCCAGAATATTGCGATCCATTGGTTCACCTACCCTATCATATGTTTTCAAAATCATTGTCCGTCCTATATTGCAGTAATTACTGTTTTAATATATTATGGAAAATGTTAATTACTGAGTATTTTCAAGTAAAGAGAATGAATGATTCTCTGTTGTTTTTAAAATGATGTTGAAAAAAGTGTGAAGAAAACAATGCAATAAATTTAAAAACAAAGGACACACAGATGTCATTAAGAGTTTATATTTTCTTAATTAAGAAAATGTAAGGGTTATAGTATGCCTTGAGAATTTTTAAAAAGTACCTAATTCACTACTTACTTGAAACTGGTTGAAAATAAGTTTTGTTTTTATAATTTTATACTTTAGTTTGGGTCCATCTTTTAACACTGGCTGAATATGTTCTACAGAAACTTGACAGAAGTTAGACACACTCTGTCAATTATTATTTAAAGGTATTTCATATTGTTGTTACTTAAAAATTAATTATTCCAAGCCATGATTAACCTAACTATTGCTAGACTATCCTCTGAACTTTTATAAACTATTTTAATTATAGCCGAAGCAGGTTTGACGTGATTTACCTTTAAGATAGAGAAAATCTAAATCTTTATTATGACTTTGAAAAAAAACTTCTTCAACGTGGAATGTCAAAATTTGCGCGTAAAACTATTTTGCATTTAGCAATAAAACACGTCGGTAATCGTTGTTTGAATAAAGTAATAAATGAGTTGAGTGTGATAACCTGACGATACGAAATATATTTTGAAACATCACAACATTCTATTTAGGGACATGACATCGCGCGATAGGTCCTATGCGATTCGTCGTGATATCAGCCTGTATTTGGATAAGAACAGCTAGCTTACGCTAAAAGTTAATGTCACAAATATACCTTGAAGGAAAAACAAGGATATGATCGAGGTTTACCTTCAAAATAAAACATTTTATCAGTGACTAACACTGTTGATTACGCTGATAACTTCAACCATTTTCGATTCGCTGACCTTAGAGTTATTACACTACATTTATGTGCCGAATTTTTTGAAGTTATTATAATGTAGAAATGTAAAGAAAATACATACTGTGCATTTATCCACTGGCAGAGAAATTATGGTTGTTCTCAGGGTGACCGTGAAATATCCACGATAGAATCACAATTACAACTTCAGCACAGCCACAGAACACGTCACACGCACCAAATAATCACTTGCAATAACAATTTACTCGGAAAAATCGCACGTTTTCAGCGTAAGATGCCCCGTCCAAAGTTTTGACGTTATGTGAGGCGGCCATTTTTCTTTTAAGACAACAAAAGCAGGGAGTGTTGCTACACTGCAAAATTTGTTCTCCCCTTTTGTATTTCTGCATTATTTTATTGCATAATATTATTTAAAGGGGATTTAGCGTTAAATTCAAACAAGTGCATTCTATTCGTTTAATTTCGTGGTGCAATAGTATTAATCATTCCTATTATCTTTATGTAGATACCTAGGTTTTTAATACAAATACGCGATTGGTGACTCTAAATTCTTAAAAAACCTAGCAATAACCTAGCCTAAGTATAGATTGCTAATCAAGTTTACAGTTTTTTTTTTATTTCCGTTACAAACCCAAGTTTTAGCTAAAGGCATCAAACCTACGTGTCTCAGATTTTCACCAGCTTTACCGTCTATCATAACTAACTAAATTGGCGCAGCGACCCAAACCAGTCTTGGCCTCCGATCAGGACCTCCACCTGGGCCGATCCTGCGCCACTTCTCCTCAGTTGTCCGCACGGAGCAGTCTATCATGTGTAGGTATAGGTTTTCCCAATTGAGTAGTTTGGTTTTTGATGGTTGGGTACCTACAGGTACTCTCAAAGGGTAAATCAGGACCCTATTACTAAGACTTTGTTATCCGTTTGTCACCTGCCTGTGTCAAAATCAAAGTCAAAGTTTTTATTGCAAACTAAGTGTACATCATAGGTCTTACAGTAATATGAGAGTGATTCTTCCGTTTCGTCCAAATCGCCTTTCCAGTCCAAAAGTCATTATGAATATTGTAATTAACCTTATTTTTTTTATTCAATAAGGTAGGACGTACTTTATCTTGAATGTCCATCATCTATATCAGGTTTAAGATTCATAATAAAAAAAAGTTTAGAACAAAAACATGCATTTTTTTCATTCCCCTCCTTGTTCAAATGGTCCCTCAGAACGTTGTGACACATATTTGGTGACTATCCTAGGGGAAATGTACATAATTTTTGTTCTTATATACTAATGTATTCATTGACTATTATAAACTTGCAATACAGTATTTTTTATAAGTGTTTAACATAGAAAGAATCGTCTTTAAAGTTTTGTCAACCCAAAAACATCATTTCCTTTCACGAAAATTGAACATTAAATTTTTAATGCACGTACTATACTATCTATTTCTTGCCAAAAAAAAGACGCTCCCTAGACCTTAATCCGTCGATACAAGTCGTCAGGATAGGACGCACGCTGCCCGGACAAAATATTTTCACGATTTAATTGCTGAAAACAGCGTTTGTCACGAGAAGTAAACATTACCTTCCATTGTTTTTGTATGTAAGTGTATGACGTAAAAAAATAATTTTTAACTTTAGGTAACGGCCTACTGTAGGGTCTAGTTATCAATTAATTATGAATATCTAGCCTTTATTAATTCACGAGTAAATTCAGAAAATCCGCTCAAACTTCATTCCTTTCCGTATCATTCCCTTCCATACCCTCCAATTTTTTAACGGAGGGGAATGAGCCACTTTGGAGGGTAATGATTTTTTTAAAATATAAAATTAATATGTTCCTTAGTATGTCTCTTTGTTAATTTTTCTTCTATTATTTTGATTATATCGAATTATAACTTGTGTAAGTATATGTCAGTATTATTGAAATTACTTTAAATTCTATCTATGCATTTTGTTACCTACCTAGGCACTTGTTAGTTAATAATAATTCCCCGCTGCTTCTTTCTTTCTGTCTGTTCGCAATAAACTGAAAAACTACTGAACGAACGGAGTAAGTAGGTACTTAATTAATAATGAAGGTTTCGTGAAATATTCGATTATTTTGCTTAGTTATTGGTTTTTAGATACATTATACATCCGCAACAATGTTGAAGTCGAAGAAAAGGGCAACTAAAAAAGAAAAAATAGCTAAAGACAGATTGCGAAAGAAGTTAAAATACGCAGAAATCAAGGCTGATCATCAAAAATACAAATTTGAGGAGTAGAAACAAAAAAGGAAATACTTTGTAAAAAAATAAAAGAAAAAAGTCCTAAGTATTACAGACATGACGGCACGACAAAAGAGGTAGCAAAGGCGAAGATGGCGAAAAAACTCAAAAAATAAAATTAAATAAGCTGAAAGAGCAGAAAAAATTGCAAAGAATTTTAAATGATAACTTTCCA
Source organism: Maruca vitrata (assembly GCA_039566165.1). Lineage (NCBI taxonomy): Eukaryota > Metazoa > Arthropoda > Insecta > Lepidoptera > Crambidae > Maruca > Maruca vitrata. The sequence goes on along the minus strand of CM076937.1, from coordinate 3,398,804 downwards.
CCCAGTAGTACGACTGAGAAAATTATAAACATGCCAGATACTACAATACGCGACCCTCTTATGTTACAAGAAGAATTCACATCAAGCCAAAGTACACCGAAGTCACATTTAATGCATAAAAAAACTAATAATCCAACGCAATGAGGAAGCTGCCATTCAGATCTAAAAAAGCAATAACAATTTTACAGAATAATTGACAAACTAAAAAAAGAGAAAGCGATTTGAAGAAGACATTTATTCATGGAACGGAAGTTACAAAAAGATAAGATTCAGGATGGCATAGAAAAGAAAGTAAATTAAGTCATAAAAGACATAAATAATGAGAAGGTACAAGTAGTGAAAAGGAAGCTATTGTTTCATAAAACAGTTTGTCGAGGTGTATCAGAAAAATACAAAAGCCTTCCGAAAAAAAAGAAAAGATCTTCTGCTGGAGATATAACTGATAATTCGAGGCTCTAGATAATAAAACTGCGAAACTAGAACAAAGTATTGAAAATTTTCTACAAGAAGATGAAAACAGTCAAATGGCGCCAGGAAAAACGATTTTTTGTTTTCGAAGAAGCAAAAGTAATATTTGACATATCCCATATTGTTTGAGCCTCGAATTATCAATTATATCTCCAGTAAAACATCTATTCTCTTTTTTCGGAAGGCTTTTGTATTTTTCTGATACTCTTCGACAAACTGTTTCATTAAAAAAAAGCTTCTTTTTCACTTCTTGTACCTTCTCATTATTTATGTCTTTTATGACTTCATCTTCTTTCTTTTCTATGCTATCTTGAATCTTAACTTTTTGTAATTTCCGCTCCATAAATAAATGTCTTCTTAAAATCGCTTTCTCTTTTATTTAGTTTGTCAATTTCATTCTGTAAAATTGTTATTGCGTTTGAAGTAAGTACTAGTAATTTTATGCACTAAATGTGACTTCGGTGTACAATGTGACTTCGGTTTGGCTTGATGTGGATTCTTCTTGTAACGAGGGTCGTGTATTGGATCTGGCATGTTTATAATTTCCTCAGTCTCACTACTGGGTGGAGAGTTATCTATTAAAATTCTTTGCAATTTTTTCTGCTCTTTCAGCTTATTTAAATATTTTTCGGAGTTTTTTCAACATCTTCGCCTTCGCTCCCTCTTTTGTCGTGCCGTCATGTCTGTTATACTTATGCTTTTTCTTCTTTACAAAGTATTTCCTCTTTTGTTTCTCCTTCTCTAATTTGTATTTTTTCATGATCAGCCTACTTAGTTGATTTTTTAACAATTTTTTATTCTAGAAGGTTTTTATGTTGTTTTTTTAGTTTTTTATTTATTTCATCATCCTTCTAACGCTTATTCCCATATTCATATGGGGCGCGCTTGAATATTTCATTCCTTTTTGATATTTTTTCCATTACTTTATATTCGTTCATGAATAACACATGTAATTAATAAAACAAAAGTTCGATTACACACCCACGTCTTTTATTTATAGTCCAAAAATATTTAAAATCATATACCTACCCAAGTTATATAGGTACGTAAAAGATTTCATCTTCTGATTGTTCATTATTTTCCATACAAAATCATTAAACTTCCGTCATATTTAATTTTATTTCATTACCTTCCAAATTCAATCATTACCTTCCGTACTTATTTCATTACCTTCCGTGGGTTCATTACATTCCGTCTATTTTCTTGACAATTAAAGTTTTTTCATGAAGGCCTTTACTGATAATCTATACTTAAAAGGTACATGAATGATTATATGCAACTTTTTTTGTAAAATCGATTAAATATTTTTTTTCTCAAAATCTTTGAGATTTGGACGAAACGGAAGAATCACTCATAAACTTAATAACTTAAAACTTGTCTCATAAAGCGTGATAATAACCATTGAATTTTTCTGCACGTGATGCATTTTTATTGCAATTTTAACAAATTTATTTAAGGTAAGCTATGAAAAGATCTTAATAAATCGACGGTCCCTACGTATAATCACGTAAGTGGCACTTGAGGGATTTGCATGTTTTTATTGCAAAACCTCGAAATCAACATAGACTTTCATTTAGTTAACACAGAATGTCGAAAATGTGCCTAAAACATCCTTATATCGATGCACGACAAATTACTTAACTACACTACCACCGACGTAAAAATACTTAAATGGTAGTTAGGGTGTATTACTTCGAACATCGCCGCTATACTCCGCCCCCGCTGCCCCCGCAACTGCCAGTTAAGCGCTTTTGCGCCCGAGACGGCCTAGACTTATATTTTTCTGCCTTAAGATTGTTTTTTAAATGATATTTCGTAAAATTGCTTGTATTTTTATGAAATCAAACAAACTTTGAACATTCCAAAGCCTTTATCACGATGTGGTAGTTACGTTATTTTACGTAGGAAATTTAATAATCTTTACGACTTATGTGGTAGTTGTGTAGTTTTACACCGGAGAGCCAAAATCGATGTTTATACTATCTACCAGATGGAATGTTTTTCGATGGAAAGTATTATTTTAGTCTTGCTAGTAACTACCAATTACGTTATTTTACGTCGGAAACAGATTTATTGACTGGGTGTGATTAAAGTGTTTGGGGTATATATTTTGTTTAATAAATTGCTGTGCTCAGCAAAACATATTAATTGTTTGATAACCATTAATTTTGATACTTATAGCTTTACTTGACCCGGTTGTTTTATATTGAATTTTATTTTCTGACATTGAAGATGATTTAACCGACTGTGAGGCCATATTTTGTGTAGGAAAACTAATTTCGCAAATTGATTAAGGTTTTAAAAGCTTTCTAATCTGGAATAGTTATAGTTAAATATACCACTACCACAATCATGAAAATTCTTCATTTAACAGCTCAACTGAATAAAAACTTGTTCAGTTGCGCTGTTGGTCATCAAATATTTAGTTGTATTAGGTAACAGTTTGATATTATAGTACTAGTATTAGATAACTGCATACGTAATTTGCGACAGACCTCAGATTAAATTACTCGACCCTCCTCCGGGCAACTTCATAAAGGAGACAACCCAAGCACTGTTATTCTCAACTAGGTCCTAATGACATCACGTCAAGATTGTTAGTAGACGTAGCCAATTTTATCGTACTACATTCAATAAAATAAATATTAACCAAACACAAGAGTAAACGAGTTTCTGGAGTGTAGACCGCGTCTCGGCAAACACAGTGTGGGACGCCGTCAGGCCAGGTGAAGTGACGATTTGCCCAGGACGGCTGGTTGTTGGATGCGAGTGGCCGAAAATAGGCGGGAGAGGCGAGCATTTGGGGAAGCTTATGGTTAACAGAAGACTAAATTATAGGCTGATGACGACTAAGAACCCCACACCCTTCTAACTCCTACAGTCAATGCTGTAAGCTAAAGACGTCTACGTCTTCAGTAGGCGGTGCCAATGTTACGGAGAGAGTTATGCCAATAAGAGTCCCACATATTAATAATGTGCTGAACATACATCCAGAGAGACATTTAGAGGACAGAGACATATTTGCATCGAAATGTCTCTCCCAGGCATTCTTACAATGCCTTCTGAAAAAGCAAAATTAAGCAGATTTTTAAAAATTGCGTCAAAATGGCATTTTTTCAAGAAAAGGCTTCTTATCGAATTCAATTTGTACATATTTTGGAACATAATTGGACAATTTCACTCCTCACAACCTTAGAAGTAGTTCATTAGAGTGATAATGGCACGTAGTTCATCCAATCGAAACTTTATTCGACAACAGCGGCTGGGAGGAAAATGGTTTTGAAATAATTGGTTTTGGACTCTGTGGTTGCTGATCTCAATGTTGGTCATGCAACTGCACACAAAGTCCTAACATTTATTCTAGTACACAGTTCTATTTTCTATTCTCGGTTAATCAGCATTCATATACCATCCTTATAGACCAGACCATACCATAGACCACCGCCTTATGATGTTTTCCAATGCATGCTCGGCTCGTGTCTCAGCCAACTCCTGACTCCAGGCCGAGAAATTATTAACACAATAACGCTCAAGATTTCTCAAAATTTGGCCTAATCCGATACCAGGACCCGATAACTCTCGGTCCTTACTCGGCGCTTGCTACTAATACACCAACGTGGCAGTCGAGGAGGTACTGTCTCAACTTTTGGTTAACTTATTTATTCTTAAGAACAAAATTGGCAAGATAGCATATTCTAATATGCTTCTTAAATCATCTAGACTTAACAGACGAGGGTCATATACCGTTAACAATGGTTTTATATTTTAAATATATTTTTGCCATTGAGGCGTTTTTTTATTATTTCTATACATCGTGAAATTTTAGTGGTTGTTTTCCCGTAGAAGAACGATTTGACTTTAGTAGTACCTACTATCGAATCATGCGAGTTATTTCTTGAAAAAGTTTTTTTTTCAAATTTTCTAAAAATATTTTTTATTTCCGAAGCGTTAGAAGATTTCGTACTTTTAAGAGGTGTGACGTAATCAGGTACTGATTGCCGCTTGAAAATTATGATTAAAGCTAAAAAGATCTACCCCTAAGTAATAAAGCTTTTCGAGCGTGTTTTCTAGTTTCGTTAAACCGGTATTTATTGACTAAAATTTAAAAATTAAAAATTAAAATAAGAAAAAAAAAAAAATATCTTAGAACCTATTTTACTACTAAGATAGAATCAGTTTACTGCGGCAAAACAACCACTAAAATTTCACGGTGTGTATAGATAAAAAACCCAGAATCCCGTATGTGTATATTATATTCGGCGTAAAACTACCTAGTGGGCAGTTACGGTTATGGTCGATGTCTAAAATCCCCTGTAAACAATAGTAAGTACCAGTTACGTCGTTTGTAGTGTGAGTAATTCCAACGTAAAAGTTGGTAAGTGATAAATAGTATATAAATAATAATCCTATTAAACTTATTTTTAGCTTTTTACGCAAAAGAGCTCTTATTTATTCAGTGTTCCAAATTTCATAGCTGTAGGAATATTAGAACACGAGTAACACATGTTTGAAACTTCAAAGCGCTCTCCTGTAAAATTTAGGTTTTGTAGATACGGTATTATACGTTGGGACCGTCGAAATAATGCTGCAGTTTCTTTTATTAGCTTTTTGCAGCCTATGTCCGACAGTGGACAGTTATAGGCTAATGATGAAAATAAAGTATAAAGTCAAAAAAAAAGACGTGTGGCACTCGGGGACTGCCGCTGTATAGCTATTGCATAGCATCGTCCGATTTCGGAGCAGCTCGTCTCGATTCGTGCGAGTTTCGTAGAGTCGTACAATACGTCTAACCGCACGCACACAAACACCGTGCCGAAGTCTACCGAACTGAAACGACGTAAGACGGGTGGAGAGCGTGAGGTTTTTTCTTTACGGAATTTCTTGGTTCGGTCGCGGCGCTCAAAGCCCGCGATAAAAGCTATGCAAAAGCTTAATAAATAGCTTTTTGCAGCCTATGTCCGACATTGGACAGTTATAGGCTAATGATGAAAATAAAGTATAAAGCCAAAAAAAGGTGTTCACGCAAGAATACCTTTTTTAAACAGTAACGTCCATTGACCCATACGGACAAAGTCGCGAATCCAAGCAGGTCTCCACTACCCCATCGCGGGGTAAATAATGCAAAATTCTCCCTGAAAACCAGCGAAAATGGCCTGCATTTTCCCTAGGAGGTGTGCCGTGCTGCACGATAGTGGATCCATTGAGTGGCTAAGGGCGCATGCGTGGCTGCAACTGGGGTACTGGGTCATTCGCTGTCCCCGGCGGGTCACGCTTGCCGTATAATATAGGTCGGGGTATCTAGGACAGCATGGGTGGAGCTCAGACACCTGTAGGTAGGTACCTATGTTGTTAAACTTCTTGGTCTATTGGAGGCAGAGGAAAAGCTGTTGCGGATTTAGCTGGCTGAATGTTTTAGATACCTTTGAGTCTATATTTATGGTACTTTAGAGCTTAGGGGCGGTATTTACTAGCTTTCTGGCCTAAAAAATGTAATAATGCAACCTGTTAAACAATTTACACAAGGCGGATTTTTTAACAACGCCTTGCAATGACAGTATCGGAAATCAGAAGTTCCGTTATTTACTCATAAGATCATAATAAAGTTTTCAGTAGTACGCCGTAGTAGGTACACGGAATAACATAGGTCAGGGTAGGTATTATAGGGCGGCATTTGTGGAATTCCTGACCTGCGTGGTACTACCTTGGTCTAATTGGCATAGGTCGGTTGAATTGTAGGTAGCTATTATAAAAGTACAATTTAACTAATTTTATGACTACATACAAGCAATTCCAAAGTGCCTCTAAATGAAGGAAAATAATTAAATTGCAAAAGACAGTTTTACAATTATGTAAGTAGGTATATTAATGCCAAGATTCACGAAATACACAAATGACATATTATCTAGTTAGGTACTTAATTTTATTTCTACTAGTAAAAAATTACGACTTTCGAGTTTTTTCTTTCGGTCAAATTTTGCCACAATTTAAATAACCCTAGTTTTCAATGTTTGACAAAAAAAATGTCCATACATTGATTTGATTTCGACAAAACTAGCTCATGTGTACATATCAGATACAGTGTGTTATGAACTCATGTCAAAATATATGAATAAAGTAATCGCAGAACCAAACTCCAAAATCATCTATTTGCATTTTTGTCGCGATTAGAGATCAAACCTATTTCAACTAGTCCCTCCCTCTCTTTCCACTCCCGAACGATACGTGCTGGACAGCGCTGCCATCCATCCATACAAAATGCAGACGCTCGTGGCTCGGACCAAGAAGTTAAGTTCCTCTTTTCTGCCTCATCATTAAGACATGGAATGCCCTTGCAGCTCATGTTTTCTCTCCCTCCTATGAATCCGGGCTCTCCAGGCGGGGCGTGAAACGGCATTTAAGCAGGCCTTCAGGGCTAGTGCGACAGGCTTAATATGGTCTATTGTGCCTGTCGACCTCATATGTGGATCTCACTACCGCTTACCATCATGTGGAGTGAGGTCATCTTGTTAGCTTATTAAAAAAAACCTCCATAAATCTCCCAATCAAGATAAAAATGCATCATCAGCCAGTTACAATATAAAAATCGTCCTGATTACCGAAGGTACAATAAGTAGGGCACGGGCGGGCGCCCTATGACGTCACGACACAGTACAGTGACATTGTGCAGTAATGTTTTTGTTGTTATAACAATAATACAGTCATCGTCAGCACATATACGTCCCCACTGCTAGGGCACGGGCCAACCCTAAACTAGGGCGGTAAGGCCTTAGTCTACTATCGCTGGCCAAGTGCGGGTTGGTTGACTACACTACCTAAGAATTTCTTCGTAGGATTCCTCACGACGTTTTCATTCACCGTTATAGCGTCGAATGATGGTACATATGAATTTCAAATTGAAAAACACATTGGTACCTGGCGGGGTTTGAACTGGCGACCTCACGCATGGCAAGCAACGACCTTAACCATCGGCCATCGACGCTTTTTAATACAGTAGGGCCTCGATCATTTGTTCGGTGATCGCTGTAATCCGGCCGGCAAATTACCGTAAATCACTTTTTGTTAACTGTCTTGCATTATGTATTGAGAACCTTATGGACTTCGCCCGCGTAGATATGTTTAACGGGTAAAACATTACTTCTTTATAGCGCAGTAGGTTAAAAAGAAGCATATGTCCTTTCTCTGGCTCTGGACTATATCTGTACCTAATTTCATTTAAAACGGTTCAGTACTCTATGCGTGGAAGCATAATAGACAGGCAGATAGACAGACCGACGGAGTTACTTTCGGATTTATAATATTAAGTAAGGACATAATAGGCGTGACGACTGGGTCGACATCTTATTATTCTATTTAGTCCGTAAGTTAGTTTATACAAACATATGGGACACATATTTTTTGTTTTTCAATTGATTGAAAAATGACAAAATTATATAATATAGCTTAAATCAAACTTCTGGAGTGGGGGCTTGTGACGTCACGGTTACGCAAAAAATGTACTATAACGTGACGTCATACGAAACTTCTAAGCACTATATCTTCATAATTTGTTGTTTGTGAAAGAAAATAAAAAATACGAGTACAATATTTTTAAATAATCTAAATATCGGACTAAATATATTTCTTTTAGTCGTCTCTCCAATTATAGATTACAGAAACTGTGCGTGAGTAAGTAGTGTAGGTTCTTTAATTTCACGTAGGTACCAACCTCAGTATTTTATTATGATATTTTACGCGGTTTCCGCCGCATCCCGGGGAACTACATCCCGTACCGGGATTAAATATAGCCTAAGTTCCTCATTTTTTTTCAGTGCCTCAGAAGTATAGATTGCTAATTTAAATGTTAGTGAGATGTAGTCTTCGCTTGCTAATGTTGATATTTGTTAGGAAACCGTGTATAAGCGCCATCTGTTGGCTGCAGTTCGAACCTACTATTAAAAAAGATAGAAGAAGGCATCCGACCAATTTCAGCCATGGCCGCCAGATTTCAATTGCGATTAGCCAAGTTACAATTGCGCAGGACATATTATAGTGCACAAAGTTTTTTTAACTGCCTCGTTGGTCTATTGGTAGTAGGTAAGTGCTGCGTTAGGACCGAGAGGTCCCCGGTTCGAGTTCGGGGTCGGGCAGAATTTGTGTGAGTTTTTCTGTAATGAAATTACTCAACCCGGAGTTAGGAAGTTGGCGGTTGAACGCCCGTGCCTTGGAAAGCACGTTAAGCCGGTGGTCCTGCGCCCGATCTCTCATCGGTCATGTCGGGTTACCGTCTCTCCGAATTATGAGAGTAAGGGAATTATGAGTGCACTTGTGCACTCCTGCGCACTTGGCTTATCTAAATTGAGATCGGCCGCCATGACTTAAATCGGTCGGACCCTTTATTATATTTTATAGTGCACAAGTATGCACAAGTGCACTCTCTGTTCCCTTACACTGTCATAGTTCGGTGAAATGGTAATTCGACTTGACCGATGAGAGATCGGGTGCAGGACCACCGGCCTAAAGTGCTTTCCGAGACACGGACGAACCGCCAACTTCCTAAACCCGGGCCGAGTAATTTCTTAATTACAGAAAAACTCAACACACAATTTTATTGCCAACTGACCAAATTTTGGACCTCTCGGTCCTCACGCATGCTTGCTACCAATAGACCAACGAGGCTGTTAAAAAAAAGATAGAACTTCATCATCATCTAAGAGCATTGGTTCCCAATGCGGGGAAATCCGTGGAGATATTTTCTTACTTTCCTATGGAAAATGTATGCTATTTTACTGTCAGTTTTATATTAACTTTTATTAAGCTATTGCATAGCTTTTATCGCGGGCTTTGAGCGCTGCGACCGAACCAAGAAATTCCGTAACGAAAAAACCTCACAATCGTCTAATGTCGTTTCAGTTCGGTAGACTTCGTCATGGTGTTTGTGTGCGTGCGGTTAGACGTATTGTACGACTCTACGAAACTCGCACGAATCGAGACGAGCTGCTCCGAAATCGGACGATGCTATGCAATAGCTATATCGCGGCAGTCCCCGAGTGCCACACGTCTTTTTTATTTCAATATTTTGAGATAAAAGGGTAAAATAAGTAGAATTCAATAAAATACGGTGATCATGTAAAAATGTACTTTATTATAACAATAGCTTAAAAACACTCTTACACACAAACAAACTCAATAATTTATTAAAACCAATATAAAATAGTTCTAAGCTGTATTTTAATACAGTTTAAGCATCAATTACTTCAAGTGTCTACTACTTGGTGAATTGGACATCATATGGATTGTAAGATTTTAGACTTTCGTTCCATTACACTAAATATTAGTCTTTATGGGTCTACACGCGTTATTAGGAGTAGCAAATTACATAGCTACTTACTGCCCGACGTCGTGGTCATGGTTCGCTCGCTACCATGATTGGTGCAATCCAGTCGAAACGTCGGGCAGCAAGTAGCTATGTAATTTGCGACTCCTAATAACGTGTGTAGACCCATAAAGACTAATATTTAGTATCATATGGATTAAAAATACCTAAGAGGTATTTTTTATACAATGCCTCAAATATTACTCACTGGTTACAAGTTATACTGTAGCATACAATGTTATTATAACAATACCTCTACACTGGAAAAACCTTAGAAATAAATATTAAGAGATGTTAGAAAAATAGGGTAGTTTCCTAAGTCTGAATTTACATGCAATTTCACAATAAACAGTAAGATATAGGTAAATTGAATAACATTAGTCAATTCGAAATTAACATTTTTGACGAAATAAGACATTTGAAGTTGAAGTTTTACAAATATCAAACTATTCTTTCAACAGTACCTTTGCAATTGTGTGGTCAATCCTATATTAGTGATGTGCCGAATCTTCAAAAATTTTTATCCGCGGATACGGATTTTATAACTTTCTAATGTATTGGTCTTAGGTTTTAGTTTTTTTTTCATATAAAAGTGATCACGATGTTTATAACTTACTATAATATTCCTGCAATAAATATGAAAATAAAGAATTAAGTTTAGTTAATTCATTGTCATTAAAGTGATGTTAGTTATAACTTTCTCTCAATGTTTGCAATATAAATATCCTGAATGGACTTTTAAGGTTTTTTAATTCTAATAATCACCCGCAAATATCCGTAAAAGATTCGCGTGAAAAGTAATGGACCCGGATACGGTTACGGATTTTATCTTTTCCCTCGGATATCCGCGGATACGGATACGGATATTCAGAACATCACTAATCTATATCAAAATAAAAAATAGGCAACTACCCTAATTCACTAACGACGTAAAAAATAATCTTATCATTTGTACTTATTTAAATATTATGTATATTATCGAGTAAGTGTTTTTACTAACACAAAAAATCCCTGAGGGTCGGAGTGAACCTGCTAGATGGTCCACGAGACAAGATACAGTGTTTTATATATCTACTTGATAATACATAGTGGTATGCCAGCACCGTAGCACATGGCAGGAAGTGATCTCTGCCTACCCCTCTGGGAAAAAGGCGTGATTTTATGTATGTATGTATCACTAGAGACCGGATTATATGCATTTGCATATAAGCATATGCAAATGCATATTTTAGCCATTCTCAGCAGTAATAGCATATTTTACCTAAAAACTTGTTATGATGCATATTATAGGTACATTTACAATATTTTTCACTCACCCTGCGTTTTTCAATTACATTTACAACTTTCGGATCACAGTCAGCAGCGTTGACAAAAATAATAAATGAATTCATATACCTAAAACTACTGTACTTGTTTTCTCCTTTCAAAAAATTGTTTTAATTATATGCTGATTTTGAAATAAAAAAAAATGAACAACCCAAAAAAAATTAAAAACGTATTAAGTTTTCTTTTTTCATGGGGACTTAATATTAAAATTTTCGTGCATATTTCAAGCTTTTTTTATGCATATTTGCATGCACATAACAAGCTTTTTATGTTGCATATAATCCGGTCTTTACGTATTATTATAGTCAGCTGAATCAAATATGTAGATTGATACCGGTGAATTATTGACTGTAAAATAACAAAAATATATGTAAAATAACTATACACTTTAATTAGTAAACCATTGCGAACAACATTCACCCTATAGCATAATTCAACTTAAGTCTAAATTGCTCTCAATATCTTATACTACAAAAAATATTATCACATTTTTTATTGATACATTTGTCATAAGCATACGTTACAGCCACGCGAATAAGGATTATAACTTAACCGATCTACTAAATATGCCTCAATGTAACTAAATGGGGAATATGCACACATTTTTTTTTATTATCTTAAATAAATCTTTAATATTGAAAAAATATGAATATAATTTTATTTTTCAATTTACTTTAACGACAGCAGAGATATACCTGTTTAAAGTTCCTGAGTAGACAGAGAGATCCGATACGTCAGGTGACGTCAAATGACACTACGGCCATACGCAATCCATACTAAACTCTGTTTTGTAAGAAAAAGATGGAAAAATTAACTTTAATTCATTATAAAGCCTTCGTTTTTGTACCGATTTCCACTTCAAATTCACAATGTACTCGTATTATATTTTGAAGTCTTTTTGCATAAGTTGTTAAAAAAATCAAGCTTGCCGGTTTATGCATATTCCTTATTTAATTGTATTACCCGCGCAGTTAAAGAATGGGATTGAAAATGGCGGCCCTCTGAGTCGGTAATGTAAGCATACTACATAACTTACTAAATAATATTCCATCATCATCAGCCCATATACGTCCCCACTGCTGGGGCACGGGCCTGCCCTAAACTCAGGCGGGGATATAAAATTACTTTCAAATCATCAGTATCAAAACGTTATTTACTTAAAATCAAATTTATTTTGGTATGATTTTTATATGAATGATGAAATTTATAGTAAGTCAGAGGATGCCAGTCACAACTATCTGTTCGGTGGTTGGTGAACGGTATACGGGTAAGCGACCCCGGCTCCTCGAGCTACTATCGACTCAGTCCAAATCATCCGAGGCGATAGTATCCTTCCTCCCCTTTTCCTTCCCCCGTCATATATACTTGCTACTCGTGGGAACGCAATAACCTTGTTGAAACAATGCAGAAGGCAGAATGGCGGCGACGTGGTCCACAACCCGTCACGTCACGTTTCCCACGAGGTGAAAAGTGGATCGCTGGAAGTGATCTCTGCCTACCCCTCTGGGAAAAAGGCGTGATTTTATGTATGTATGTATGAAATTTATATAGGTAGGTAACAAAAATGTGTTAAAATAGAACTGTTCAACAATTATCGTTTAATAATACGATTTACTAATTATAATTATTTATCTGTTATCAGCACAGAAGAGAAGAACCTAAGACGGCGAATAGTTGCATTTGTAATCCCATTCTTTATCTGCACGGGTACTATATTTATTTTTTACAGTAAATAAATAAATTAACGCCACCCTCTATGCAAAGTTTCTAAGCCTCAAACTTGTTTAACCTAACTACAACATTCTTACTACTTTTATAGTCTTTTTCAGCTAAGATGATCCCTGTGACACTTCATTGTGTTCTGAATCACGCATTTTACGTTTGACAAACGAAAATAATTTTATTGCACACTTTTTTCCTATGCAGTTCGTATACATAGAATGGAACTTACTACATTCCATCCTACGTATACAAACTGCATAGGTATTTTTTTAAATGTTCTATTACATTTAATTAAACTAAACGATACTGTTTGTCATTTAAAAGTATAAAAATATTTATTTTAATATTTTTCCTAATGACGCCGCATTAAAATGAAAAAAGTGTGCAATAAAATTATTTTCGTTTGTCAAACGTAAAATGCGTGATTCAGAACACAATGAAGTGTCACAGGGATCATCTTAGGTGAAAAAAATCTTTAATCAACATTGACATTTGGCATAACGGATATTACCGCTTACAATTTTTAAAAAGTATTATAACGAAATTAAACCACGTCGTCTTCTGTATATAATCACTTTAATATTTCACACTTTAACTTAAACCAAATCAGTAGGTACATCGACAATCACACGGACATAGATTCACTAAGACGTCTTAACTCTACCACAGCTCGGTAAAGAATGAATCCGGCTGAGCACACAGCTCTACTAAGCTGCCCTGTCCCCACTACTTTGCCACCTCCTTAGTCAGAGCGTGTGACAGTGGCTATCAGTGTTGCCGTTTAATAATTTAAAAATTGAACCAATATTTAAGATTTACACTTAAAAATATAAAAATCATAACACTACTATTAAAAAAGATAGAAGAAGGCATCCGACCAATTTCAGCCATGGCCGCCAGATTTCAATTGCGATTAGCCAAGTTACAATTGCGCAGGACATATTATAGTGAACAAAGTTTTTTAACTGCCTCGTTGGTCTATTGGTAGTAAGTGCAGCGTTAGGACCGAGAGGTCCCCGGTTCGAGTCCGGAGTCGGGCAGAATTTGTGTGAATTTTTCTTTAATGAAATGTAGGGGAGACCGAGGGGAGTTGAAACAATTTCGACGTTTTGTTTTGTACACAAAAACTGTTGACAGTAATTTAATGATATTCGTACCAATTGATAGGTAATTTATTACACTTGCGGATAACTAACATAAAGAAATTGTAAGCCTTAAATATTGTAGTGAAAAATCGATTTTACCAAAACATGTCAACTTGTTTCAACTCCCCTCATACCGAGGTGAGATGAAACAGGGGTCGAGGAGAGTTGAAACATATGGTTTAAAATAAATATTAAGGGCTGTATAATTAAAATTTTGATATAATTTAGAAGTATTTATTGACATAAAACTTTTCCAATTCAAAAGAAACATTTTTATCAATATTTTGTCCTGATATTATCAGATAAGTAGGTAACTGCAGAATAATCAACTCCTAAAGAGTTAGTTAGAGCTGAATGGACTAGGACTAATGGAGGTTGCCAAATATTGATCAGTAACCTGACTGGGAAGATAATGAGCGTCCTAGAATATTTCAGTATTAACTGGTCTAAGTCCGATATGAATCTAATAGGTAAAATTTGAAACGAGGAGAGTTGAAACAGCCTGTTTCAAATCTCCTCATGATGAAAAATCCTCCCATTTTGTATTTAATCTATTCTAAAGAATAAAATACACAGAAACCATTTGTACCACATACATATTATAAATCTTTAGTTTATAAGCTTTCGTAAAATTCATAACTTTGACCGAAATACAAAACCGTTATCATAATATAGGCACCATAAAAACACGTAAAAAATTTACTTTTCACGATTTTTGCCTTATGGCACGCATAACTCCAAAACCGCGGGTCTTACGCGTCGGATGCATACTCACACGTCTGCGGGCGGCAAGATATAGGTAAAGAGTGATATTGCCAACTGTCTAACTGTTTTGAGTTTCGAGAAATCGGTACTGTTTCAACTCACCTCTGTTTCAAATCCCCTCGGTCTCCCCTACTCAACCCGGAGTAAGGAAGTTGGCGGATGAACTCCCGTGGCTCGGAAAGCACATTTTGCCGGTGGTCTCTCATCGGTCATGTCGGATTCCATAACCGAATTATGATAGTCAGGGAATAGAGAGTGCACTTGTGTTTGCGCGCACACTTTTGCTCTATAATATGTCCTGCGTATTTGGCTGATCTCGATTTAGATCGGCCGCCATGCTGAAATCGGTCGGACGCCTTATTTTATTTATGTCCGATTATAGTGCACAAGTGTGCGCGCAAAAGCAAGTGCACTCTCTGTTCCCTTACACTCTCATAGTTCGGTGAGGCCGTAATTCGACATGACCGATGAGAGATCGGGCGCAGGACCACCGGCTTAATGTGCTTTCCGAGAGACGGACGAACCGCCAACTTCCTAAACCCGGGCCGAGTAATTTCTTAATTACAGAAAAACTCAACACACAATTTTATTGCCAACTGACCAAATTTTGGACCTCTCGGTCCTCACGCATGCTTGCTACCAATATACCAACGAGGCAGTTAAAAAAAAAGATAGAACTTCATCATCATCTAAGAGCATTGGTTCCCAATGCGGTGAAATCCGTGGAGATGTTTTCTTACTTTCCTATGGAACATGTATGCTATGTTACTGTCAGTTTTATATTAACTTTTATTAAGCTATTGCATAGCTAACGACACTGACTTCTTGGCGATGTACCATACTTTCCATAGCAATAGGCCATACAAGGGGTGAGAGCTGTCCGCTCCCCTGCAAGCCCGGTGATGATGACAAGGCTACTCCAAGCCATCATCGTTAGTCAGTTAGGAAAAAAAAAATTGCATAGCTTTTATCGCGGGCTTTGAGCGCGGCGACCGAACCAAGAAATTCCGTACCGAAAAAACCTCACAATCGTCTAACGTCGTTTCAGTTCGGTAGACTTCGGCACGGTGTTTGTGTGCGTGCGGTTAGACGTATTGTACGACTCTACGAAACTCGCACGAATCGAGACGAGCTGCTCCGAAATCGGACGATGCTATGCAATAGCTATACCGCGGCAGTCCCCGAGTGCCACACGTCTTTTTTATTTCCATATTTTGAGATAAAATGGGAAAATAAGTAGAATTCAATAAAATACGGTGATCATGTAAAAAATGTACTTTATTATAACAATAGCTTAAAAACACTCTTACACACAAACAAACTCAATAATTTATTAAAACCAATATAAAATAGTTCTAAGCTGTATTTTAATACAGTTTAAGCATCAATTACTTCAAGTGTCTACTACTTGGTGAATCGAACATCATATGGATTGTAAGATTTTATACTTTCGCAATCCATTACACTAAATATTATTCTTTATGGGTCTACACGCGTTATTAGGAGTAGCAAATTACATAGCTACTTACTGCCCGACGTTTCGACTGGTTTTGAGTTCGCTCGCGACCATGATTGGTGTAACCCAGTAATGAAAATGTAATTTGCCACTCCTAATATCGTGAGTAGACCCATAAAGAATAATATTAAGTATCATATGGATTAAAAATACCTAAGAGGTATTTTTTAGAAAATTCCCCAAATATTACTCACTGGTTACAAGTTATACTGTAGCATACAATGTTATTATAACAATACCTCTACACTGGAAAAACCTTAGAAATAAATATTAAGAGATGTTAGAAAAATAGGGTAGTTTCCTAAGTCTGAATTTACATGCAATTTCTGAATTAACAGTAAGATATAGGTAAATTTAATAAAATTACTCAATTCAAAATTAACATTTATGACGAAATAAGACATTTGAAGTTGCAGTTTCCCAAATATCAAACTATTATTTTAACAGTACCTTTGCAATTGTGTGGCCCATCCATCTATATTATACTCTTTTTCAGCTAAGATGATCCCTGTGACACTTCATTGTGTTCTGAATCACGCATCTTACGATTGACAAACGAAAATAATTTTATTGCACACTTTTTTCATTTTATTGCGGCGTCATTAGGAAAAAATAATAAAATAAATATTTTTATACTTTTAAATAACAAACAGTATCGTTTCACAGTCACAGGGATCATCTTAGCTAAAAAATACTATAGTGATGTGCCAGATCTTCAAAAATGTATATCCGCGGATACGGATCTGAATACGGATATCTAGTGTCAAGATCCGCGGATACGGATACGGATACGGATTTTATTACTTCCTAATGTATTGGTCTTTGGTTTTAGTTTTTTTTCATTGACATAAAAGTGATCACGATGTTATAAATATTCCTGTAATCAATATGAATATAAAGATTTAAGTTTAGTTATATCATTGTCATTAAAGTGATGTAAGTTATAACTTTCTCGCAATGTTTGCAATAAAAATACTCTGAATGGACTTAAGGTGTTTTAATTCTAATAATCACCTGAAAAAGATCCGTAAGAGATTCGCGTGAAAAGTAACGGACCCGGATACGGATACGGATTTTTCTTTACCCTCGGATATCCGCGGATATTCGGAACATCAATAATCTATATCAAAATATAAAATTGGGAACTACCCTAATGCACTAACAACGTAAAACATAATTTTAAAACTTAACAAAAATAATCTTATCATTTGTACTTATTTAAATACATATTATGATATTATCGAGTAAGTGTTTTAACTAACACAAAAAATCCCTGAGGGTCGGAGTGAACTTGCTATATCTACTTGATAATACATAGTGGTATGCCAGGACCGTAGCACATGGCAGGAAGTAATCTTTCCCTCCCGCTCTGGGAAAAGGCGTGATACTATGTATGTAATACATATTATTAGAGACCGGATTATACATATGTGTATATGCAAATGCATTTTTAGCCATTCTCAGCAGTAATAGCATATTTTACCTAAAAAACTAGTTATGATGCATATTATACACCGTGAAATTCTAGTGTTTGTTTTCCCGTGGCAGAACGATTTGCCTTTAGTAATACTATAATTAGAATATTTCCTTAAATTTTTTTTTTATTTCAAATTTTCAAAATAATAATTTTCCAACTCGAAAACGAGAGAAGCTATCGTTCTTTTATAAGATGTGACGTAATCAGGTACTGCTTGCCGCATGAAATCGATGCTTAAAGCTAAAGAAGCTCTACACCCTAAGTAATAAAGCGGTTCGAACGTGCTTTCGAGTTTCGGTTAAACCTTTCGTTAAACCGGCATTTATTGATTTTAATAAAAAAGAACTGCACAAATCTATTGTGCTACTAAGATAGAATCATTTTACTGCGGGAAAACAACCACTAAAATTTCACGGTGTATATCTACTTGATAATACATAGTGGTATGCCAGGACCGTAGCACATGGCAGGAAGTGATCTCTGCCTACCCTCTGGGAAAAAGGCGTAATACTATGTATGTATGTATAATACATATTATTAGAGACCGGATTATACATACATATGTGTATATGCAAATGCATATTTTAGCCATTCTCAGCAGTAATGGCATATTTTACCTAAAAACTAGTTATGATGCATATTATACACCGTGAAATTTGAGTGGTTGTTTTACCGTGGCAGAACGATTTGCCTTTAAATACTATCGAATCATGCAAATTATTCCTTGAAAAAAAATTTTTTTTTTTCATATTTTCTAAATAATAATTTTTTAAATCGAAACCGAGAGAAGCTATCGTAATTTCATAAGATGTGACGTAAAAAGGTACGCTTGCCGCATGAAATCGATGCTAAAAGCTAAGGAAGCTCTACGCCCTTATTAATAAAGCGGTTCGAATATGCTTTGGAGTTTCGGTTAAACCTTTCGTAAAACCGGCATTTATTGATTTTAACAAAAAAGAACTGCACAAATCTATTGTACTACTAAAATAGAATCATTTTATTGCGGGAAAACAGCCACTAAAATTTCACGGTGTAAATCTACTTGATAATACATAGTGGTATGCCAGGACCGTAGCACATGGCAGGAAGTGATCTCTGCCTACCGCTCTGGGAAAAAGGCGTGATACTATGTATGTATAATACATATTATTAGAGACCGGATTATATGCATTTGCATATACGCAAATGCAAATGCATATTTTAGCCATTCTCAGCAGTAATGGCATATTTTACCTAAAAACTAGTTATGATGCATATTATCGGTACATTTACAATATTTTTCAGCCACCCTGCGTTTTTCAATTACATTTACAACTTTCGGAACACAGTCAGCAGCGTTGACAAAAATTATAATGAATTCATATAATATTACTGTACTTGTTTTCTCCTTTCAAAAATTGTTTTAATTATATGCTGATTTTGAATTAAAAAAATGATAAACCCCAAAAAAAAATTAAAAAAGTATAAAGGTTTTTTTGGGGACTTAATATTGCATATTTTGAAAATGTTCGTGCATATTTCAAGCTTTTTTTATGCATATTTGCATGCATATAACAAGCTTTTATGTTGCATATAATCCGGTCTTTACGTATTATTATAGTCAGCTCAAACAAATATGTAGATTGATACCGGTGAATTATTGACTGTAAAATAACAAAAATATATGTAAAATAACTATACACTTCAATTAGTAAACCATTGCGAACAACATTTACCCTATAGCATAATTCAACTTAAGACTAAATTGCTCTCAATATCTTATACTACAAAAATATTATCACATTTTTTATTGATACATTTGTCATAAGCAAACGTTACAGCCACGCGAATAAGGATTATAACTTAACCGATTTACTAAATATGCCTCAATGTAACTTAATGGGGAATATGCACACATTTTTTTATTATCCTAAATAAATCTTTAATATTGAAGAAATATGAATATAATTTTATTTTTCAATTTACTTTAACGACAGCAGAGATATACCTGTTTAAAGTTCCTGAGTAGACAGAGAGATCCGATACGTCAAGTGACGTCAAATTACACTACGGCCATACGCATTCCATACAAAACTCTGTTTTGTAAGAAAGAGATTGAAAATTAACTTTAATTCATTATAAAGCCTTCGTTTTTGAACAGATTTCCACTTCAAATTCACATTTTATTATATTTTGAAGTATATTTGCATAAGTTGTTGAAAAAATCAAGATTGCCGGTTTATACATATTCCTTATTTAATTGTATTACCCGCGCAGTTAAAGAATGGGATTGAAAATGGCGGCCCTCTGAGTCGGTAATGTAAGCATACTACATAACTTACTAAATAATATTCCATCATCATCAGCCCATATACGTCCCCACTGCTGGGGCACGGGCCTGTCCTAAACTAGGGCGGGGATATAAAAATTAATTTCAAATCATCAGTATCAAAACGTTATTTACTTAAAATTAAATTTATTTTGGTATGATTTTTATGTGAATGATGAAATTTATATAGGTAGGTAACAAAAATGTGTTAAAATAGAACTGTTCAACAATTATCTATACTATATAGTATAATTATACTATAATATTATAAAGAGGAAAGATTTGTATTTTTGTATTTTTGTATTTTTGTATGTTTGTAATGAATAAACTCAAAAACTACTGGACCGATTGCAATAATTTTTTCACCATTAGAAAGCTGCATTATTCAGAAGTAACATAGGCTTTATAATATTTTTAAAAAATTAGGGATCCTTACTAAAACTCCAATAATGTAACCCAAGGTGTAAAAAATTTACCTGAAAAATTCCTTACGTCGCGTACGCTGCGAAAACTATTGATGATAGAACAAAATCATTTACTACGACTTTGTAGAACCTATCATTATCTATAAAAAAGTGCCCCGACCGCATATGTCTAAATATTATAGTTATGTCACAGTAAGCGGTTTTTTATTCGAAAAATTTAATTTATATGCCGCCACATGAAAAGGCTCTTTATTTGTACCTTGGTATTAATCCTTATCAAAATAAATTACTTTATATGTAAGACGGCTTCAATGCCTATTTATGACTTTTGAATTATTCAATTCGGACATTTCATTCGGAAGATATCACGAGTTTAAAAATGCAAGTATTAGAAAAAGTCGCGTGGTTGCCGCCACCGCGCTCAGTTAGCCAGCATGCGATGTAGGCTCCATGTAAGCATCACTGGGGTACGGGGAGTCAATGTAATATGTAATATATCGCTACCTTAAATCTCAAATGGCGTAACCGCCAATTTGGTCAAAATGACTTTTAAATGCAGTTTTATTCAGTTTTTTTTCTCTATCGATCTGTATATTTAAAATCCTCAAATTCGCAAAAATAGGGTTATAACGACCCAATGTTTTTTATAGATTTGAACAATTTTCATAAGGTAAACAGGTCGTAAAAGGCTTAGTCTAATTTACTTGGTGGTTACGCCCCTAGAAATTATTGTGACGTGAAAAAAATGTAAAAAAAAAGGGTGTAAGGGACATAATTTTCCGGCGTAACTCGTAAGACACGCTATTTTTCGAAATCGCAATACAAAAGAAAGGCGTTTACACCCAAAATCGCTGAACACATGATTGTCATTATTATTGTTAGTATTGATGCGCGGAGGGATTAAGTTTGCGGAGACATTGGCTATTTATTGCTTTTCCATGTTTCGGCATTTTAAATCAATGTCCAAACACAAATCAGAATGAAAGACCAATAACGCGCCAAAGTCAACGTAACGGTCACAAAAAATAATAAATACACGGAGGAACGTAATCTATGCGCACAAGTACGCAAATGGCTGAATACATAGATAAATGTATTGTTATATAAATAAAAAGTAATGTTTTCTGTACTTGAAGTTTATTATATGAATTACACAAAATATGGACCAACCAATCTTTCAACTTTTCAAACAGTACAAAACGGACATCATAAGACATAGACAACAAAATAGTGTTACCATAGATACTTAAATAAATTATTACATTGTCTATTCTTATTTACCAACACCCCCTTTCAATGTAATAACAATTACAATATTAAGTCTTTTAATTTAAGTTACACATTTTTACAAATTTTAACAATGATAAAGCATTTGTGGGTTTAGTTAATGCATCTGCAACCTGATCCTCAGTTTTAACGTATTTCAAAACAATTGTTCCTTTCTTAATTAGTTCTCTTACATAATGATAGCGTATGTCAATATGTTTAAGTCTCTTAATACAATCTGTACTGGCTACTTTAATAGCTGATTGACTATCACACCAAATAGTTACTGGACACATGTTTTCATTTTGAAAGAAGTCTTTTAATACATTGATTAACCAACATGCCTCACTCGCGGCCATACTCATAGCTATATATTCTGATTCTGTTGAAGATAAACTAACAGAGCATTGCTTCTTAGAGCACCAAGCAATCAAACAATCATTAAACATAAAACAATAACCTGTGGTGGACTTCCTATCTAACAAATCTCCACCCCAGTTGGCATCACAATAACCAGTCAAATTATTATTCTTATCACTTTTATAATAAAGTTTATAATGTAATGTATACTTAACATATCTAAGCACTCTCTTTAATGCTGACAATAACATATTATTAGCTTTATTCTGATATCTACTAAGAATGGACACAGATATTGACAAATCTGGTCTTGTACCACACACTGCATACATAAGACATCCTATTATTTGTCTGCACAAGTGTTCTACATTTTTATCTGCCTCTTTATTACAGTCCTGACTAAAAACAAAATTTTGATCAATAGGAGATGATACAGGCTTACAATTTTCCATGTTAAAGTGTTTCAAAACATTTTCTAAATATTCTTTTTGTGATAGTTCAGTTACACCTGTCTTTAAATTCTGTTTTACATTAATACCAATGAAATCTGATATAAAACCTAAAGTCTTCATTTTAAATTCCTTACACAACATATTCTTAAACTCATTTACACAATTTTCATCTGTGCCAAACGTCAAAATATCATCGACATACAATAATACATAAATTTTATTGTTACCATCACACTTCACATACAGACATGAATCAGCTTTAGATCTTACAAAGTTTTCTTTAATCATTATTGAATTAAACTTATCATTCCAATGTTTAGAGACCTTTTAGGCCATATATAGACTTACACAGCTTAACAATATTCTTATTATCTCTATATGCCCCTTCTGGTAATTGCAAATATACATCATCATTTATCTCCCCATATAGAAATGCTCCAGTGACATCCATTTGATGGATTGGCAAATTTAACATAGTGGCAATAGAAACAAACAATCGGAATGTGGTAAGCTTTGCCACTGGTGCATAAATATCATTATAATCAATATTATCAGTTTGCTCAAAGCCCCTGGCAACTAATCTGGCCTTGAATTGCTTTACCCCATTTACATTTTTAATTTTGAAAACCCACTTACTACTAATGACTTTATTATCGCTAGGCTTCTCACAGTATACCCATGTCCCATTTTCTGCTAGTGTGCGTAGCTCCGTTTTGATTGCCTCTTCCCATTCTGATGCATTTTCATGTCTCATAGCGTCTTGATATGTTTTTGGTTCATCCTCATCTAACATAAATGCATTGTTGCATCTGTAAAATGATGTTTGTTTCCTTATACGCTGACTAGGCTCCCTCATCTGTGGTTGTGTTGTGTGGCTTGCCTTATCATCACTGCACGCTTCACTACTACATGGTTCATACTCACTCTCAGTATCGGAACCTCCGGAACTTATAGCACTAGACACTACTTCTGGCAACCTTGTATCCACATTTTGGCTTGATATTACTTTCTCTTCTTGTTCATTTTCCAAAATTATATTGTGATTGATGTTATGGTTTATATCTTTTGAATCATTCAAAAATGTTACATCTCTCTTTATCTGAACAGTATTCTTTTTCTCGAAATATACTCTGTATCCTTTTGTTTCCTCTCCGTAGCCCACCATAAGTCCAGATTCACCTTTAGAGTCCCATTTTGTCCTCTTTTCTTTTGGGATGTGTACAAACACGGGTGTTCCAAAGGTCTTCAAGTCTTGAATGCTAAAATTTTTGCCAGTCCAAGACTCATAAGGTGTATTCTGTTTGTCAGCACTCAAACCTGTCCTGTTTAGTACATAACATGCTGTATTTACAGCCTCAGCCCATAATTTCTTTGGCAAACCTTTAGCATACAATAGAGATCGCGCTGCTTCAACCAAAGTTCTATTTTCGCGTTCCACCTTCCCGTTTTGCTCTGGAGTGTAAGTAACTGTTGTCTGATGAACAATTCCACTGTGGGCAAACAATTCTTTCATGTCCTTATTGACAAATTCCAAACCATTGTCACTCCGGAAGTATTTGATTTTATTTCCTGTCATATTCTCACTCATCTTTATATACTGCTCAATATAGGCCTTAACTTCATGTTTTCCTTTTAGAAAATAGACAGTTCTATAACAAGAAAAATCATCCTTCAGAAGAAGAAAGTACTTGGCTCCTCCAATGGAAGTCTCCTCCATCGGGCCACAAACATCGGCGTGAATCAGTTCGCAAGTCCTTGCAGTCTTTGTTTGACTTGTGTTAAAAGGCAAGCGATGTGTTTTTCCCGCTAAACATCCTTTACAATTTCCAACAAAATCATCAGTTGCCTCAATATTATTGTTTGCAAGCACCTTTTTCACATGTTGTATATTTTGGTGTGCAAACTTTTCGTGCCATTCACTTAGGTTAAGTTTCACTTGCGTTGCATTCGCTGCACTACATTTCAGGCGCAAATCCATAATGTACATGTTTCCATGTCGCTCTGAAACAGCACAAAGCTTTTTCTCTTTATAGAAATAGCAATTATTTTCATCTGTCTTCATAACATAACCTCTAGCTGTCACTCGGTTCACAGATAATAAATTAGCCTCGAGATCTGGCACAAACAATACGTTTTCGAACGTACTGTCAATCCAGTCATGTCCATTAAATACCTGTGCTGCCACCTGTCCACAGCCTAACGCACTAATTGCCGTTCCGTTTCCTATTATCACAGACTTGTTATCAAGAGATGAATAAGATGTAAACAATTGTCTCTCACGGCACATGTGTTCACTCGCTCCCGTGTCTACCACCCACTTTGACTTTGTATAATGTTCAATTAAACTGTCCACTGTTCCTGACACTACAAATGCATTACTTTCCTTGCTTAGCCGGAACCTACACTCGTGTTTGAGATGCCCAAGTTTATTACAGTAAAAGCACCGTTTATTAAATCTATTCACATCACTCTTGTTATTGTCTTTCACAAGCTTACTTCTGCACTCCGACTGATAGTGTCCCAGTCTATTACACCTAAAGCACTTCACACTTTTCTTGTTCGTTGTATTCTTTGCAACAAATGCTGACGTTTGAGGTATTGTTTCAGCTTTCTCCTTCATACGTTCTTCCTCAACCAACAATCTTGCCACCAAGTTGTCGTATGTCTGTTTTTCATCGGGTGCCGACTCCCAGGCAGAGACAAAATGCCTATAACAATCAGGCAATGACATCAGCACTTTAGTCACAACAAATTTATCTGATATTTCTTCTCCTAGTTGCCGCAATTGATTTTGCATTTCTTTAATTTTTGATAGAAAAAGTGACATCTGAATTCCCTCTTCATACTTGAACTGGAAGAAGCGCTGTTGTAGAATATGTATATTAGTTTCACTTTTTTGTTCATAAACGGCTATCAACTTGTTCCACATATCAGCTGCCGTGCTGCACGAAATGATATGTATCATAACTTCTTCGCTAATGCGTGTGACTATTATAGTTTGAGCTTTGGCATCTTTCGTGTTCCAGACCTGCATGGTTTCTTTTGACTTTTCCAATTTTCCTTCAACCACGCTTAAGAGATCCTGTCCTCTCAATACAACTGTAGTTTGGAACTTCCAGATGTTCCAGTTCTTCGGACCCTCTAATTTGATGATACTGAGATTTCCGTCCATATTTGCTCTTGCTTCCTGCTTGCTTGTAATCCCGCCTTCCCGGCCGCCAATTTTCTTAACCTCAAAAAATGCCTCAAGCCGGTATTTGCAAATGCAGTATTCTTCTTACTTTTTATTGGTTTTCTTACGAGCCTGGGCCCATAACCTATTGTTATATGAATAAAAAGTAATGTTTTCTGTACTTGAAGTTTATTAAATGAATTACACAAAATATGGACCAACCAATCTTTCAACTTTTCAAACAGTACAAAACGGACATCATAAGACATAGACAACAAAATAGTGTTACCATAGATACTTAAATAAATTATTACATTGTCTATTCTTATTTACCAACAAAAAGTATGGTGAATATACAGCAGCGGGGTAACGAATGACAAAATTAATCGAATTACGTATAACTATAAGTGAAATTTCCCATGTACAAAAATTCTTCATCCTGTTATAAAACTTACAAGGTGAGTATTACCCATTACATCACTATGAAAACGTGACATATGGCGTAACTTTGTAAAAAGCGTAATACAGAGTGGAAATTTTACGTTTTCTTTCATTATTAAGTTATTTTAAAGCACAAAAGACAATTACTTTCTGGAGATACGACCTTCACCTCTTAAAAATCATGTTTTTTTATGAGGCGTAAACGCCTTTTCGTAATATTTTCATAGGCGTAACCGACTTCTAGTTTGTTAAATATAAGATTTAGGTGCAAAGAGTTCTTACTGAAGCCTTTATCTCAAAATTCTAAGAAATTTGATGTATAAAACATTTTCACTGCATTAAAATTGACAAAGTTATATAAAAAAAAAGACTTTTTTTTTCGTTTTTTTGCTCTCCTGAAAAGTTGCGTTTTGGTGGTTACGCCATTTGAGATTTAAGGTATCGATATAATATAAATATATATATAATATATAATAATATTATAAAGAGGAAAGGGTTGATTTTTTGTTGGCTTGTTTGTTTCGAATAAGCTCCGAAACTACTGCACCGATTTGAAAAACTCTTTCACTGTTGGAAAGCTACACTATCCCTGAGTGCCATAGGCTTTTCTTAGATAAAAATAGATTTCTCTTACGGGGTTAAAATATATTACATAGAGATAGAGATATCCCCGAAGCGAAGCGAGGGCGGGTCGCTAGTCGTTTAATAATACGATTTACTAATTGTTTTTTGTATATAATAGGCTAACAAGATGACCTCACTCCACTTGATGGTAAGCGGTAGTGAGATCCAAATATGAGGTCGACAGGCACAATAGACCATATTGAGCCTGTCGCACTCACCCTGAAGGCCTGCTTAAATGCCGTTTCACGCCCCGCCTGAAGAGCCCGGGATCATAGGAGGGAGGGAACACATGAGCTGGAAGGACCTAATTATAATTATTTATCTGTTATCAGCACAGAAGAGAAGAACCTAAGACGGCGAATAGTTGCATTTGTAATCCCATTCTTTATCTGCACGGGTACTATATTTATTTTTTACAGTAAATAAATAAATTAACACCACCCACTATTCAAAGTGTCTAAGCCTCAGGTATGTTAAAGTACCCACATACAAATATCTTACTACCCTTAGTCAACATTGACATTTGGCATAACGGATATTACCGCTTAAAAATTTTAAAAAGTATAAAGTCAAAATGTTGCCAGCACAATAAAATAATTACACAAAAGTGGTGAACAGAACACTTACTTTTCCTACTTAATTAACTTCTATCTGTGGAAACGATTTATTTAGTTCTCTTCATTACTATTTTCCCTTTGGCTTTATTACGGTAACCTGTAAAGAAAATATTTTGATGTAAGTACTACGATATTTTGAACGTCGCCATACGTCACCGTCCCGGTGAAGACGGATGATAAATTGATGACTAATGACGAATTACGTCACTTTTTCTAACTGACATACGATGATGGCTTGTCGTAGCCTCGTCATCATTACCGGACTTGCGGGGGAGCGGATGGCTCTCACCCCTACGATGATGGCTTGGAGTAGCCTCGTCATCATCACCGGACTTGCGGGCGAGCGGATGGCTCTCACCCCTACGATGATGGCTTGGAGAAGCCTCGTCATCATCACCGGACTTGCGGGGGAGCGGATGGCTCTCACCACTACGATGATGGCTTGGAGTAGCCTCGTCATCATCACCGGACTTGCGGGGGAGCGGATGGCTCTTATCACTCATGGATAACACTTAATGATTGATGAATGGCAGACTATGAATGATGTATGTTTGATGACGGATAAGTATCTGATGGCAGTTAGATGGCTAGTGACGGAAAGATGGCTGATGACTGTTAAAGGACTAAGGGCTGATGACGGTCGGATGGCTTAATACGGAAGGATGGCTGGCGACTGTTAAAGGGCTAATTACTAATGACGGGCAGACGGCTAAAGACGGAAGGATGGCTGATGACTGTTAAATGGCTAATTACTAATGACGGGCAGATGGCTAAAGACAGGCGGATAGCTAATGACGTTTGGATGGTTCCTGACGTTTAGATGCCTTGAGACTCGCCACCCTCTAGAAAACCGGTATACTAGTCCTCGGTGTATCGGCCAGGCAGTCGTCCACAGTAAGCAGTACGTACGAAGACAAATGATGAATTGATGAATAATGACGAATTAGGTAACATTTTGCCTTGGAGTAGCCTCGTCATCATCACCTGACTTGCGGGAGAGCGGATGGCTCTTATTATCTATGGCGGATGATGAGTAACAGTTGACGAATGGCAGACTATGGATGATGTATGGTTGATGACAGATAGGTGGCTGATGACAGTTAGGTGGCTAGTGAAGGAAGGGTGGCTGATGATTGTTAAAAGACTAATGGCTGATGACGGTCGAATGGCTAAAGACGGCTGATGACGGTTGGATGGCTGATGACGGCCCGATGGCTAATGACGTTTCGATGGTTCGCTACCTTCGAATGACTTGATACTTACCCTATAGCTCTAAAACACCGGTATGTTAGTCCTCGGCGTATCGGCCAGGCAGTCGTCCACAGTCAACAGCACGTTCAAGTACAGGAACATGGCGGCGGCGGACGCGGCGTGCCACGCGTCATGAGTGTCGAAGAACTGCAGCACCGAGCACGGGGCGTTGTGGACTCGCGACTGGGCCGGGGTTTGCTGAGGGGGGAGAGATGGTATGAATAAATATAAATAACTAGCTGTGCCAGCGACTACGTTCGCGTTTCCCCCCGTTTTTTACACATTTTCCATTGTATCTTTGCTGCTATTGGTCGCAGCGTGATGTTATATATAGCCTAAAGCCTCCCTCGATAAATGGTCTATACAACGCAAAAAGATTTTTTCAAATCGAACCAGTAGTTCCTGAGATTAGCGCGTTCAAACAAACAAACAAACAAACAAACTCTTCAGCTTTATAATATTAGTATAGATAATTATTTCATAACATCACATACATTGATCTGATCCCGTGATAAGTAACAAGCACTTGTGTTACGGATATCGGAATAAACAGTGGATATACAAACATACATAATAACACACACAGATACAAAAACCACCAATGTTCGTCACACAAATATTTGTCCCGAGTGGGAATCGAACCCACGACTCTTGGAACTGTAGGTAGTAAACCTGGGTCACTAACCACTGTTCCACCGAACCAGCCAGAATCGGGAGACTTTGATAGTCAAATCTAATTTATAAAGTTATACGACATCACATACATTGATCTGATCATGTGGTAAGTAGCATAAGAACTTGTGTTATGGTTATCAGAATCAATAATTCATTTATTAGTTAATTCACTAATCATTCATTTGTACTTTCAGTTAACCATTAATTCATTCTCTCAAACATTCATTCGTTCATTCATTCAATTGTTCATTCACTAATCATTCATTCGTTCATTCACTAACCATTCATTCACTCAAATGTTTATTAATTTATTCCGTAATCATTCATTCACTCTTTTAATATTTCAGTTCACTCACTGACCACTTCGTTCTTGCTTGTAAGAACAACGATATAGCACTAGACCACGCCACTCCAGTAGCAACCACGTACACCCAAGTGTACGCTCTGAGTCTCTCGCCGTGAACCAGCTTCATGCACACGTAGAAGGCCGTGTAGACGAACGTGTTCACTCGCACTCGTTTGTCAATTCATTCTTTCAATCGTTCACTCATTCATTCATTCGTCCATTCACTCATTCGTTCATTCTCTCATTCATTCGTTCGTTAATTCTCTCAAATATTTTTTTAACGAATAAATTGATTCATTCATTCATTCACCAATCATTCGTTCAGTCGTTCTTAATATTTCAGTTCACTCACCGACCACTTGGTTCTTGCTTGTAAGAACAACGATATAGCACCAGACCACGCCACTCCTGTAGCAACCACGTACACCCAAGTGTACGCTTTGAGTCTCTCGCCGTGAACCAGCTTCATGCACACGTAGAAGGCCGTGTAGAGGAACGTGTTGTACTACTTATTAAATAAACCGTTGTCCAATCTTTCATTCGCTCGTTTGACAATATATGTTGTCAATCGTTCATTCATTCAACCATTCATATGTTCATTTATTAATCATGACCCGCCCTCGCTTCGCTTCGGGTATATCTCTATCTCTATATAATATATTTCATCCCCGTAAGGGATTTTACATACTGAAGTTATTTCCCAATAACTCCCGTTCCCATGGGAATTTTGTAATATCGCGTTGGAAGTAAGCTTAACGTTCATTAGGGTACCTGCATGCCAAATCTCAATCGTCTATCTATATCGCGGTTTAGATTTTTTCATACAAAAGTTTTTTCCTATTACTCCCGTTCCCGTGGGAATTTTACAATATCCTGTTGCAACTAAGCTTTTAATTTATTAAGGTACCTGCATGTCAAATTTCAAGCGTCTAACTTATGCGGTTAGTATTTTTCATACAAAAGGATTTTCCCGTTATTTCCCGTTCCCGTGGGAATTTCGGGAAATCCTGTCCTAACGGATGCCTACTTCATAACATCTACCTGCATGCTAAATTTCATCTCGATCCGTCCAGTGGCTGTGACGACTTCGTCCGCGTAGAGATGTTTAACGGCTAAAACATTACTTCTTTATAGCGCAGTCGGTTAAAAAGTAGCCTATAACCGTTTCTAGGCTCTGGACTATATCTGTACCAAATTTCGTTTAAATCGGTTCAGTACTTTATGCGTGAAAGCGTAACAGACAGACAGACAGACAGACAGACAGAGTTCATCCGTTCATTCATTTACTCAACCATTTATCCGCTCATTCACTCATACACTAATCATTCATTCGTTCTCTCAATCATTCATCCGTTCATTCACTAACCATTCGTTCACTCAATCATTCTTTCGTTTATTCACTTATTCATTCTTTCGTTCATTCACTCAATCATTCTTTCGTTCATTCTGTAATCATTAATTCACTCTTTTAATATTTCAGTTCACTCACCGACCACTTCGTTCTTGCTTGTAAGAACAACGATATAGCACCAGACCACGCCACTCCTGTAGCAACCACGTACACCCAAGTGTACGCTCTGAGTCTCTCGCCGTGAACCAGCTTCATGCACACGTAGAAGGCCGTATAGAGGAACGTGTTGCCCATCAGTATGGCCAGCAGGTGCCGGGCGAAGTCTGCATTGTGTTCGTACATGCTGCGATATTAAAAATAAATAAAGCATTATTTCATTACATCATCATCATTAGCTCATATACGTCCCCACTGCTGGGGCACGGGCCTACCCTAAACTAGGGCGATAAGGCCTTAGTCGACCACGCTGGCCAAGTGCGAGTTGGTCGACTACACAACCTTAGAATTTCTTCTTAGGTGTGCAGGTTTCCTCACGATGTTTTCCTTCACCGTTAAAGCGTCGAATGATGGTACATATGAATTTCAAATTTGAAAAACACATTGGTACCTGGCGGGGTTTGAACTGGCGACCTCTCGCATGGCAAGCAACGACCTTAACCACTCGGCCATCGACGCTTTTCATTTTAACAGATACAAAAATGTAGGGTAGAGTTTCTCTTTTATGTGTAAAGAGCACCTGTGCCATAGAGAGCCACTACTGCTGCCGCAGTAAAACGATTCTATCTTACTAGTACAATAGATTTAAACAGTTTTTTTATAATTAACTAGCTGACCCGACAGACTTCGTCCTGTCAAAAAAATGTGAAAAAGAAAAGGGCTGTTTTTAGGGTTTTCCCGGCAATTATTCGATTTTTTCTCGCCGTAAGAACCATCCTTGGATTTCAACGAACATTTAAAAAAAAGAATTGGCAAAATTGGTTCAGGCGTTGTTGAGTTATGCGCTTACCAACACATTTAGCGATTCATTTTTATATTATAGTTACAGGCCCAATATGGTCTATTGTGCCTTCGATATCGCACGTGGATTTCACTACCGCTTACCATCAGATGGGATGAGGTAATAAATAGCTACTTACTGCCTGAAGTTTCGACTGGGTCACACCAATCATGGTCGCGAGCGAACGTCGGGCATTAAGTAGCTATTATAGTAGTAACCCACTCACCCATAAGCAGCCAGAGTCTATTTGGCCCCGTTGGCGAGGTGATGATGACTCGACCACTGCTGGAAACCGACTGGATGGTGATGATACCTCGACCACTTACCCTTAAGCAGCGAGGGTCCAGCTGGCTCTCACCCTGAAGGCCGCGCTTGAAGAGCCCAGGATCATAGGAGGGAGGGAAGACATGAAGACATGAAGGCTGGAAGCTGGCTGGATGGTGCGATCGACCACTTACCCATAAAAAGCGAGGGTCTACAGGCACATTTCACAAATACTGGAGGCCGAAGCGTTCTCGGCCTCACACATAAATTAAACTTTCTTTCAGACAATTAGTTTAGATTATACCATTTATTTTGTATTTATCCAATATTAGTACCTACCTATAGATTTTGTTTTAGATCCTAATTACTTATAATCACTTTAGCTTTAAATTAATCATGCTGTGTACACTACCTGTGGGTTTCTGTCTTGCTTTTTACACGTAAGTTATTACATATTATTATTTCTAAACTGTTAGGTGACTGTAACCTGTAAGTGTACCTTATATAAATAAATAAATAAATACAGAGGTCATATCGCTATTCGCACCCTGAAGGCCGTGCCTGAAGAGCACAGGATCATAGGAGGGAGGGAAGACATGAGCTGGAAGCTGGCTATATGGTGATGATGTCCACTCACCCATAGACAGCCAGGGTCCAGGTGGCTCATTTGGCGAGCGCGAGGAGCACGTGTCGTTCGGGAGTGGAAAGGAGGGAGGGACTAGTTGAAATAGCTCTTCAGAGGGAACACTTAGACCGCCAATGTCTCTACATAAATGAGAGGTTCAAGGCTTTCGAACACCTCTAGATCACCGACAATGGTGGGTGATGATGCCCAGCTAATCCACTCGCCTGTAGGAAGCTGGCTAGATGATGTCTTGACCACTTACCCATAAGAAGCGAGGGTCCAGCTGGCTCTCACCCTGAAGGCCGCGCTTGAAGAGCCCAGGATCATAGGAGGGAGGAAAGACATGAGCTGGTGCCGCGTCCACTCACCCATAGATAGCCAGGGTCCAGATGAGCGCGAGGAGCACGTGTCGTTCGGGAGTGGAAAGGGGAGGGAGGGACAAGCTGAAATAGCTCTTCAAAGGGAACGTTTAGACCGCCAATGTCTCTACATGAATGAGAGGTTCCAGGGTTTCGGACACCTCTAGATCACCGACAATGGTGGGTGATGATGCCCAGCTAATCCACTCACCTGTAGGAAGCTGGCTAGATGATGTCTTGCCCACTTACCCATAAGCAGCGAGGGTCCAGCTGGCTCTCACCCTCAAGGCCGCGCTTGAAGAGCCCAGGATCATAGGAGGGAGGGAAGACATGAGCTGGTGCCTCGTCCACTCACCCATAGATAGCCAGGGTACAGGTGGCTCCGTTGGCGACCGCGAGGAGCTAGACACGCACTCGCCCTGAAGCCTGCTTAAATGCCGTTTCACGCCCCGCCTGAAGAGCCCGGGATCATAGGAGGGAAAACATGAGCTGGAAGCTGACTGTATGGTGATGATGTCCTTACCCATAGACGGCCAGGGTCCAATTGGCCCCGTTAGCGAGGGCTAGCAGCACGGCGCGCGCGGTGTGCGCGGGGCGTAGCGCGTGGCGGCCGCGCGCGCGGACCAGGTGCCAGCCGCGGCCCACCGCCGACCACTCTATGGGGGTTTGAGAATTTACAATGAGCTAACAAGATGACCTCACTCCACCTGATGGTAAGCGGTAGTGAGATCCAAATATGAGGTCGACAGGCACAATAGACCATATTGAGCCTGTCGCATTCACCCTGAAAGCCCGCTTAAAGAGGAGACCACTGCTGCGGCAACAACGAGACAAGGCGTGGAGTCTCGCATTGGTATTGAACTGAGCGGGTCAGAGTTGGCCAGTCCGCTGGACGGAAGGGCCCCCGTGTCTACGGGTCTCCCTGGCCGGCGGGCTGACCCGCTCCGCCCGCACAATACCGCCGCTAAGACTCCACTGGTCCGGCGCTTGCCGCAACAATGGTCCCCCCTGGCTCCGGTTCGTACAGTGCAGTGCCGAATATCCAAAAATGCAAATCACGCCTTTTCCCCAGAGCGGTAGGCAGAGATCACCTCCTGCCATGTGCTACGGTCCTGGCACACCATAGCTTCTTCCACGTCCATCGATCTCTTCATGCGTGCTCGTCGATTACGGGTACTTTTAATTTGAGCTCTCTTTAAGATTTGACCTATTTGGTCATTCGAAAATATCGGACGGTCAATAAACGGTCGCGGCGCGCGGGTAGGTACTATTCGCGAGAGTTTGCTCGTTTGGCGAGTATTCCCCATTTTTTTATATTTTCCATTGTTTCATATTCTATCCTCCTATTGGTCGCAGCGTAATGTTAATTTATTTTAACTGTTTTTATATATCATTTTAATAAACAACAAATATCGCCAAACTGTTGCCAGTTTGTTGGCGATAAATTGGAGACATTCCTTAATATATTCTGATTACCCAGCAACTTCTCATGACACCAGGTCAATGATATTTTGTGACCCAAGTCAATGAAATTGCAAAGGCATACCAAATTTCAGCTCAATCAATTCAAATCTTCCTTGAAAGATATAAAACATACTAAAGTGAAGTTAAACAAAAGCTTGTTAAAATACTGCCAAATGTCTCTTTTCTGCATGTTTTTTTCATAGCCAAAGCTACATATGAAGAAACTTCTAACTCACGCATCCTAAAGTTGCCCAAGTAGTAAATCTTGAGAGTGAGTACGAAGCACACGCAGAGATGCAGCGCCGTGAACAACGCCCAGAACCACACGCTCGGGTACATGATGCCGAAGAGACCTGCGAACAAAGAAAGAAAGAAAGAAAAATATTTATCGACCACGACATAGAAAAAGAATCGATGGCCGAGTGGTTAAGGTCGTTGCTTCAAACCCCGCCACGTGCCACTGTGTTTTTCTAATTAGAAATTCATATGTACCATCATTCGACGCTTTAACGGTGAAGGAAAACATCGTGAGGAAACCAGCACACCTGAGAGATTTTTCTACGGTGTGTGAAGCCATGTCCGAGCTCAATATGATCTATTGTGCCTGTCGACCTCATATTTGGATCTCACTACCGCTGACCATCAGATGGAGTGAACTCATCTTGTTAGCCTTTTATCTAAGTCGACCCACCCGCGCTTCGCCAGCGTGGTTGACTAAGGCCTCATCACCCTAGTTTGTGGTAGGCCCGTGCCCCAGCAGCGGGGACGTATATGGGCTGATAATGATGATGAACGTGGATTCTTGAAAATAAAAGTCCCAAGCCTACGTACAAATGTTAATGGTAACTAATAAATTGAACGAATGAACGAACTAACGACTCATCAGCGCTGCCATCCACATACAATGCATGCGCTGGTGGCCCGGAAGGTTTAGTTCCTCTTTTCTGCCACATGTCATTAGGGCATTGAATGCCCTTTCAGTTCATGTTTTCCCGCCCTCCTATGATCCCGGGCTCTTAAAGCGGGGCGTGATACGGCATTTAAGCAGACCTTCAGTGTGAGTGCGACAGGCTCAACATGGTTGTGCCTGTCGTCCTCATATGTGGATCTCACTACCGCATACCATCAGATGGAGTGAGGTCATCTTGTAAGCCAATTATAAAAAAGGCGGCCGCCGTATCGTAGTTTTCGCTATCAAGAACCAAGTGATCAGTAAGTGTGTGAACGAGTGAATGAACGACCAATTGAACGAATGAACGATCAATTGAACGAATGAACGACCAATTGAACGAATGAACGATCACTCACCTATCGCCATAATAGCAGCCAGCATCATGAAGGTGGCGTGCGCGTGCGCGATGAGGTCGGGGTGCCGCGACTGGTAGATCTTCACCATGCACAGCACCGCGATCACATACATGAACGACGAGTCTGAGGGAGAAAGGTATAGATTGTGGACGAACATTGATATAAATTACAAAAGAAAAGTGAAAAGACTTGCAAAAAATTTGTTATAGGGTAGTTGCCTATTTTTTTATTTTGATGTAACTGGGTGGGCAACACAACATTCAAAAATAATGTTAAAGCATTATTGTCGTAACTTTAAAACTCACCGAGATAATAATGTTTCAATAGCACATCATTTGGGCAAGCTCAAAACGTTCCATGCAAAAAGTGATTGAATCGTGACGCCACGCTTCAGTTATTTGTATGCAACGCGCCAGAAATTTGTTCGGCAAGTAAAGTAAATGCACCAATTATGGACGGTTTAAGGATTTGTTTTTCGTTTTTTCTTCATAGTTTGTATGTTTTGCAATATACGTTCGCAGGGATTTGGAGGTTAATAAAAAAACCTTTTCTTAATAAGTATTCGATGTTTAAAATCAGTTTTAAACTAGCTTCAATAAAATATAAGTTAGGAAAAATAACCTTTGCCAATCTCGATTTATGGACAGGGAAGACCCAGTTATGGACACCCAATTATGGACGTTATCCAATTATGGACACCCATTTATGGACATTCTTCAATTGAATGCTTAAATCTATAACTCAAGAGTATTAGGGTTGAGTAAGTTAGTATAATGAAATAAAAAACGTTTAAATTAAATAATAAAATAATGTAATAGGTAACTCAAATATCAATCAACAAACAGTTATCAAAAAGTAATTGGCAAAGGCTAAAGCCTTTAAGCCAAGAAAAACCAAATAAAAATGTCCTCTTAACTGGCTAGTATTATTTAAATAGGAGACCCCTTCGTTGGTCTATTGGTAGCAAGCGCTGCGTAAGGTCCGAGAGGGCCCCGGTTAGAGTCCGGGGTCGGGCAAAATTTGTGTGAGTTTTTCTGTGATGAAATTTCTCAGCCCGTAGTTAGGAAGCTGGCGGTTGAACGCCCGTGCCTCGAAAAGCACGTTAAGCCGGTGGTCCTGCGCCCGATCTCTCATCGGTCATGTCGGATTGCCGTCTCACCGAGTTATGAGAGTAAGGGAATAGAGAGTGCACTTGTGTTTGCGCGCGCATTTGTGCACTATAATATGGCCGGCGCACTTGGCTGATTCCAATTGGGGTCGGCCGCCATGGCTGAAATCGGTCGGACGCCTTATTATTTAAATAACATTTCAATATAATCATCTTCTTCGCTTCTAGATCTTTAAGCAAATTGGGTTAGAGGTTAAATAAAATTTTTAAAAAACCTTCACTCTTTTTCTATTCACTTTGCCAACAATAATCAAAAATCAAATGTCTTCTTACTAGTTTCATACCTATCAAAATACAGCTATAACCAGTCTCAACAATTACTCATACATAAAATCACGCCTTTTTCCCAGAGGGGTAGGCAGAGATCACTTCCAGCGATCCACTTTTCACCTCTGTGGGAAACGTGACGTGACTGGTTGTGGACCACGTCGCTGCCATTCTGCCTTGTGCATTGTTTTAACAAGGTTATTGCGTTCCCACGAGTAGCAAGAATATATGACGGGGAAAGGAAAAGGGGAGGAAGGATACTATCGCCTCGGATGATTTGGACTGAGTCGATAGTAGCTCGAGGACCCGGGGTCGCTTACCCGTATACCGTTCGCCACCCACCGGACAGATAGTTGTGACTGGTATCCCCTGACTGTAATATAATTATTATGTATATTACCCTGTCTTAAATTATAAATGTAACATGACATAAAAAACACAAACAACTAAATAAAAATCTTGTTATTATTTTCTAAATAGTGGATTTTTTCTGTCCTTTTCTCACTTCTTAAATTGCATTTGCCATTTGTTCTTTAGTATAAGCTTTTCTAGTCGCCATATCTAAAGTGAAACAAAATTTATTTATTTAAAAAATTTGAACCTATTTTGGACACCCATTTATGGACACAATGTTCATAATTGAATTATTAAATTTAAAGTCTTACTTTGCGACCGATTTAAAAATAAAGATAAAGGTAAACGATTGTACAACTATAAGATGTATGAAAAACGTATATTTGTAAAATATCCTTCATGGACAAAATGTCCATATTTGGGTACAGGCTTACAAAAATATCCAATTATGAACATCGATAAATTCCGAGGCTAAAATTACTATGAGGTTTTAGATTAGAATATATAATTAACCTTTTATTATCAGTAATTCAATAAATAATATCATTTTTAACAACAATATTACACTTGTCATAAAAAAGCTAATAAATTTACTTACATGCATTGCGCTCCTTATAAGAAATTTCAAATCTCGACACCAAAACGCACCGCACTAATAAGAATCGTTATAGTCGAAAATAATATAGCGGAGAGCTGTCAAATGTTGTTTACATCAAATCTAGAATTTTGGCACAACCGATTAATGTTGCTGTTGGAAAAAAATACCTACCGGTTTCTTATTATTGGAGGCATTTTTTGAAAACTGTCCATAATGGGGTCCGCGTCCATAATAGGTGCATTTACCTTATACTAAATATTGCGTTTATGAAAATGGTCTCAAAGCAAAAGTTGTTATTAATTATGTAATTTGAAATATAGTATTGTTTATTTTAATCACTTTTAATATTTCATAATGGACTCGCCCACCCAACTTCAAATGTCTATTATTGCCTCATTTTGTCAGAAATTTTAATTTCAATTTGACTTATGTTATTAATCTGCCTATATCTTACTATTAATTGTGAAATCACATGTAAAATTTGACTTAGGAATCTACCCAATTAAAGAAGTATAAACTCTTCTAATTTTCTTGGAGCATTTAACTTTAGCTAAATGTAGGTACAACTGGCGAGAAGTGGCACAGGATCGGCCTAGGTGGAGGTCCTTATTATCGGAGGCAAAGACTCACTTTGGGTCGCTGCGCCAGTCTAGGGAACCCAGTAAGGGGTTCCCTACTTGATTTCGAAAGTCGATGATTCGATTTTTAATATATCGAACACGTTGTGTCGGTAATTCAGTTGTGCGATATTTCATTCCAACGATGCTTTATTGGTGCGATGTAACGTTTGTGCGAAAAATCCTGTAGCGAAAAACCCTACAGCGATTGCTCATTAGTTCGATAATTTATTCGTTCGAAACGATATATATTAAAAATCGAATCATCGACTTTCGAAATCAAGTAGGGAACCCCTAGTAAGTAAGTAAGGTATAAGATACAGCTGATCGGTTTAGATATGGTTTTCACTTTTCAGCAATATATTGGAGTGAGCTCGACTTAAAATGTAATAACTGATTGCCATGGACCTAAAAATCGGTTCATAACACGAATAAAAAAGTTGCTAATTTGAAGAATGAAGGGAGGTTGCCAGTGCACACCACGCCACGTACCATTGTGTTTTAAATTTGAAATTCATATGTACGATTATTCGACGCTTTGACGGTGAAGAAAAGGTAACCTGAATACCTAAGAAGAAATTCTTAGGTTGTTTAGTCTACCTACCAACCTGTACTTGGCCAGAGTGGTTGACTATGAATACACGTATATTGTATGGGGACCCCTCTTAATATTTTATCTTTTTTAATGTTTAGTATTTGTTGTTAAAGCAGCAACGGAAATACGTACAGACGGGCAGAGTGACAACGGAGGCTTAGTAATAGAGTACCTTTTTTACCTCGTAGGCACGGAACACAAAAAAGCTGACTTAAGTCTCTTTTCCCCGTTAACCACACTAGTACATACGTAAGTTAAGTAGTAGGTAGTTGTAGTTGTTAACTGCCTCGTTGGTCTATTGGTAGCAAGTGCTGCGTTAGGACCGAGAGGTCCCCGGTTCGAGTCCGGGGTCGGGCAAAATTTGTGTGAGTTTTTCTGTAATGAAATTACTCAGCCCGGAGTTAGGAAGTTGGCGGTTGAAAGCCCGTGCCTCGGAAAGCACGTTAAGCCGGTGGTCCTGCGCCCGATCTCTCATCGGTTATGTCGGATTGCCGTCTCACCGAATTATGAGAGTAAGGGAAAAGAGAGTGCACTTGTGTTTGCGCGCATACTTGTGCACTATATTATGTCCTGCATACTTGGCTGATCTCAATTGAGATTGGCCGCCATGGCTGAAATCGGTCGGAAGCCTTATACGTAAACTCATACTCACCAAACTGGAAGTTCATCTTGTTAGGGCATAGGTGGTAGCAGGCGGAGGGCACTCCCTCCATAGCCAGCGCCCGCCCCAGCGAGTAGAACAGCCCGCGGTGCTGCGGGATGCCCATGCCCTGGGGACCGACGGGTTATTGAAGAAGAGAAGTAAGGTCGGTGTTGTACAAGCCGACTCACTGTCGTTTAGTTTCCCAACACATAATAAAATAAGAAAAAAATTTTTTTTTCTACTTCGTTCACTAATTTTCTTCATTCGATCGCTTACTTGTTCAGTCGCATTTATTCATTCATTGATAAACTAACTATTCCATCACGCATTTTTATTCATTCATTCACTAATTAATTATCATTTATTCATTTATCACTTTCATATATTCATTCGTTCTTTCACTCATTTTCATTCCCTTATTTCCATTAGGTAAATTCCTCTTATTCATTTATTAACTAAGTTCCATTCATTCATTAAGTCAGTTCATTAGTCACTAATTTTAATTCATTTCCTTACTGCAGCCCCGGCGTAGTACGTTCACTAATTTACAGTCATTCGGTCATTTATATCCAGTCACTCGGACACTAATTCATACGGTCACCACCATTTATTCATTCGTTCGCTAATTTCCATTCATTCATTTTTAACCGTTCATTCATTCACTCATTCATTATTTTTCCTTCACCATTTTTTTTCAAAAACCACTATCATTCACTTACCTTGGCCCCCGGCCGCCGGCGGCGTACTTGCAGCATAAAGACGCCGCCCAGCACCGCATACCCTAAGTTGGAGTACACGTGGTTGAAGTCCGATAGCAGCCCGAGCGGGTGAGCGCACCACGAATTGTTGTATACAACAGGCCTTCATCCATTCTCTCATACACTCACTACTCCACAACGTATTGTCATTTATTCGGACACCACCATTCATTCACTAGATTCCAGTCAATCATTCTCTTACTTTTGACCATTCATTCACTAATTTTCATTAATTATTTTTTTCACTAATTGTTAGTCATTCGGTCACGAATTCCCATTCATTCAGTCACCACCATTCATTCATTCGTTCAATCATTCATTCAATTTTAACCATTCATTCATTCGTTCACTCATTCATTTTTTTCCCTTCACCAATTTACTTTTTTCTTTATAAATCCCTCACCTTGGCCCCCGGGCGCCGGCGGCGTACTTGCAGCATAAAGACGCCGCCCAGCACCGCATACCCTACATTGGAGTACACGTGGTTGAAGTCCGACAGCAGCCCGAGCGGGTGAGCGCACCACGAATTGTAGTAGCACAAGTCCTGGTCTCCTGTTTGGAACACCATCTAGCGGGGAGAAGGTGGAAACTTAGGCGAAAAAACTGCTAAGACAGGTTAGATAAATAAATAAATACGAGTATTGCACAATATCCCATACATTGATCTGATCTTGAAATTCGCCGGGACCACTAGCTCTTATGTATAAAATTCTCGTGTCACAATTTTCGTTCCCGTACTCCCTCCCAAACGGCTTGACCGATTCTAATGAAATTTTGTGAGCATATTGTGTAGGTCTGATAATCGGCCAACATCTATTTTTCATACCCCTGAGTGATAAGGGCTATCCACGCAGACGAAGTCGCGGGCACAACTAGTATCAGTATAGATTTACATGCCATCGAGATAGTTAATATAGCTGATACTGAAATAACTTAGTACCCTTTGATAACTGAAGAGGAGCTGCACCACAGGCAGCGAGTAGACCACTGCCACAGTCAGGGAACTCCAGAAATATCTGCGGAAAGAAGAAATAAAGATATAATTATATGTTATCCCTCCCTCCTATGATCCCGGGTTCTTCAGGCGGGGCGTGAGCTGGTAGGGCATTCCATGCCTTAATGGCACGTGGCAGAAATGAGGAGCTAAACCTCTTAGTCCTCACCAGTTGTTTTATTATTTATGATAGTATTTTTTTTATCTTAATATATTATGTCACTCGGGGTACGGCCAGAATACCAGCGCTGCGGTTGCCCTCAGGCTGTTGTAGCACATGCTGAGGCCTGTACCTCGTTAACCACACCCTGTCCTTATCTGTTCGTGTTAATTCTTTGTACTTGTTTTGTCTGTCATATATGTGTGTTTTTGCTTAAGTTTTGTGTTCTGTATTGTCATAATTTGTTGTATACCTATTTGCTTATGTTATGTGGTCAATAAAAGTTTTCTATTCTATTCTATTCACCACCAGCGCCTGCATTGTATGTGGATGGCAGCGCTGTCCAGCACGTGTCGTTCGGGAGCGGAAAGGGGAGGAGGGACTAGCTGGAATAGCTCTTCTGATGATGATGATGATGACGTTACCTGTCGAGGCGTCGCTCTCGGGCGGCGGGTGCGGCGCGACTCAGTCCCGCCAGCGTGAGCGGCGCCTGTAGCCCCTCAAACTCCGGGAACGAGCCCGATAATGAGTCTGCAACGATGTTCAATAAATATACATAAGGGTGCCCCTTAAATTCTGAAAATTTCCTGTCGTATCTACGTTTCTAGTAAAAAAAATAAAAACTTTTTTTTTCAAATCTAATAATGCATACTCTATTTATTTCTCATAAATGTTTGTCGATGTTATGGTTTATTCCTCATATACACACACAAACACATACTCTCCCCTCTCTCTCACACACATACACTCACGCGCAAACCACAAACACACGCAAACCACAGACACATTACATGCAGCTTTTAATTGTTCCTTTTTCTTTTGACGTGACAACGTCTTAAATTAGGTTGCGGCTGGGAGTCACTTATGAAAAAGTGTAACGCTCGGTAACGTTACGATGAGTCACCGAACGAGAGAGAGGCCCGCCGAATGCCTTGCGTCTCTCTCCCACTCAAAAGACGTTGTCACGTAAAATCTTCGCCCGTAAAACCGACTTTACAGGCAACCATTTTTTATAATCTTAATTTTTGCATTTTTGCCATAAATAATGTTTTTAATGGAAAACTGGTTTCCCAAGTGACAGGTCTGACCTAGTTTGGGAACCTCTGGTAATATTGTGATACGCATTTAATTCTACATACAACATTGATTTCTTTTCCTGTGTAAATCTGTAATTCAAATAAAGATTTTTATTTATTTTATTTTTATTCGCATGCGAAATTTAGAAATTCGGAACCCGAGCCGATATGACGTCAAATATTATAAACACCCTCATATTATTTTTCAAGGTTAAGTCGGCACGGGTTCTAATAATTGTAAATTTATCTAATTTTGCATACAAATAGGCTATGGAAACATTATTAGATTTTAAAAGAAAATGTTTTTTACTAGAACCTTTAATTAGACATTTAATTTTCAGAATATAAGGGACATCCTAATATACATATAGTAAAAGTTTTTCTGCTTTTCTTAGTCTAGACAAAGTTGAGATGTCAAGTCAAAATCAAGTTTAAGTCGGGTCAAAGTCAAATGTAATTGAATTCAGAATACAGGCCAGTCAGTTCAGTTCAATATTAATTTAAACTCATGTAAAGTTGAAGTTAAAGCCAATCCAAAGTCAAGTCAAAATAGAGTCCTGTCAACGTTAGGTCAAAGTCAAAGGAAGGTCAATTCAAAATAGAGTCAAAGTCAAATGAAAGTTAAGTCGATATAGAGTCCGATCAAAGTCGAAGTTAAGTTAAATGAAAGCCAAGTCAAATTCAAAATCAAGGTAAAATAGAGTGAAATTCAAGTCAAAATTATTTCTGAGTCAAGTTCTAGATAAGTAATTCAATGCAATATCGTATCGTTTCACTTCATCAGAATATCTACCAAGAAGAAGCCGGCATAAATGAAAATTCCGTTT
The DNA here is from genome assembly GCA_039566165.1 of Maruca vitrata. Taxonomy (NCBI): domain Eukaryota; kingdom Metazoa; phylum Arthropoda; class Insecta; order Lepidoptera; family Crambidae; genus Maruca; species Maruca vitrata. The sequence continues at coordinate 3,354,671 of CM076937.1, read as the reverse complement.
TTTAATAAATGATCTTTTACGGGGATTTTTTTAGAATTATAATACATGCTCTTATATATCCTCGAGTAAATATTAGTTAGTAATTTCTATAGTAGATATAATATTCCGCTCCCCCGTAATCCTGTGATGATGACGAGGCTACTCAAATTTTCATTAATTATTTTTTTCACTAATTGTTAGTCATTCGGTCACGAATTCCCATTCATTCAGTCACCACCACCTCACCTCACCTTGGCCCCCGGGCGCCGGCGGCGTACTTGCAGCATAAAGACGCCGCCCAGCACCGCATACCCCACGTTGGAGTACACGTGGTTGAAGTCCGTACTCTAAGCCACCATCGTAAGAAAAGAAAACACAGAATCTCACCATCGTCCAAGTGGTGTTCGTCCCCGAGGCAGGGCGCGTCTCCAGCCGCAGCCTGCGATGTCGAAGGATCCGCTTCCACCACTATTACCTCTTCCTCTGCGAACACAACATTCATATAATAAATAAATAAATGTCCCCGGCTCCTCGAGCTACTATCGACTCAGTCCAAATCATCCGAGGCGATAGTATCCTTCCTCCCCTTTTCCTTCCCCGTCATATATCCTTGCCACTCGTGGGAACGCAATGACCTTGATAAAACAATGCACAAGGCAGAATGGCGGCGACTTGGTCCACAACCCGTCACGTCACGTTTCCCACAGAGGTGAAAAGTGGATCGCTGGAAGTGATCTCTGCCTACCCCTCTGGGAAAGAGGCGTGATTGTATGTATGTATAAATAAATATTTGAGGATAACTCCACACACGGCCACTTGGCCCGAAACCAAGCAGAGCTTGTACTATGTGTGTGTGTGTGTGACATTTAATATCCTTGTCGCACTATAGGTACAACTAAATGACATTGTCAGATTTTGACTGGCTCGATGGAACATTGGTTAATGACCCAGGCTCACCACCTACGGTTCTAAGAGTCGTAGGTTCGATTCCCACCCGGGACAAACATTTGTGTGACAACAACGGTGTTTGTTCCGTATCTGGGTGTATTATTGAGTTTATTTGTGTATCCACTGTTGATTCTGATTTCCGTAACACAAGTGCTTAAGCTACTTACCACGGGATCAGATCAATGTATGTGATGTTGTGAAATATTCATTTATTTATAGATTTATTTGTGTTGAGTTTTTATGGGAGTTTTTCTCGACTACATACACTTTAAGTAAATTTCAAATGTGAAAAAAATACGCATTTATGACCCCGCCTGAACGGGGACTCAAACCACCGGTCTTTAGATATCGCGTCTGCTACTCTAACCACTACCTACCCTACCTATCCAGGTCTTTAGTCATAATGCGAATAAGCCACGGGTGGCGCCACCACCGGTAGTGATCAAACACTACAGGTCCGCAAACATTTCTTTAAAGAAATGTTATACAGAATGGTTGCATTCGGCAATAGGCGTGACGACTGGGTCAAAATCTTATTAGTAAGTTAGTTTATACAAAAACTAGCTGTGCCAGCGACTTCGTCCGCGTGCACTACAGGATCTTACATTGAAAAGTATTCTCACAATTACTTCCTGTTCCCGTAAGAGTTTTTCAATATCGCGTTGCAAGTAAGCTTTACGTTCATCAAGGTACCTGCACGCCAAATTTCAATCATCTATTTTGCGCATTTTACTTTTTTTCATACAAAGGTTTTTTCCCGCTTACTCCCGTTTCCGTGAGAATTTTGCAATATTATGTTGCAACTAAGTTTTAAATTTACCTGCATGCGTAATTTCAAGCGTCTAACTTAAGCGCTTATGATTTCTCATGCAAAAGGATTTTCCCGCTAATTCCCATTCCCGAAGGAATTTTGGGAATTCCTTTCTTAGTGCACCTTTACGGTACCTAAGCTACGTCCCTTCCAAATTTCATTACATACAAAAGTTTTTTCCCAGTTACTCCTGTCCCCGTGGGAATTTTTCAATTTCGCGTTGCAAGTAAGCTTAACGGTTATTACGGTACCTGTATGCCAAATTTCATGCGTCTAACTTAAGCGGTTTAGATTTTTCATACAAAAAGATTTTCTCGTGAATTCCCGTTCCCGAAGGAATTTTGGGAATTCCTTTCATAGTGCACCTTTACGGTACCTAAGCTACGTCCCTTCCAAATTTCATTACATACAATAAAAAATCCCAGTTACTCCTGTCCCCGTGGGAATTTTTAATTTCGCGTTGCAAGTAAGCTTAACGGTTATTATGGTACCTGTATGCCTAATTTCATGCGTCTAACTTAAGCGGTTTAGATTTTTCATACAAAAAGATTTTCTCGTGAATTCCCGTTCCCGAAGGAATTTTGGGAATTCCTTTCATAGTGCACCTTTACGGTACCTAAGCTACGTCCCTTCCAAATTTCATTACATACAAAAGTTTTTTCCCAGTTACACCTGTTCCCGTGGGAATTTCGCAATATCGCGTTGCCAGTAATCTTTACGTTCATTAAGGTACCAGCATGTCAAATTTTAATCATCTATCTTTCGCGGCTTAGATTTATTCATACAAAGGTTTTTTCCCACTCACACTTGTTCCCGTGGGAATTTTTCAATATCCTGTTACAACTAAGCTTAAAGTTTACTAATGTACCTGCATGCCAAATTTCAAGCGTCTAGCTCCAGCGGTTTAGATTTTTCATACCAAAGGGTTTTCCCGATTATTCCCGTTCCCGTGAGAATTTCGGGAATTCCTTTCTTAGTGCACCTCTACGGTACCTAAACTACGTCCCTTCCAAATTTCAAGTGCCTACGTTTAGCCGTTTAGGCTGTGCAGCGATATGTCAGTCAGTGAGTCAGTTTCTCCTTTTATATATATAGATATGGGACACGTATTTTTTTGTTTTTCAATTGATTAGAAATGACAAAACTATAGCTTATCAAACTTCTGGAGTGGGGGCTTGTGACGTCACAGTTACGCAAAAATTGTACCTAAACGTGACGTCATACGAAACTTCTAAGCACAATATCTTCATAATTTCTTGTTTATGAAACAAAATAAAAAATACGGGTACTATATTTTTAAATAATCCAAATAACGGACTAATTTTTTTAGTCGTCTCGCCTATTGATATATATCGGCGATATCTGAAGACCCGGTTCAAGCGGGCTCATGGATGTGATTTTTTATCAAATTGAAAGACTAAATTACTCTTTGATAATGGTTATCTAATATTTAGAAAAACGGAAAAAAATCAACTGCCTCACTGCGGCCCCAGGATTCAAACACCCGTCCTTCTAGGAATCGCGCCCAGACGTGCATTACCATCACACCAGACCAGCAGCTATCAATTGAAACCGTCGAATTGTTCCCGTATATGACCTGTTAGCCACAGGTGGCGCCATCTACTATCAGTGATACACACTGACAGCCGTAGACATTTCGTTACAGAAATGTAAACTACAGAAAATTATGACACACTGGCAATCAATGTAAATTTAAAATTTTTAAGTGCTAAAGCTTGCACTAGCTGTTCTAATATTTAGAAAACGGAAAAAATTCAACTGTCTCACTCTCACCCTGTGTTCGAATCCCCGGGCCGCGGTGAGGCAGTTGATTATTTTCCGTTTTTCCAAATATTACGGAAGGAAGGGGGTTATCTAATGTTCTACCATTGTTTTTGGTGTATTGCCCATTCTTCAGAAGCACTGTACACTGTATTTGCATGTATATATGTGTGTATTATACTCACCAACAGTACAACGGCAGGTGAAGAGCGGTAGTAAAGTTACCAGGGCGGCGACCAATAGCATCACGGCTAGCAACACCAGAGCACCAATCACGAACTCCTTGTACGATATCGTCGGGACCACTTTGAACCTGCGTGAGGGAAGGTCTATCAATATAGTAGGTGTCTGTGTATATGTGAGACATGAAAAAAAGACGTGTGGCACTCGGGGACTGCCGCGGTATAGCTTTTACATAGCATCGTCCGATTTCGGAGCAGCTCGTCTCGATTCGTGCGAGTTTCGTAGAGTCGTACAATACGTCTAACCGCACGCACACAAACACCGTGCCGAAGTCTACCGAACTGAAACGACGTTAGACGATTGTGAGGTGTTTTTCTTGGTTCGGTCGCCGCGCTCAAAGCCCGCGATAAAAGCTATGCTAATAGCTTAAAAAGAAATACTTGAGGTTTAATACTGTTGCGGGAACGGGGTACGTTTAATTCAAGGTCCGCCAAAAGTCACCAAAAGACAATTAATTTATTTATCGACTAACAATTACACAATTAAACACTTAAAAACACTTAATTACAACACTAAACACGGAACACTAAATTACACTAAAGCACTGAATCACACTAAAACACTGAATTTCACTGAAACTATTCGCACTCGATCACTTCTAGTTCGCAGGAGACTGATTCGCTTCGCTTTCCAAATCGGAACTGTCCCGTCGCGTCGTACATCCCGCTTTTATACCCAGTGAGGACGCAGCTCTTCGCGTGGCGTCGAGAATCTTCTCGCGGGGATCGAAATTGCTAGAACTCGCTGGAGCTCGCTCCGACCGACCAGAGTGTGTGACGTAGTATCGTGCAAGCGAATATAGACCTTATCCATACGACGATAAGACTAATTTCGCTTGCACGGTCTCTCAAGGTCGTAATATTATTATTACTTTAGAACACTCTAGAGCTTGCTACAACCTACCAGAGTGTGTAGCGTAGTATCGTGCAAGCGAATATAGACCTTATCCATACGACGATAAGACTAATTCCGCTTGCACGGTCTCTCGTGGTCGTAACATTATCCCCTCTTAGTCATGCTCGTCCCGAGCATCATTTGACCCATGGTAACGAGCCAATCGATCAATGTGAACAATTTTCGGCTTGCCTCTTGTCCCTTGTTTGATCCGATAGGTTAAGTCGTTCAGCCTAGTGATGATCTTGTATGGTCCTTCCCACCTTGGCTGGAACTTCGGTGATTTGCCCTTCTTCCTGAGTGGGTTGTGTAACCAAACCAGACTCCCTTCATCGAAACCGTCGGTGTTGGCTTTGCGGTCGTAACGGGTTTTCATTCTTTCGCTGGATTTTAGACTACAGTCTCTGACGAGAGCATGTACTTCATCCAGGCGCTTCTGTAGGTCAGCCGCATATTCGGTTACTGGTTTCGGAGCTTCTGGCGGTGTCCCAGTCAACGCGTCTACCGGAAGCCGCATTTCTCTACCGAAGTTTACCATTGCTGGGGTTGCACTAGTGCTATCGTGGATCGCAGATCGGTAGGACAGCAAGAAAAGCGGTATGTACTGGTCCCAGTCTCGTTGATGCTCGTCCACAACTTTGGCCAAGTGGTTTTCCAACGTTTGGTTGAATCTCTCGACCATGCCATCGGATTGCGGGTGTGCTGGTGTAGTACGGGTCTTATGCATACCCAACAGTTGACAGACCTCCTGGAATAGTGCTGACTCAAAGTTTCTTCCTTGGTCAGAATGGATCTCAAGAGGCACACCAAATCGGCAAATTACCTCGTGGACTAACTTCTTGGCGACCGTCTTTGCTTCTTGATTAGGCGTAGCGAAGACTTCAGGCCACTTAGTGAAGTAATCTTGGACCACAATGATGTACTTGTTTCCCTCATCGGATTCTGGAAAGGGGCCAGCTACATCTACTGCGATTCTTTCCCATGGAGCGCCGACGTTGTACAGCTTGAGTTTGCCCTTACTTCTGGTTTGTGGGCCCTTTACTGATGCGCAAGTCGTACACTTCTTGCACCAGTCTTCGACGTCTTCCCGACAGTGTATCCAGTAGAACCTCTGTCTCAGCTTCTCTAGGGTCTTCTTCACGCCTAAATGTCCCCCGGATACCCCATCGTGTATGTACCTCAGTAGAGAAGCCACTTGTTTACGGGGTACAATCAGCTGTAGTGTCGTTTGATCCCCTTTTGGTGTTTCCCATTTCCTGAAGAGTACTCCATCCTTAATCTCCAAACTGTCCCATTGTGCCCAGTAACTTTTCGTGATGGGGCTTGATGATGCTACATGGCTCCAAGAAGGTTTTTGACCTACTTCTTTCCATTCGAATATTTTCCTCAGGTCACTATCCTCCTTTTGAGCCTTTTTGATAGCGTCTTCGCTCCATTCATTATCAAGTCCCTGGGTGGTAATCATCCGGACATCTTCTTTAGTCTCCGTCCTAGAACAATGACTGCAGGCCACAGGACAAGGTCTCCTTGATAGGGCATCGGCATTCAAATGAGTTCTACCACTCCGATGTTCTGTTGTGAAATTGTACTCCTGTAGTTGCTCTAGCCACCGCGCCACTTGTCCTTCAGGGTTCTTAAACTGCAAGAGCCATTTTAACGCAGCATGATCTGTCCGCAGGGTAAACTGTCTTCCAACGAGATACTTGTTGAAATGCTGTAGAGTCTTCACTACCGCCAACAGTTCCTTACGAGTCACACAGTAGTTCCTTTCAGGTTTTGAAAGTGACTTACTGAAATAGGCGATCACCACTTCCCGTTCACCTTGCTCTTGCGACAGAACTCCGCCTATGCCAGTATTGCTGGCATCGGTGTCCACGATAAATCTTCCTTCTCTGTTCGGGTAGCCAAGTATAGGACTGGTGCAGAGGTGTTCTTTTAATCTGACGAAGGCTTGATCACATTCCGAGTCCCAGGCAAATACTCGTTTATCTTCCGTAAGCCGATGAAGAGGTTTCGCTATATCAGAGAAGTTCTTTACAAAGCGCCGGTAGTATGCGCATAAACCCAAAAATGATCTTACGTCGGTCTTGTTCACTGGTATAGGCCATTCTTGAACAGCTTTTATCTTCTCTGGGTCAGTTCTTACACCTTTCGATGAAATAATGTGGCCTAAGTAGGCGACTTCCTCCTTGAAAAACGTGCATTTCTTTGGACTGAGTCTCAAGTTTGCTTCTCGTATTCTGGTGAAAACCTTCCTCAGGTTACTGACATGCTCTGTGAAATTTCGACCCATGACAATGATGTCATCCAGATAGACCAGGCATGCATCACCCAGAAGTCCAACCAGTACCCTTTCCATCAATCGCTCGAATGTCGCCGGAGCGTTGCAAAGACCAAAGGGCATGACGTTGAACTGCCACAATCCATTCCTAGTTCCGGTCGTAAATGCCGTCTTCTCTTTATCTTCTGGATGGATATCAACTTGCCAGTACCCACTCTTAAGGTCCACTGTTGAGAACCACTGCATGCCACTCAACATGTCCAGTGTGTCGTCTATACGGGGCAGAGGGTAGCTGTCCTTCTTCGTTGCATTATTCAACAACCGGTAGTCCACACAAAACCTGGTGCTGCCGTCCTTCTTCTTAACCAGGACTACTGGCGAAGACCACGGGCTAGTTGAAGGTTCTATGATGCGGTTCTTCTGCATCTCGGCAACCATGTCTGCTACCTCCTTCTCTTTGGCAAATGGAAGGCGTCTAGGCCGCTGCTTTATTGGTGGCGCGTCTCCCGTGTCTATTTTGTGTTTAACGAGACCTGTCCTTCCCAAATCATGGTCACCCTTCGAAAATATGTCGTTGAAATCTAGCAACAACCTTTTAGCTTGCTGAAGTTCCCGCTCAGAGAGCTTGTCCTTACAATTTGCTAGGAGCGGCGTGACGTCATCTCGTTGACAGGATTCCGGTTCCCGGGCCCTTTTCAGCCTTCTGATGGATTGACCTGCATCGCACCGTCCGATGACACAGTTTCTTCGTAGCTGCACTTCATCTCCGCTAAGATTGATGACTCGCACTAGCGCCCCTTTTCCGGTCATGGCCAGAGTTCTTGCTGTGATCCAACTCGGATGGTCGCCGCAGTTTTCTATGACGACGCTTCGCCCTTGACACGCAGTGTAAGGGAATCTAACTTTGACCAGAGTTTCAGATCTCGGCGGTAGGGTCGTATTTTTCAGGCAGTAAACTGCGCATGATCTCGCTCCCTCTAGGAATACTTCTTGTTCGGGGAAACTAAGTACTCCTCTAGCGACGTCTACCACACACTTCTGGTCTCTTAAAAAGTCCAATCCGATGATGCAATCGTCCGTGATGTCTGCTATGAGAACGCCGTATTCAAAGGTTTGTTCTCCAATGGTTATCTTCGCCATCGTCTCACCGAAGACGGTAACTGGCTGGCCTGTTGCTGTTTGAAGCTGAACGGATGGTCTCTGATTCCACACAATAGTCCTTTTCAATAACTCCGGACGCACTATTGTTCTTGAACCACCGGTGTCAATAGTAAACTAACACGTTAAGCTGTTCAGCTGTCCAACCACTGTAAGGTTGTTCCCATTACCAATCTGTGAAACAGTGACGGTAGGGGCTCGATGTTGACCAGCCAGCGCCCGCCCCACGGCCCTGGCTTCTTCTAGTTTAACGACAGCTCTTCTGCGTCCACCTGTGTAGAGGACGCTACTGTCGTTCTACGTGGCCATCTTCGCTTGGGGCAACTACTCCGAATATGGCCCCTCTCGCCGCAGCCGTAGCACATCGGACCCAAAGAAGGTTTTTCCTTTACCACAACCTCCCGAAGTCGTTGAGTTCTAGCGTCTTGACGCACGGCTTCCACCTCCAAAGCATGGGCTAAAGCTTCCTGTAAGGTCTGATGATGGCTCAATTTCACGGTGTGTCTGACGTCTGCGTCTCTAATTCCATCACAGAAAGCTTGCGGGATCATTGATTCCACCATTGTCGGGCATGACACGTACGCACGTCTGACTAGCCTTTCGATTTCCGTTGCCCATTGCTGCAGACTCTCACCAGGCTTCTGCTGTCGGTCGCGGAGTTGTGCTCTATACGCGTGTTCCAAGTGTTTGTCGCTGTACCTGCCCTCTAGTGCTCTTTGGAGAGCACCTAAAGTTCTGTTATCCGAAGGCAGGTTTTCCAACGTGAGCAGGGCATCTCCACGAAGAGCCAGAGTCAGAGCTATCAAGGACTCTTCCTCGTTCCACCCCTTTCCTTTAGCCACCGTCTCGAACTGGTACCAAAATGCTGCCCAAGACGTCGTTCCATCGAAGTGGGGTACTTCGATTTTCGGAGAATCCGACACTACCGTAGCACCCCGGGTCCCCACTCTTGCCATCTTGGTATGCAGCTGTCGCATCTCAGCATCTACCTGGCTCAGTCGATCCTCGTGTTGGGTGAATCGATCTTCATATTGGGTGAATCGATCTTCATGTTCGGTGAATCGATCTTCATGTTGGGTGAGTCGATCTTCGTGTTGGGTGAGTCGATCTTCGTGTTGGGTCTTGACGCTTAGCACATCATCCTTGAGAGCATCAATCTGCTTTTCTAATACTTCGTGCTTCTTTTCAATAGCCCCCAACAAACTCTTGCTTAGCTCTTCCTTGAGTTCGACCAGTTGCTCCTCCTGGCGGTGGGCTTGCTCCTCCTGGCGGCGGGCTTGCTCCTCCTGGCGGCGGGCTTGCTCCTCCTGGCGAAGGTCTTGCTTTTCCTGGCGAAGGGCTTGTTCTTCCCTCAGCTTAGCAAATTGTGCTTCCTGAAGTCGGGCTTGCTCCTCCTGGCGAAGGGCTTGTTCTTCCCTCAGCTTAGCAAATTGTGCTTCCTGAAGTCGGGCTAGCTCCTCCTGGCGGCGTGCTTGCTCGCGGGCTTGCTCCTCCTGGCGGCGGGCTTGCTCCTCCTGACGGCTGGCTTGTGTCTGCAGCATTTTAAATAAATCTGCAAGCTCCACAGGCCCAATTGATGTTTGAATTGATCCCTCCGTTGAAGTGCCTTCACCCTCTTGCAGGGCCGCGGTTTGACTCCTTGTTACTCGACCCTCACTGTCTTCTCGTGGTGTAAGAGGCATCTTGAATCCCACTTCTGACACCAATTGTTGCGGGAACGGGGTACGTTTAATTCAAGATACGCCAAAAGTCACCAAAAGACAATTAATTTATTTATCGACTAACAATTACACAATTAAACACTTAAAAACACTTTATTACAACACTAAACACGGAACACTAAATTACACTAATGCACTGAATCACACTAAAACACTGAATTTCACTGAAACTATTCGCACTCGATCACTTCTAGTTCGCAGGAGACTGATTCGCTTCGCTTTCCAAATCGGAACTGTCCCGTCGCGTCGTACATCCCGCTTTTATACCCAGTGAGGACGCAGCTCTTCGCGTGGCGTCGAGAATCTTCTCGCGGGGATCAGAAATTGCTAGAACTCGCTGGAGCTCGCTCCGACCGACCAGAGTGTGTGACGTAGTATCGTGCAAGCGAATATAGACCTTATCCATACGACGATAAGACTAATTTCGCTTGCACGGTCTCTCAAGGTCGTACTATTATTATTACTTTAGAACACTCTAGAGCTCGCTACAACCTACCAGAGTGTGTAGCGTAGTATCGTGCAAGCGAATATAGACCTTATCCATACGACGATAAGACTAATTCCGCTTGCACGGTCTCTCGTGGTCGTAACAATACGTTTAATACTTATCTTAACTTAACCAGTCGAATCGAGTACATTAGCTAATCCAATCAAAAACATAAATGTGAAATGAGAGCCAAGTTCTATATTATGATAATTGGCTTAGTTGTTGACTTCAACGTCTAAAGAAGTGAGATCTAAATGGGTGCCAAGTTCAATGGTCAACCCTGAAATTTATTTATAAGTAACACTATAACATACCTATCATATCTTCTTATAACATAAGATAATGTATGGTGGTAGCCTATGAAGGTCTGTCTTGGCTAGTTTCTATAAACCTACCAACGTATTATTATGTTCGCTCGCTAGTTTCTACCAACAATCCAAATTTTCGGAATTATAAAATAAATACCGACAAATACCAAACTAACCAAGACAACTAACTAGACTACTAACTAACTAACTAAAGAAAACTAGCCAAGACAGACCTTCATAGGCTACCACCATACATTATCTTATGTTATAAGAAGATATGATAGGTATGTTATAGTGTTACTTATAAATAAATTTCAGGACTGACCATTGAACTTGGCACCCATTTAGGTCCCACTTCTTTTATCGTTTAAGCATCTATCATAATATTGAACTTGGCTCTAATTTCACATTTATGTTTTTGATTGGATATTATTACTTTTTGTAGAAAAGTATATATCATCGTAACGCCGTAGGTCCTTTGAAAAGGACAAATTCAAAACTAAAACTAGACTTTATAAATATAAAACAATTGAATCAGTTACTGTATTTTCCTACGTTTACGGGGTATAACCCTAAGTAATAAATATGAAAACCGACTATAAGTACCTACTCTTAATTGTAAATAAGTAAGTATGTATACCTAAATATATACTTAGTGCTCTGCCTTCCCCGGTATATAGGCGTGATTAGGCACTAATTAGGTATTTATGTTAAGCGTCCATAATAGAACCTAACCGCAGCAGTGGTCTCCTTTTTCACGGCTTTCAGGGTGAGTGCGACAGGCTCAACATGGTCTATTGTGCCTGTCGACCTCATATGTGGATCTCACTACCGCTTACCATCAGGTGGAGTGAGGTCATCTTGTTAGCCTCTTATAAAAATAATAAAAAAAAAATAAAAAAAAAAAACCTCATTATTGAAAAGTTGCCAGTTTTTTATTTTTTCCTTTGTATTCATGTAATTACCTATCTGCATACCAAATTTTAACTCTTTAGGTCATTTGGAACTGGGTTAGAATTTTGATCTGTCAGTCAGTCAATGATAAAAATGAGGATTTTTGGACATTAATATCTAAATAACTGTTTGAGATAAGCTTATGAAATTTAGAACACATATTTATCTCGCAAGTCACAATATATGAGCCAAATTTGATACGTTTATGTGAAATAGTTTTTGATTTATGAGGGGTTCAAAAGTGGTTCCAAATGGTTCGTGTAATATTACACACGGTGCGGCTCGCCAGTTCTGTTTCTTGAACTTGGCTTGACACGCTCCCGCGTGTCTAGATAGGCGTGACGACTGGGTCTAAATCTTATTATTCTCTTTAGTCCGTAAATTAGTTTATACAAAAGTCAAAATTTCTTTATTTTTATAGGCGTTCACACGCACTTATAAATCGTCATTATTATTAAATAAATAAGTAAAAGATAAGTGATTCTACCACCGGTTCTGAAAGCTGATTCTACCGAGTAGACACCGACAGACAGACTACAAAAATATGGGACACATATTTTTTGTTTTACAATTGATTGAAAAATGACAAATTTTATAGCTTTTCAAACTTCTGGAGTAGGAGCTTGTGACGTCACGGCTAGGCAAAAATTTTACCATAACGTGACGTCATCCAAAACTAAGCACTATACTACCTTCTTAATTTACATTACCTTCTACCTTCATAATTTCTTGTTTGTAATACAAAATAAAAAATACGAGTACAATATTTTAAAATAATCTAAATAGCGGACTAATTATATTTTTTAGTCGTCTCGTCTATTCACGAATAAAGGTAAATAACGACGAGAGGTGCGGCCGTGCGAAGAAGGCCTGGCCTGGTTATTGTTATTTAGTACAGTAGGAGAGAGAGCTGGCAAATATTTCTGGGTAGGTACTTGAGGCAAGTTGAAAACTTGTCCTGTAACAGTACCTCTCCTATTTTATCCCAACACGAAACTGCACACCTGGCTGGTGAGTAGCGGGGCTAAAACACTTGGACCTCACAAAATTGTTATGATTTTTATATTTTTAAGTGTACATTTTAAGTATTGGTAGAATTTTTTAATTATTAAACGGCAACACTGATAGCCACTGTCACACGCTCTGACTAAGGAGGTGGCATAGTAGTGGGGGCAGCTTAGTAGAGCTGAGTGCTCAGGCCGGAGCAGTGATGCCAACTTAGGGGTTTTCCCCCTAGATTTAGGGGGTAAATAACTGAGATGGAATTTTTTTTGGATTATAGAAATGTTAGGGGTATTTTTAGGGGTTTTTGAAATTTACAATTTTGTCTAAAAAATCAAGACCACCAAAAATTTTCGGTCAAAGAGGCTAATATATTGGACCATTTTAATAGCAAAACTTAAAAGTTCACCGCAACAGGGGGATTTTAGGGGGTTTTGACACAAATTTAGGATTAGATTTTTTTGAGAGTTGGCAACACTGGGCCGGAGTCATTCTTTACCGAGCTGTGGTTGAGTTAAGACGTCTTAGTGAATCTATGTCCGTGTGATTGTCGATGTACCTACTGATTTTGTTTAAGTTAAATTGTGAATTATTAAAGTGATTATATACTGAAGACGACGTGGTTTAATTTCGTTTTAAAATCCCCATTATGGTAGCACATGCGAGCACATGAGCACAATTCGGATTACAAGGGGTGCTGGATGGGTCAGGGTTCGGATTACCGGGGGACCAGTGTATTAGTAGTCTAAGATCCCGTTATAGAACGACCTTCACCGAGATGCTTATTTAATGAAACGTATTTTATATTTAATTTAATATGTCAATAAATATAATCCATATGGGTTGCCTAGCAAATTTCAGTCCAGAGTATGTTTAATTAATAATTTAAAAAAAATTGTATTTAATCATTTCACCGGTATGATTATTAGATAAATTCTTTACCAATCGAAAGTATGAAGCCCATAGAATACACAAACGTTAGGTTGCCTATTCTTTTCCGATCACAACTATCGGGTTGCCAGGTATAAACAGGTAAATCTGTACTATAAAAATACGTTCTATAAAGGGATCTTGTACTATAGTTATTACCTGAATGTCTTGGCTCGGTCTTTTGGGCGAGCCCGCGCCGTTTCCCCCGAGCAAGCGTCGTCTGCCTCTCGAGCTATGAACACTATGTAGAACCCTTGAGGGAACATTGTTTGCTGTGGAACATAACAATTATATTATGATAACTAGAAAAAATGCATTTATTTTAATATCAAATATATTAAAATAAAGTTGCACCAATTTTAGAAAAGGTGAGAAGTGCAAGGTTAGCTTGGTACGGGCATGTTATGAGGAGGGAAGAAAGCCATGTGACTAGAAGAGCGATGAGTATGAATGTCAATGGACGTAATAATAGAGGAAGGCCGAAGATATGGATAGATTGCATGAGAGATGATATGGGAGTGAAAGGAGTAGACGCAGAGCTGACGAATGACAGGCCAGCGTGGAAGGAATATCCATGTTGCGCTGACCCCATTTAGCGTGGGACAAGAACAGGAGAATGATGATGATGATGAAATGCTTTTAATAGTAAATCAAGCGTGAAGTGAAAAAACCGTTGATGGCCAAGTGGTTAAGGTCGTAAGCTTGCCATGCGGATAGTCACCATGTCCCTCCCTAATATAATCCCAGGCTTTTCAGCCGGGCGTGTCATATGTGGATCTCACTATCGCTTACTATCAGGTAGAGTGAGGTCATCCTGGAAGTTCTTTATAAAATACTAGCGGACCCGACTGAGCTAGATCAATTTCTCATCCTCGAAAACACTCATATATCAAATTTCGTTCACGTGCTTTAATTTGAATCGGTCAAACCGTTTAGGAGCAGTTCAATGACATACACAGGTACAGCAGTATTATACTTTTGTGATGATTTTTAACCGACTTCAAAAAAAGGAGGAGGTTCTCAATTCGTCTGTATGTATAATATTTTTTTTTTTTTATGTATGTTCACCGATATTTTCGTCAATTATAGACGGATTTCAAAAATTTTTTTTTGGTTGGATAGAGTTTACTTCCGAGGTGGTCCCATTTTCACCAGTCCCGGATCTGATGATGGGATCCAGGAGAAATCGAGGGCAACCCTCAAATTTTATAGGGACATGTACCGCGTTTTGCATATTATCTGAAGTAATATTGGCATTTGCTTCTGGCTATCATAATCTTATGATGCTGAGCTGATGATGGAAGGTCAACTCCTTAATAGTTATGAGTAAAAGGATAATTCTTTCAATACACTATACATATTAAGACTATTAGTTATAAATCAGTAGCATTACAGGTGAGCTAAACTATTAGGTGGACCAGTCTAGGATCTGATGATGGGATCCAGGAGAAATCGTGGGCAACCCTCAAATTTTATAGGCATATGTACCGCGTTTACATATTTTCTGAAGTTATATTGGCATTGCTTCTTGCAATCATAATGTTATGATGCTGAGCTGATGATGGAAGGTCAACTCCTTAATAGTTGGGAGTAAAAGGATAATTCTTTCAAATCTGTGTACATATTAAGACTATCAGTTATAATATCAATAGAATTATAGGTGAGCTGCACTAATAGGGTCCAGTCTAGGATCTGATGATAGGATCCAGGAGAAATCGAGGGCAACCCTCAAATTGTATAGGCACATGTACCGCGTTTTACATATTTTCAGAAGTAATATTGGCATTTGCGTCTGGCAATCATAATGTTATGATGCTTAGCTGATGATGGAAGGTCAACTCCTTAATGGTTGGGAGTAAAGGGATATTTCTTTCAATACTGTATACATATTAAGACTACTAGTTTTAATTTCAGTAGAATTATAGGTGAGCTGAACTAATAGGGTGAAAAAATGTAACACTAAAAGTATGAAAAAAAATTGTAAACAAAAAAAAAACCGCCTTCAAAAACCCGACTCACTAAAAATTACAAAATAATATAACGAACATTAATCTGGGTATGAATTTGATATGTTGTTGAAGGCGGTGCCAATTAAAATTTTGAGGAAAGCTGCATGAAATATAAACGGCACCGCCTTCAACAACAAATCAAATTCATACCCAGATTAATGTTCGTTATATTATTTTGTAATTTTTAGTGAGTCGGGTTTTTGAAGGCGGTTTTTTTGTTTACAATTTTTTTAATATGTTAGCATACTATTTGTAAATAAGTAAGAAAGTAAGTATTATATATATTAAGATTTAATTATTTAATAAGCACTTACCGTCAATGTGATGCCTCCTTTAGTAGTCATAGTGAGATGGTAGCCCTGGTACAGCACGTCTCGCTCATTGTCGAACACGGGACACTGCGCAGGAAGCGAACAATCCATCAACCCTCCAGTCGTTTACATACTTAGCTTGAGTTCGCTCGCGTTCAATATTGGTGTAACCCAGTCTGCACGTCGGGCAGTAAGTAGCTATGTATTTGCTACTCCTGATATCGCGTGTAGACCTATAAAGTCTAATATTAAGTGTTAATCTAGACAGTCCTTAGGCTACAATACATTATCATGTTATAAGATAATATGATATGTTATACTGTTACTTATAAATAAATTTCAGGACTAAACTCTAAGGAGTCTAAAAAAGTCTAAAGAGGTTGTAAGCGTCGATGGCCGAGTGGTTAAGGTCGTTGCTTGCCATGCGAGAGGTCGCCAGTTCAAACCCGGGTACCAATGTGTTTTTCAAATTTGAAATTCATATGTACCATCATTCGACGCTTTAACGGCGAAGGAAAACATCGTGAGGAAACCAGCACACCTGAGAGATTTTTCAACGGTGTGTGAAGCCATGTCAGAGGCCTACGGGCGGCTTAAACTCTGACACCAGGTTGTTCATCAACCATACGATAAGAAGAAGAGGACTAAACTGGCGCCATTTAAATTGGCACCCATGTAGATCTCACTTCTTTTGTCGTTGAAGTCATAAATCAAGCCATTTATTAAGTAAGATTTTAGACTTTCGCGTTCCATTACACTAAATATTTGTCTTTATGGGTCTACACGCGTTATTAGGAGTAGCAAATTACATAGCTACTTACTGCCCGATGTTTCGACAGGGCCATTATCATTTGAACTCTCATTTCACATTAATTATGGTTTTGATTGGATGACTTGACTTACCGAGTTATTTTGTATAGAGATAGTGGCACAAATGTCATCGTCCGACTCCACCATCAGAATAATACTCTTTGGTATCGTGTAGTTGAACCTGCGGACAATAAATTATTCCGTAGACTTTTACCGTTCTTTCATTAAAGGACTTCTATATCTTTATACACCGTGAAATTTTAGTGGTTGTTTTCCCGCAGCAAAATGATTCTACCTTAGTAGCACAATAGATTTGTGCAGTTCTTTTTTATTGAAATCAATAAATGCCGGTTTTACGAAAGGTATAACCGAAACTCGAAAGTACTTTCGAACCACTTTATTACTTAGGGCGTAGAGCTTCTTTAGCTTTAAGCATCGATTTCATGCGGCAAGCAGTACCTGAATACGTCACATCTTAAAAAACAACGATAGCTTCTCCCGTTTTCGAGTTGGAATTTTTTTTTTCGAGGAATAATTTGCATGATTCGATAGTATTACTAAAGGCAAATCGTTCTGCCACGGGAAAACAACCACTCAAATTTCACGGTGTATTAATTAACACAACTAAAAATTACAAAATCTATACTAATATTATAAAGCTGAAGAGTTTGATAGTTTGTTTGTTTGAACGCGCTAATATCAGGAACCGCTGGACCGATTTCAAAAATTCTTTCAGTGTTGGATAGTCCATTTATCGAGGGAGGTTATAAGGTTATAAATATTACATTTAAAAAAGTAGGGATCCGTACGGAAAACCCCAAATATGTCACCCAAGATGTAGAAATAAAATCCATATATCGCATGCGCTGCGAAAAGTATTCATTTTAGAAATATACAATGTACTATAATTTTGTAGAACACATTAATATATATACATACAGGGTGTCCCAAAAAGTAGTGTCAAGCGAAAGCCCTGAGATAGAACACCCTGTAAGTATCGAAACACCCCCATGTATGTTCCGCGATTTTTTATAGTTTTCGAGATATGATTTTTTTTCTAAAATTTTGAGAAAAACTGACCTAACCGACTAAAAATATTGTAGAGAAAAAAGTATTTGACTTTTTTGAGTAATTCTTTTTGCGAATCAATTTTCATGAGTTTTTCTTTAATGCCTGAAATATTGGTCTCCATAACTTATATGGAAGTATTCAAAATTATGGTACGAACTGAAAAGTTACGTTCTGTAAATAAAGTCTTACAATTTCAACGTTAAATTTAAAATATTAGGAGGTAGCTGCGTGGGTTCTAAGTAACTTTAAAAACTGCGCTAGACTCTCATTTTTCATAATCATTAATAAAAACTGGTACTTAATGGGCTACTTTTGCTAAAATTGGACTTCAAAGACAGAGAGGTGGAAACATCATAAAGTTTGCCATTAGAATACGAAGTATTATTTGGACATTTTATTGTTTCTAAAGTTAGTAAGATTGTTAACAATGAAAATTATACCAAAAATTGTAAGAAATAACCACTTGAAAGTTTAATTTGTGATACTTAAAAAATTAATTAAGTTTAAAAATGGGAACTTTATCGAAAAGAAAAATTATCGTTTTTGATTATTTTTTGTAAAAAGTTTATAAGTAAAAGTTTATTAAAGTCCGCAAAGAAAGCAAAGTTCGTCAAGTTCGTCGTAACAAAGGTATTGCATGTGAAAACAGTGTTAGCGCAATGAAACTTAAATTAAACAAAAAAAAGCATCCAAATGTTTGCATCTGAGTGCTCCTGTATTAAATTTAGGTTTGTTAACAAACTGACTAACTTTCGGAATAATTAAATGTCCAAATAATGCTTGTTCATCAAATGGCTAATTTTATGATTTGCCACCTCTCTGTCTTTGTAGTCCGATTTCAGCAAAAGTAGCCCATTAAGTACCAGTTTTTATTAATGATTATTAAAAATGAGAGTCTAGCGCAGTTTTTAAAGTAACTTACGAGCCATGCAGCTACCTCCTAATATTTTAAATTTAACGTTGAAATTGTAAGACATTATTTACAGAACGTAACTTTTCAGTTTGTACCATAATTTAGAATACTTCCATATAAGTTATGGAGACCAATATTTTAGGCATTAAAGAAAAACTCATGAAAATTGATTTGCAAAAAGAATTACTCAAAAAAGTCAAATACTTTTTTCTCTACAATATTTGAAGTCGGTTAGGTTAGTTGTTCTCAAAATTTTAGAAAAATAATCATAACTCGAAAACTATAAAAAATCGCGGAACATACATGGGGGTGTTTCGGATGCCCCACGGGGTGTTCTATCTCAGGACTTCCGCTTGACACTACTTTTTGGGACACCCTGTATATGTAATATAATACGAACACTTATAATTATCTGGGAATTAATTTTATGTTTTTGAAGGTGAAGGTGACCTCTTTCCAACAAAAGAATAATTATAAAAATCGGTTCTTAAACGACGAAGTTATCCGCAAACAAATATAAAAAGAGGTATATACGGTCGAATGGAGAAACCTTCTCCTTTTTGAAGTCGGTTAAAAATAAATAAATATCTCAAAATATCACATAGATTGATCTGATCCCGTAATTATGGTATTGGTTTTCGACATTCGACACACAACCAGAATTGAAAAAAGTTATACGTATTTAAAGTTCTGATCGTTTGCACTTTTCATACAAAATTAACGTTGTCATATGACGTCACACCACAACATCCAGTACAAGGAAAAATTTTTTTTTTCGTAATTTTACGTTCTAGAATATAAATTCGTTTTACATATACATTAAACGTGCCAAAATATAATGTCCCATTGTGAAATTGAGACACAGTAACATTCTCCATTGTGCAGTAAAGACGGATATAGGCTGAAGATAACGGCTGAATTATAAACCGTTTTCTATCAATAAGGGTTTTCGCGTATAAGATATCCACTAGATGGCAAGACGCAGATATGAGGTCTAACTGCTTCTTGATTGGTGAATATTGACATGTCTGTCAATGTCACGTCAAAAATAACACGCTGCAGTTGGACCTGACGCCTACGTATTGCCATCTAGTGAAGTTCTTATACGCGAAAACCCTCATTTGAGAAAAACAAATATGGCAGTTTATCGCCTATTTGTTCAATGTTAGGTACATTCAATGGTATGTTTAAGAGTAGTGATGTTGATATTTTTTGTGGAGGTCTAGCCAATTTCAAAAAGACCGTTTTAGATGGTTTTAAGGAGTATTTTTAAATTTAAGTTTTCTCTTTTGTTTAAGCAAAGTCTAATTATAACAAATGTTTATTAAAAACATTTATTCACATCCAGGAGATTGAATTGAAGTTTCTTATTTAAAAAATACGTTTATTTTTAAAATACAATACTTATTAAAACCTATTTAAAAAAATACCTGGTGAGTATTACCCACTACGTCACTATGAAAACGTATCAAACGGCGTAACCTTGTAAAAGCGTAATACAGAGTCGAATTTTTTTTTATAATTCAATTATTTTAAGTAATAAAAGACAAATAATTAGATAATTCGGTGCATTTATCATTTTAAAATAACGTCTTATTTTTAAAAGTTGTTCTTTATTATTCGCTAAATATGTTCCTCTTAACAAGGATAAAATGTAAAATATGAAATAAATAGTGTCAAATCAGTCATCTAAAAGCTGCTCCAGTATAATGTATAAAAATGTTGTGCATACCTATAATTTATATGATACACATTATTCGTAAAAGTGATTAATATGTCTATTATGTATTTAGTCGGTAAGCCTTTTTTGAAAAAAAAAAAGATGATAATGATGATACTCACTTGGGTAGGAACCGTCGGTAGTTGGTAGCGTTGAGGTTCTGAGAGTCAAACGAGAAGAAGTAGTATTTGGGAGTGCTTGGCTTCACCTCCAATTGGACTTCCTAAAAGATATATACAGAACCATCAATTTTATTTGTTGTTTTTAATGCTATTAAAGCTCAATGTAAATAACAAAAAGACGTGTGGCACTCGGGGACTGCCGCGGTATAGCTATTGCATAGCATCGTCCGATTTCGGAGCAGCTCGTCTCGATTCATGCGAGTTTCGTAGAGTCGTAATAAGTCTAACTGCACGCACACAAACACCGTGCCGAACTGAAACGACGTTAGACGATTGTGAGGTGTTTTTCGTTACGGAATTTCTTGGTTCGGTCGCCGCGCTCAAAGCCCGCGATAAAAGCTATGCAATAGCTTAAAAATAAAAACCCCGTTCAGGCGGAGTCATGAATGCGATTTTTTTCAATTTGAAATTTACATTGAGCTTTAATAGCATTAAAGACAACAAATAAAAATACACCGTGAAATTTGAGTGGTTGTTTTCCCGTGGCAGAACGATTTGCCTTTAGTAATACTATCGAATCATGCAAATTATACCTTTTTCAAAATAATAATTGAAACCGTTGTATTTGAAGATGTGACGTATTCAGGTTTTTTTATAAAAGGCTAACAAGATGACCTCACTCCACCTGATGGTAAGCGGTAGTGAGATCCAAATATGAGGTCGACAGGCACAATAGATCGTATTGAGCCTGTCGCACTCACCCGCTTAAATGCCGTTTCACGCCGCGCCTGACGAGCCCGGGATCATAGGAGGGAGGGAAAACATGAGCTGGAAGGGCATTCCATGCCTTAATGGCACGGGGCAGAAATGAGGAGCTAAACCTCTTAGTCCGAGCCACCAGCGCCTGCATTGTATGTGGATGGCAGCGCTGTCCAGCACGTGTCGTTCGGGAGTGGAAAGGGGAGGGAGGGACTAGCTGGAATAGCTCTTCAGAGCATTCCCCATTATAGAGACGGTAGAGAACACTTAGACCGGCAATGTCTCTACGTAGCTGGAGAGGCTCTAAGGTTTCGGACACCTCTACATCACCGAGAATACGGATAGCACGTCGCTGCAACCTATCGAGGGCGTCGAGCAAGTATTTTGCGGAGCCATCCCAGAGGTGACAGCAATATTCCACACATGGGCGAACTTGTGCCTTATAAAGAAGGCAGAGTTGCACCGGTGTGAAAAATCGCCGCACTCTGTTCAGGATCCCAGTTTGCGGGAGGCTATTCTAATGACGCTCTCGATGTAATCCCGCTGGTATTCCCCCCTTACCAATACTGGTAGGCTATCCTGTATTGGTAAGGGGGTGCTCTGAAGAGTAGGATGGGAAAGGAAAGGAGACACTTTACTAGAAAAAACACACACCTGTGTCTTCTTGGCATTGAACTCGACAAGATTGCATGAGCCCCATTCGGAAATGCGGTCCAAGACCCCGTCAAGCTCGGCGACAAGAAGGTTCCTCTTTTCCTCGGTTTCGGTCTGCTTTACCCCAGGTCTTCCGAAATAACGTGCGTGGACAGTGCTGTCATCCGCATAGCAATGAATGTTGCCTAGTGACAACATGTCATTGATATGCAGCAGAAACAATGTCGGCGACAGAACGGAACCTTGAGGTACACCGGAATTTATTGGGTGGAAACAAGAAGTGCGTCAACGTTCCTCCAAAAATTTGTTCCTTCAAAAATCCCGCAACCCATTCGCACAAGCGAGGTGGCAGACCGTATGCCGGGAGCTTGGAGAGAAGCGAACGATGCCATACACGGTCAAACGCTTTAGCGATATCAAGGCTAACTGCCATAGATTCACCATGCTTCTCCATAGCCTCCCCCCCAGAGGTGCGAAACGTACGCTAGAAGATCACCCGTGGACCGTTTTGGTCTAAAACCGTATTGACGGTCATGCAGCAGCGAGTGATCCTCTAGGTAGCGGATGAGCTGGGCGTTAATTATCCGCTCAAACACCTTACCCAGTACTGAGGTTATAGCTATGGGCCGGTAGTTGGCAGGATCGGACCTTCCAAGCCCGGGGTACGATGCCCGAGGTATATGAGAGGCGGTACAGGCGTGTGAGTACTGGAGACAACTCCGCTGCGCAAATTTGAAATACTAACGCTGGAATACCGTCTGGGCCACTAGCTTTCCTTACATCAAGTGACTGCAACTCAGCATGTACATCACATTGCCTGATTCGAATCTCAGGCATATGAGCACCGCAATGTGAAATTTTAGGCGGCTGTGCTCCACCGTCATCGATGCAGGAATTGGCCGCACAAAGATTGGCAAGCAGATCTGCCTTCTCCTGCGGTTGATGAGCTAGTGAACCGTCAGGATACTTCAGCGGGGGCAACGAAGGCAGACAGAAGTTGGATTGCACATGTTTAGCCAGGCGCCAAAAGGAGCGGCTACCCGTGGGATGCCTAATAAAGTCCTGGCCAACACGTGCAACTCGCTGTGCATCTGCTCTGTTGTAGGCCCTTTTGGTGGCCTTGGTGGCTTTGTAATAGGCTGCTTTAATCGTAAGGTACTGCTTGCCGCATGAAATCGATGCTTAAAGCTAAAGAAGCTATGCCCTAAGTAATAAAGTGGTTCGAACGTACTTTAAAGTTTCGGTTATACCTTTCGTAAAACCGGTATTTATTGATTTTAATAAAAAATAACTGCACAAATCTATTGTGCTACTAAGGTAGAATCATTTTGCTGCGGGAAAACAACCCCTCAAATTTCACGGTGTATAATGGTTACACACATTAGAAAACTCGGGTGACCTGTAGGACTGCGAGAATATCCTACAGTTTCCCCGTGATCATGGCGCTTGCACCAGTGCCGAAATATCGGGAGCCCATTAAACAACATGGTAAATATTACAAACATTTTCACTTTTCTAGTCTTTTAGTTATATCTATCCCATCAAAACATCCTGTAAAAAACTAGCCAAGTCTCGATGGAGCAGATTGCTCATCTCTAAAAAGTAATGATCATTATTATAGTTAGTGTTGTGGCCCAAGTCACACAGTGTGACTTGGGCCACAACACTAACTATAATAATGAAGAAATCGCAGTGAGGAACCTTAGGCTTGGCACGATTTTGTCTAGATTTCATTACTTTTTAGAGATGTGCAATCTGATCCATCGAGACTTGGCTAGTTTTTTTACAGGATGTTTTTGATGGGATTTCACTTCTTTTTGTAGAAGCAGCTAACCAAATTAAATATTTTTTGTAAAGGCGGTATGTCGTTTTTTAATATTTTTAGACGACTTTATAATATTAGGCTGTTGTTTTCTAATCAGGATCACCAGGTACTCCAGATCTTCGATTATCGTAGTTTTTATAGTTTTCCCTTTATGTGACTATTAAACCCTAACTCTGTACCAAATTTCAGCGCTCTGAGTTTATGGGAAGTACTAGTTCTATTTTGATGATCATGAGTAGGTGAGTGTGTGAGTGTGTGTCATAAATGCGAAACTTTGCTTTCGCTTAACTTCGGAACTATAAGTCCCACAGACTTGAAATTCTGTGCTCTGGTCTTATCCAGAGGTTCTCAAATAGGGGCCTGAAAATGCGGCGAAATGGTTCCAGTACAGGATGGTACGCCAGTGTTTGCTTCGCGCTCCACTTGGCGGGGGCACTGCCGTGCCCCCAGATTATATTCTCACCTTATCCACTTCTACATAGAAGTCAGTGACTCGTCGCACCTTCACCAAGGCGCTGAGGTTACGATGACTGGCTGTCGTCACCTGAAGCGAGGGGCGGTTCACTGATGTCACGTCTAGAAGGAAAACAGAACGAAAGAAATACATCCAAGAAACTATAATAACTTCCCTTTCCACTCCCGAACGACATGTGCTGGACAGCGCTCCCCTCCACATACAATGAAGGCGCTGGTGGCTCGGACTAAGAGGTTTTGCTCCCCACTTCTGCCCCGTGCCATTAAGTAATTAATTAATGTTTTTCCTCTCTCCTATGGTCCCGGGCTCTTCAGGCGGAGCGTGAAACGGCATTCAAGCAGGCCTTCAGGGTGAGTGCGACAGGCTCAATATGGTCTATTGTGCCTGTCGACCTCATATGCGGATCTCACTACCGCTTACCATCAGGTGGAGTGAGGTCATCATCATCATTCTCCTGCCCTTGTCCCACGCTAAGTGTGGTCGGCGCAACATGTGTACCTCTTCCACTCGGGCCTATCATTCGTCAGCTCTCCGTCTTCTCCTTTCACTCCCATCTTATTAGCCTAATATAAAAAAAAATACCAAGAAACCTTTCATGACCAAATAGGTCAAATCTTAAAGAAAGGTCAAATCTAAAGTACCCGTAATCGACGAGCGTGCATGAAGAGGTTGATGAATGTGGATGGAGCGAAAGTGGTGTACCAGGATCGTAGCACATGGCAGCAAGTGATCTCTGCCTATCCCTCTGGGAAAAAGGCGTATGTATTTATGTAAAAAAATTACTTACTAGGCCCAGCGTCATGCGGGCACAGAGTTCGTGACACGTCGTTGTACTGCTGCACTGCGGTTCGTGTCTCCACCACTAGAGGAATCTCCCATGACGACACGCCTGCAGACACAGAGAAGACCATCTTCAGCAAAATTATTATCTTGGAGAACGTACCAGTACGTGCAAAAGTGCTATAGTAATAGTAATAAGGCGACCGACCGATTTCAGCCATGATGGCGGCCGATCTCAACTGAAATCAGCCAAGTGCGCAGGAAAAATTATAGCGCACAAGTGTGCGCGCAAACACTACTACACTCTCTATCTCTATTCCCCTTACTCTCATAATTCGGTGACACGACAATCCGACATGACCGATGAGAGATCGGGCGCAGGACCACCGGCTTAACGTGCTTTCCGAGGCACGGGCTTCCAGCGCCCACTTTCTAACTCTGGGCTAAGTATAAAATAATGAAAAACTCACACAAATTTTGCCCGACCCCGGACTCGAACCGGGGACCTTTCGGTCCTAACGCAGCACTTGCTACCACAATTTTCAGCGAATTTGACAGCTGAGTGTCAGCGAGTTGTTTCTTAACGAAAGAGTTGTGTGTCAGCTGGGTATTTGTTAACGAAAGAGTTGTGTGCCAGCTGGGTATTTGTTAACGAAAGAGTTGTGTGCCAGCGGGGTATTTGTTAACGAAAGAGTTGTGTGCCAGCGGGGTATTTGTTAACGAAAGAGTTGTGTGCCAGCGGGGTATTTGTTAACGAAAGAGTTGTGTGCCAGCTGGGTATTTGTTAACGAAAGAGTTGTGTGCCAGCTGGGTATTTGTTAACGAAAGAGTTGTGTGCCAGCTGGGTATTTGTTAACGAAAGAGTTGTGTGCCAGCTGGGTATTTGATAACGAAAGAGTTGTGTGTCATCGGGGTGTTAAGTTAAAGTTTATTTAATGTATTTAGAGTTCTTTATTCTATCATTTATTCGTGTCAGCGAGTTTCGTATCAGTGAGTAGTGAATGTGTTTGGTTTGGTAATTGTGAGTTGACGAACAGGTCCTAGGTACCTTTCTGCTGCGTGGCGGTAAAGAAGAGGGGGTGTTCGCTGGTTATGGTGTCATTAGTTGACACGTGAACTCTGGTCGGGAACCCGTGGAAGATGTCTGGTTCCTGGACATTATTAATCATGTAAAGAAAGAAAAGAAAGAAAGAAAGAATACATTTATTGATCATTATCATTACAAGAAAAATATAAATAGACAAACATGCACATAATGTATAATTATCAAAAGGTTCTGCCTCAGCATGTGCAGTAGCAATCGCAAAGACGCGACGGTGCTGATATTCTGGCAGAACCTTTGAGTAACGCGGCAGAAGAAATTACAAAACAGAAGCAAAATAAATGTAATATTTTAGACTTTCGCGTTCCATTACACTAAATATTAGCCTTTATGGGTCTACACGCCATATATGGAATGAGCGAACTCTCACTCGCGACCATGATTGGTGTAGCCCAGTCGAAACGTCGGGCAGTAAGTAGCTATGTAATTTCTACTCCTAACATCGCGTGTAGACCCATAAGGACTAATATTTATTATTAATCATTTTGAAATCGTGTATGGTAAATATCCTGGACAATTTCAGGTTTCTAATGTGTGTAACCATGATAGTTTATAATTATATACACAGTAGGGATGATCGGGCTGATAGGTTTGGGTGATGATGAAGTGCAGTTACAAGATTATATTATTTTTTATGTGAGTTCTTATTTTTAGAATCAAGATAGAGAGATTTGATGAATAGTGGTCATAGCAGTTGAATTATCTTAATTATAGGGTACCATTAAATAACTTTAACATTCACTGACCTCATAAAAGTCCAAATATTGTACTATTGTATTGTTCACAGTAATGTGTATTATAGTATTGTATTTGTACCTGAAAAATAAAACAATTTTTTTCAAAGCTAAGCTTTAAATTCTTTTTATTTATTGATAGCTATGCGAAATTTAAATTTGATGTTAGTTAACAGACAACAAGGGGTAAAAAGATAAATAAATATTAGTATTTTTTTGTTAGTCAGTCTAACAAAGCATGATCAATACTGTAGTTTACTCATGAACTAAGCTAACACAGACTGTAAGAAATTGTATCAGTAAAAAAATAAGGTGTCTAAGTATTTTAAGAAAAAAAATTAAGTTATAAAATGTTTCTTGCAATGCTTTATCTACATGTTACTATCAAATAAATTTTATTACCGGCTCTTTGAGTGAATCATAAAAAGATAGATAACTATGTAGTACTATAGATAAAATGTATGGGATTGGCTAGGGGAATTCCCAGAATTTAACTTCTGTTTCAACTGCCATTGACTATTTTCGGTGAAATAGATATTTTTTTGAAATGTTCTAAATAAATTATATTATTTACCGGAAAATAAGAACACATTTTACTATAACTATGTTTTTAATAAGCTTTAAACTTACGTGTTGTATATAAAAGTCTTTTCTCCATCATATTTTATGCTAGAAATAGTTTCTTCGGTGCTTTGAACTACGCCGGATAACATCAGCAGGAGAATTATTGCAAAAAACATATTGTTTTGATGATAACACTATCGATTTTGTATAAACTTCGACATCGATGAATACGTAAATAAATTCTACATGCACTTGCACTTTAGAAACCTATAAATATTATTATGTCACTGTCACTGTCAACGTCAAATTTAAGGTACTTTCTTTGGCGTATTAAGTCATGAATGGAGACATATTAAGCTATTGCATAGCTTTTATCGCGGGCTTTGAGCGCAGCGACCGAACCAAGAAATTCCGTAACGAATAATACCTCACAATCGTCTAACGTCATTTCTGTTCGGTAGACTTCGGCACGGTGTTTGTGTGCGTGCGGTTAGACGTATTGTACGACTCTATGAAACTCGCACGAATCGAGACGAGCTGCTCCGAAATCGGACGATGCTATGCAATAGCTATACCGCGGCAGTCCCCGAGTGCCACACGTCTTTTTTTGCAATTTACTGGATGTTGTGGTGTGACGTCGTATCACAACGATAATTTTATATGAAAAGTGCAAACGATCAGAACTTTAAACACGTATTTACCTTTGAGTATAAAGCCACAGTGGCTCAAAGCGTATAACTTTTAAATTTTGGTTGTACGTCGAAACTAATTATGTCGATTCAGATTATCAAATTCTTCAAAGATACCTAATTATCTAAAATCATGAACATCCTCCATTGTCATGGCTTTTTTAAATGACATCTTAAAAAAATATTCAGTGTTTGGGTCTATATCAAACTTAATTTAATTGTATTTAATCTTAAAAATGTTATAAATTATTCTTTATATAGGTATTGTTTTAGGTTAGCCTGTAAGGATTATGTATCTATGTTTTAAATAAATAAATAAATTTTTACTACAAATTATATAATTTTTGTGTAAAGTTGCACTTAAAAGAACCTAAAAAACATTTCTGACATTTTCGTTCTAAAATATGTTAACGGTGCAATAAGTTACATTCTATTTAAATGAAACCAATTGAATATAAAATAATACAAAAATATTTTAGTTTTGTACTTTTTATTACTAATATTATTTATTTAAAATTATATTTATCCCACTCTGAATTCAGAAATGAAGTAGACAGACAGTTTGCCATTAAAAAAAAATAACAAGAAGAAATGAAAATGGCGTCGTTTTGCCGATCAAAAGAATCCAAGAATTTATATTTCAATTAATTTCTTCTCACATTTCTTATCTATCCTAAATCTTGTTGTTTGATTCTTCTCTACAAATAATTGTTTAGTGATTGAATAGTGTGTTTTGTGGCTGTAAAGTGGCTAACTCGCTGGACAAGCGATATGGCCCTGTGTGTTGTATTGGTTTGCTAGTGAAGTCCAGTAGTGTTTACATGAATCCTCGGTGGGGCTGCCGTCTAGGATGCTTCCGACAGTGGAGGAGAGCCGTGGCTACGATTTCCAGGACCCGGAGAACGCGGAGAAATGGAAGGGTCTCTTCGTCAACTCTCTGCGCAAGGTTTGTATACAAAACTGTTCATTCGATATTGACGATATTTTGCCTGAAACCTGCTTCAAATTTGATCTAGACATCATAATAAACTCCTTGTTCAGTGAACTGCTTTGATTAAACGTGATAAATCTATAATTTTCATTGGGAAAATGATATTTTTCGTGTGGCTTACTTTTGTCATAGAAGTTGCGTTCACCAGTAAGACATAAATATAATCAAAATGATCGTATCAGTAAACTAGATAGAACTACAAACATTAGGATCAGTTTTCTTTGGAAATTTTTTAGTTTTATAGATGCAATTTTGTTTACAAAAAAATTCTTATACTTTTCAAGGATAGCCTATGTGTGTGACCTCAAACTTAATGAACATATTTTATTTGCAAATTTAGTTGTATTTTATTTATCTAAGCACTATAGAAATTTGAAGTATAACTAATTTTAACAGATTAATCATGTTTAGAATAACACTACACACAACTACACACAAGTTTAATCCGTAAAATTAGTTTTATGTTAAATGTGTAGTGCTCAGACGGATAATAGACAACACTACAGAAATTTAGAAAATAAATGTGGGATAGTCATCACAATACAACTTTGTTTTTTTGTAAAAACAAATTTGTTAGAACTTATCCTTCATTAAATCCTTACTTCCTTACTAATATTATCAATCTGAAAATAACTCTGTCTGTCTGTTACGCTTTCACACATAGAGTACTGGATGGATTTAAATGAAATTTGGTACAGATATAGTCCAGAGCCTAGGAAAGGTTATAGGCTACATTTTAACCGACTGCGCTATAAGGAAGTAATGATTTACCCGTTAAACGTCTCTACGCGGACGAAGTCGCGGGCGGAAAGCTGGTTAATTATATATTGTTCAGGTAATATTTGAAATCAATTAACTTTTATTCAAAATTGAATAAAAGTTCAAAAGTTCAGTTTACAATAGGTTCTATTGTTATAACATCAGTTAAGAATACTGGTAGGATTCCCCTGTTCTTAATAATAGTAGTGGAATGGTAATTCCCATATCTCCTATAATGCTTTTCTATGTACATTCCATTAATAACAATTTGAGGACGTAGTTCACAATTTACTTTTTTTAAACACACCGTAAAAACTAAGTAAAGCTTGTACTACACTGAACAATCACTGATGATCATCACACAAATATTTGTCCCAAGTAGAAATCGAACCCACAATTCTTGGAAATGCCAGCCAGGGTCACTACCACTGTTCCATTAAGCCAGTTGTCCTTTTTACATGCAACCATTGTTCAACCAAGGTAGTCATACATTTCACAGGCAACTAGGGAGCTGTATGTGTGGATACTGTTTTATTTTCATATTTTAAAGCAAAAGCTCACTGACCCATCAAAAAAATTCAGTTACTACCATTGAGCAGATAGATAAGGGAATCATGGCGATATAATATTCGCTGCAAATCAATTTTATTTTGAATCTGTCAATCAATGCTATCAGTGTTATGCATCATCATCATTACACATGACTAAGTCAATAAATATACAGTAACAGCGATTGAAATATATTTTAATTTAGGAAGGGTTTCGGTAAGTTTATTGGTAGACACTGAAGAAGTAAGATTTTAGACTTTCACGTTCCATTACACTAAATATTAGTCTTTATGGGTCTATACACTTTATTAGGAGAAGCAAATTACATAGCTACTTACTGCCCGACGTTTCGACTGGGTTACACCAATCGTGGTTGCGAGCGTCTAATATTTACTGAAGAAGTAACGTTCAGAGCATGTGTATAGGTTACAGGATCATTACAAAAATCATTTTACAAAAGGTAACTCAATACAGTTTTTACCAAAGAGCCTACAAAAAGATGGAGTGAATTATCTATCACTTTCTATTTATTAATTTAAATTTGACACCTATAAAACATGCATGAACAGCCATAAAAACTTTTGCTCAGAGATGGAAAAAAAAGCTTATTAGAAGCTTTATTAATTATCTAACATTGGTAGACAAAATTTAGTTTTTCTCATCCCTGGAACCAAAGACTTTTGAAAGTTTTTGATGTGCTAAACAAGGTTCTCATAAACCAGTTTTCCCTATTACATGAAAGTTTTTGAGGTATCTCTTCCCAAAAAGCGCATTTTCGGGTGTCTTTCTGGGATAACTCAGGTGTACTACGGTAAAAAGTTGTGACATCCATGCTTTGAGTATAAAGCACTGGAGATGCCTTACACGGGCGACCCCCTCCGGCAAAGTACATTGTTCAACTGTTCAAACACGTTTAATAAAACTACTTGTCGCTGCACCACCGCCATTTTGCATTGATCCCTGTCGCGTGACGTTTCTCTTGAAAAATGGTTAGTTGTGCAGGAAAAAGGCGATCTGAGAGATCAAATTCGCAACAAGAGCGCGTTTCGTATCATAGGTAAGTATTTTTATTAACTTTTAAATGTGTATTTAAGAAGAATTGCCATTTTAATAAAAAACCGTAACGATACGTAAACGACTGAAAAATGTAAACATGAATACAGTGGTACGGGGGCTAGTGATGTCACAAAGTCAAAAAAGCGACATTTGAATGAGTCATTCACTCCCTGCAGTTAGTTGTATAATCCGTATTTTACTATAATTTTGAATTAAATAATAGGTATAGACGTATGTTATATTTAAATCTTGTAGGGTAATTTGAAAAAATACTTTTCTTTCCTCTGGTCATGAAATGTGTGATATGTTTAAAAGGAATTTTGGGACCCGCTAATAAGGAAAGCCTTATTTACCAAAAATCAAAAGGATACCTTACTTACGCTTCAAAATCGGTGATAGATTTATGTCATGCCTGTGAGAAAGAAATCCGAAATAATTTAAATGATAATAGACGATTAAACTCTAAAGTGACTACGCAATTTATTGTAACTCGTGCTTTAAAACATTTTCTAGGAAAAGAACTATTTGCTGGTATAGACGATCATGCGTATCACAATGGAGTAGTAAACCATAACTTGGAGCTTGCTAATCTTATTATGGAAAAGTATACAAATGTTCGTTTATCATACATTTCAAAGAAAGTAGACCCCCAGAAATGAATTCGTCACGTATACAATAAACTAATTCATTTTAAAAATCAATGGAAATACATAATAATTAAGTATGGACGGCGTACCGCAACTGGGCCAGGGCTCATGCACTCCGGGATCCTAATATTACTTCAATCAAAGCAGCCTATAACAAAGCCACCAAGGCCACCAAAAGGGCCTACATTAGAGCAGATGCCCAGCGAGTTGCACGTGTTGGCCAGGACCTTATTAGGCATCCCACGGGTAGCCGCTCCTTTTGGCGCCTGGCTAAACATGTGCAATCCAACTTCTGTCTGCCTTCGTTGCCCCCGCTGAAATATCCTAACGGTTCACTAGCTCATCAGCCGCAGGAGAAGGCAGATCTGCTTGCCAATCTTTTTGCGGCCAATTCCTGCATTGATGACGGTGGAGCACAGCCGCCTAAAATTCCAGATTGCGGTGCTCATATGCCTGAGATCCGAATCAGGCAATGTGATGTACGTGCTGAGTTGCAGTCACTTGATGTAAGGAAAGCTAGTGGCCCAGACGGTATTCCAGCGTTAGTACTTCAAATTTGCGCAGCGGAGTTGTCTCCAGTACTCACACGCCTGTACCGCCTCTCATATACCTCGGGCATCGTGCCCCGGGCTTGGAAGGAGGCGAATGTTCAGCCTGTCCCCAAAAAGGGGACAGGTCTGATCCTGCCAACTACCGGCCCATAGCTATAACCTCAGTACTGGGTAAGGTGTTTGAGCGGATTATTAACGCCCAGCTCATCCGCTACCTAGAGGATCACTCGCTGCTGCATGACCGTCAATACGGTTTTAGACCAAAACGGTCCACGGGTGATCTTCTAGCGTACGTTTCGCACCTCTGGGGAGGCTATGGAGAAGCACGGCCAATCTATGGCAGTTAGCCTTGATATCGCTAAAGCGTTTGACCGTGTATGGCATCGTTCGCTTCTCTCCAAGCTCCCGGCATACGGTCTGCCACCTCGCTTATGCGAATGGATTGCGGGATTTTTGGAGGGGCGCAGGATTCGTGTCCTCTGTGACGGACGCACTTCCTGTTTCCACCCAATAAATTCCGGTGTACCTCAAGGTTCCGTTCTGTCGCCGACATTGTTTCTGCTGGGTATTAATGACATGGTGTGACTTGGCAACGTTGATTGCTATGCAGATGACAGCACTGTCCACGCACGTTATTTTGGAAGACCTGGGGTAAAGCAGACCGAAACCGAGGAAAAGAGGAACCTTCTTGTCGCCGAGCTTGACGGGGTCTTGGACCGCATTTCCGAATGGGGCTCATGCAATCTTGTCGAGTTCAATGCCAAGAAGACACAGGTGTGTGTTTTTCTAGTAAAGTGTCTCCTTTTCCTTTCCCATCCTACTCTTCAGAGCACCCCTTACCAATACAGGATAGCCTTAGCATCCTTGGCATAGATGTTCGCCGCGACCTGAACCAGCGGGATTACATCGAGAGCGTCATTAGAACAGCCTCCCGCAAACTGGGGATCCTGAACAGAGTGCGGCGATTTTTCACACCGGTGCAGCTCTGCCTTCTTTATAAGGCACAAGTTCGCCCATGTGTGGAATATTGCTGTCACCTCTGGGATGGCTCCGCAAAATACTTGCTCGACGCTCTCGATAGGTTGCAGCGACGTGCTATCCGTATTGTCGGTGATGTAGAGGTGTCCGAAACTCTGGAGCCTCTACAACTACGTAGAGACATTGCCGGTCTTAGTGTTCTCTACCGTCTCTTTAATGGGGAATGCTCTGAAGAGCTATTTCAGCTAATCCCTCCCTCCCCTTTCCACTCCCGAACGACACGTGCAGGACAGCGCTGCCATCCACATACAATGCAGTTGCTGGTAGCTCGGACTAAGAGGTTCAGCTCTTAATTTCTGCCCCGTGCCATTAAGGCATGGAATGCCCTTCCAGCTCATGTTCTCCCTCCCTCCTATGATCCCGGGCTCTTCAGGCGTGAAACGGCATTTAAGCAGGCCTTCATGGTGAGTGCGACAGGCTCAATACGATCTATTGTGCCTGTCGAACTCATATTTGGATCTCACTACCGCTTACCATCAGGTGGAGTGAGGTCATTTTGTTTGCCTATTATAAAAAAAAAAAAAAAAAATAATTGATACACTTAATTTTTGACAAAAATTAAATAATAATTTTGTTTAACCTACTATTACCTGCTTCTGCTATTCTGATAATATTATTGTGTAACAGGAAATAAAATCCGTAAGAACAAATTGATGGCGTTGATTACTTGCACCTCTCCCATGATCCCATCATACGTTAGTCTCCTCCCCATAGAAAGCTATGAGATCCAATTACCTACCTACCAACAAATAATAATTTACTTTTATATCTAAACCGCGAGCGCACAAACTGTGGAGTGAAGTCTCCACAGTTTGGAGGTTGGATATACGAGAGGGCTTAGGTCATATAGGCACACAAATACAGACAGACACACATAGAAATAAACATTTAATAGCTTAAAATTTTTACATTTTACAATTTTTCAATAATCAGTACAAAATAGTTCAGTTCATTCAAAGGTTCATTCACCAAACTGATTTTATTTTATTCTTGGTGTCATCACTATTTTGTCCGTATGTGTGCTGCGTAGTTACGTGAAAACTTTGTTTGTATGCGTGTATTGTTTGAAGTGTTGAACATTTTTGTAGTGTGCGTTTATCGTTACAGCAAAATTTGTGTCTGTTGGGTTATTAAATTTTTGGTGGTGTGCTGTACGTGTTTACCTCGCCCCCCGCTAAAAGTGGCGAAAAAATTTGTTAGTAGCGTTGACGTTATGGCATCTCCAGTGCTTTATACTCAAAGCATCCATGTGTTACCAAGCCAGAAATTGAGAAAAATTGCTAGACTTAGCAGTTGCACTACCATGCCCCCAAATATTTTAGTTTTTCCTTGATTCATACACCAAACACTTCTTATATCCTAAACTAGCTGTGCCCGCGACTTCGTTCGCGTGGACTACAGGACTTTACATATAAAAGTTTTTTCAGAATAACTCCCGTTCTTGTATGAATTTGGCAATATCGCGTAGTAAGCTTGTATCCTAAATTTGAAGCTTCTAGGCCTGCTAGAAGTGCCTTAGAATTTTGATGATCGGTGAGTCAGTCAGTCATTGAGTGGAAAATTAAAAAAAATTACCCATTATAATTCTTAAACTACTGGCTCAAATTGAATTAAATTTGAAATATACTGTGTCTTTCTAATGTCTGCAGAGTTACTGAAAATTCAGTCTTCTAGTTTTATCCACAACGAAGTTACAGGGGGTCGAAAATGGCCTGAGTTGCTTCGAGAAAAGGATGTGCCGCTTTTTTGCTCGACTTGGCGGGGGCACTGCCGGCTCCCAGATTATTGCCTCAATAAATATTATTAGATTGGCTCAGATATATTTTTTGTACTTTAAGATATTTTATTTAGAAGTTTTTGAATTTGGCCCCGTACAAACAGGAAGATCATAAATGACACATGATCACAAATTTAAAAGTGGTATATCTTGTAGTAGAACACCACGCAAAATTGTAAACAAAAAAAAACCGCCTTCAAAAACCCGACTCACTAAAAATTACAAAATAATATAATACGAACATTTATAATCATCTGGGTATGAATTTTATATGTTGTTGAAGGCGGTGCCGTTTATATTTCAAACAGACAAGCACAGAGTGCTTCTTTTTCCTTAAAAATTTTGATTGGCACCGCCTTCAAAAACATATAAAATTCATACCCAGATGATTATAAATGTTCGTATTATATTATTTTGTAATTTTTAGTGAGTCGGGTTTTTGAAGGCGGTTTTTTTTTGTTTACAATTTTTTTTCATACTTTTTAGTGTTAAATTTTTTGTTACCCTATTAGTTCAGCTCACCTGTAATACTACTGATATTATAACTAGTAGTCTTAATATGTATACAGTATTGAAAGAATTATCCTTTTACTCCAAACAATTAAGGAGTTGACCTTCCATCATCAGCTCAGCATCATAAGATTATGATTTCCAGAAGCAAATGCCAATATAACTTCAGATAATATGCAAAACGCGGTACATGTCCCTATAAAATTTGAGGGTTGCCCTCGATTTCTCCTGGATCCCATCATCAGATCCTAGACTGGTCACCCTATTAGTTTAGCTCACCTATAATGCTACTGATATTATAACTAGTAGTCTTAATATGTATACAGTATTGAAAGAATTATCCTTTTACTCCTAAGTATTAAGGAGTTGACCTTCCATCATCAGCTCAGCATCATAAGATTATGATTTCCAGAAGCAAATGCCAATATAACTTCAGATAATATGCAAAACGCGGTACATATCCCTATAAAATTTGAGGGTTGCCCTCGATTTCTCCTGGATCCCATCATCAGATCCGGGACTGGTGAAAATGGGACCACCTCGGAAGTGAACTGTATCCAACCAAAAAAAAATTTTTGAAATCCGTCTATAATTGACAAAAATATCGGTGAACATACATAAAAAAAAAAAAAAAAAAAAAAAAAAAAAAAAAATATTATACATACAGATGAATTGAGAACCTCCTCCTTTTTTTGAAGTCGGTTAAAAATAGGCGCCTATTAGTTGTAAGTTGCGGATTTCCTGTTGCACCATTAAGTACCATCTTGTAGTAGAGAAATAATATTTGAGCTGTTGGGTTCCAACAGTATAAAGGATCAGGAATAATTTCTTCCTAGGTTGTGTAGTCAACTAACCCAGCAGGCAGAGCAGGTTTCCTCACGATGTTTTTCTGCATCATTAAAGTTTTGAATAATTTATAATATAAAAATGAATCGTAAAATGTGTTGGTAAGCGCATAACTCAACAACGCCTGTACCAATTTGGACAATTCTTTTTTAAAATGTTCGTTGAAGTCCAAGGTTGGTTCTTACGGCGAGAAAAAATCGAAAAATTGCCGGGAGAACCCTAAAAACGGCCCTTTTTAACCGACTTCAAAAAAAGGAGGAGGTTCTCAATTCGTCTGTATGTATAATATTTTTTTTTTTTTTTTTTTTTTTTTTTTTATGTATGTTCACCGATATTTTCGTCAATTATAGACGAATTTCAAAATTTTTTTTTTAGTTGGATAGAGTTCACTTCCGAGGTGGTCCCATTTTCACCAGTCGCGGATCTGATGATGGGATCCAGGAGAAATCGAGGGCAACCTTCAAATTTTATAGGGACATGTACTGCGTTTTGCATATTATCTGAAGTCATATTGGCATTTGCTTCTGGCTATCATAATTTTATGATGCTGAGCTGATGATGGAAGGTCAACTCCTTAATAGTTATGAGTAAAAGAATAATTATTTCAATACTGTATACATATTAAGACTACTAGTTATAATATCAGTAGCATTACAGGTGAGCTAAACTATTAGGTTGACCAGTCTAGGATCTGATGATGGGATCCAGGAGAAATCGAGGGCAACCCTCAAATTTTATAGGCACATGTACCGCGTTTTACATATTTTCTGAAGTTATATTGGCATTTGCTTCTGGCAATCATAATGTTATGATGCTGAGCTGATGATGGAAGGTCAACTCCTTAATAATTGGGAGTAAAGGGATAATTCTTTGACTTTCAAATCTGTGTACATATTGATACTACTAGTTTTAATATCAGTAGAATTATAAGTGAGCTGAACTAATAGGGTGTAAAAAAATGTTACACTAAAAAGGATGAAAAAAAATTGTAAACAAAAAAAAACCGCCTTCAAAAACCCGACTCACTAAAAATTACAAAATAATATAATACGAACATTAATCTGGGTATGAATTTGATATGTTGTTGAAGGCGGAGCCACTTAAATTTTTGAGGAAAACTGCATGAAATATAAACGGCACCGCCTTCAACAACATATCAAATTCATACCCAGATTAATGTTCGTATTATATTATTTTGTAATTTTTAGTGAGTCGGGTTTTTGAAGGCGTTTTTTTTTGTTTACAATTTTTCTTTTTCACATTTTTTGACAGGACGAAGTATATGTCGGGTCAGCTATCCTTATTATTATTATTATTTAATATTATAAATCCGAAAGTAACTCTGTCTGTCTGTCTGTCTGTCTGTTACGCTTTCACGCATAGAGTACTGGACCGATTTAAATGAAATTTGGTACAGATATAGTCCACAGCCTAGAAAAGGTTATAGGCTACTTTTTAACCGACTGCGCTATAAGGAAGTAATTTTTCCCCCGTAAACCTCTCTACGCGGACGAAGTCGCGGGCGGAAAGCTAGTATATAGTCTATTTGGGAAACACAGTTCAACGGTGGCGGGGTTTGAATTGGCGACCTCTCGCATACCAACGAACGACCTTAACCACTCTACTTAACAGTATTCTGGTCCTCATCAGGTCCTGGAGCAGGTGCACCCGACCCTGAGTGCGGAGGAAAGCGCGCTCGGGTACGTCGAGTCGCTGTGTCTGCGGCTGTTGGCTATGCTCTGTGCTGTGCCTTCGCCTCTCACTGTGCAGGTGGGATCGACATCTAATCTATCGTACATACATACATCTTCTTCATATACAATGGGCGTGACGACTGGGTCAAAATCTTATTATTCTATTTAGTCCGTAAGTTAGTTTATACAAAAATATGGGACACGTATTTTTTTGTTTTTCAATTGATTGAAAAATGACAAAATTATAGCTTATCAAACTTCTGGAGTGGGGGCTTGTGACGTCACAGTTACGCAAAAATTGTACGTAAACGTGACGTCATACGAAACTTCTAAGCACTATATCTTCATAATTTCTTGTTTGTGAAAGAAAATAAAAAATACGAGTATGTACAATATTTTTTAATAATCTAAATAACGGACTAATTATATTTTTTTAGTCGTCTCGCCTATTCTGCTGTATGTGTTTATGTCATAGAACTCCTACTAAACAGCTTGACCGATTTAAATGAATTTTTCTTTTTGCATTTGAATGACGCCCTGGATGGTTTAGATTCACAAATCAGCCCGGCAGATGGCGCTGATTTCTTGAAAAATCATGTGATCTCTGAAATTTGATATGTAAGGGTTTTCGGAGACAAGAAATCGGTCTAACTCAGTCTTATGTCTGGGGAAACGCATGCATAATATACCCGAAGTGAAGCGAGGGCTTATCACTAGTACATACATAAAATCACGCCTTTTCCCCAGAGCGGTAGGCAGAGATCACTTCCTGCCATGTGCTACGGTCCTGGCACACCACTCTCGCTTCATCCACATCCATCAACCTCTTAATGCACGCTCGTCGAGGTCCTGACCGTAGCACATTGCAGGAGGTGATCTGTCCCTCTGGGAAAAAGGCGTGATTCTATGTATGTAACTGATGCATGTATTAGAATCTAGATATAAGTTCTCGAGTTGATCCTCATGCGTATTTTTGTATATGTGTTACTAAATATATATATATGTTTTGACTGCCTCGTTGGTCTATTGGTAGCAAGCGCTGCGTAAGGGGTCCCCGGTTTGAGTCCGGGGTCGGGCAAAACTTGTGTGAGTTTTTCTGTAATGAAATTGCTCAGCCCGGAGTTAGGAAGTTGGCGGTTGAACGCCCGTGCCTCGGAAAGCACGTTAAGCCGGTGGTCCTGCGCCCGATCTCTCATCGGTCATGTCGGATCTAGACACGCGGCAGCGTGTCAAGCCAAGTTCAAGAAACAGGACTGGCGGACCGCACCGTGTGTAATATTACACGAACCATTTGGAACCACTTTTGAACCCCTCATAAATCAAAAACTATTTTACATAAACGTATCAAATTTGGCTCATATATTGTGACTTGCGAGATAAATATGTGTTCTAAATTTCATAAGCTTATCTCAAACAGTTATTTAGATATGAATGTCCAAAAATCCTCATTTTTATCATTGACTGACTGACAGATCAAAATTCTAACCCAGTTCCAAATGACCTAGAGAGTTAAAATTTGGTATGCAGATAGGTAATTACATGAATACAAAGGAAAAAATAAAAAAACTGGCAATTTTTTAATAATTAGGTTTTTTTTATTTTTTTTATTTTTATAAGAGGCTAACAAGATGACCTCACTCCACCTGATGGTAAGCGGTAGTGAGATCCACATATGAGGTCGACAGGCACAATAGACCATGTTGAGCCTGTCGCACTCACCCTGAAAGCCGTGAAAAAGGAGACCACTGCTGCGGTTAGGTTCTATTATGAACGCTTAACATAAATACCTAATTAGTGCCTAATCACGCCTATATACCGGGGAAGGCAGAGCACTAAGTATAGATACTTAGGTATACATACTTACTTATTTACAATTAAGAGTAGGTACTTATAGTCGGTTCTCATATTTATTACTTAGGGTTATACCCCGTAAACGTAGGAAAATACAGTAACTGATTCAATTGTTTTATATTTATAAAGTCTAGTTGTAGTTTTGAATTTGTCCTTTTCAAAGGACCTACGGCGTTACGATGATATATACTTTTCTACAAAAAGTAATGATATCCAATCAAAAACATAAATGTGAAATGAGAGCCACGTTCAATATTATGATAATTGCCTTGGTTGTTGACTTCAACGACAAAAGAAGTGAGATCTAAATGGGTGCCAAGTTCAATGGTCAACCCTGAAATTTATTTATAAGTAACACTATAACATACCTATCATATCTTCTTATAACATAAGATAATGTATGGTGGTAGCCTATGAAGGTCTGTCTTGGCTAGTTTTCTTTATTTAGTTAGTTAGTAGTCTAGTTAGTTGTCTTGGTTAGTTTGGTATTTGTCGGTATTTATTTTATAATTAATAAAAATTTGGATTGTTGGTAGAAACTAGCGAGCGAACATAACAATCCGTTGGTAGGTTTATAGAAACTAGCCAAGACAGAACTTCATAGGCTACCACCATACATTATCTTATGTTATAAGAAGATATGATAGGTATGTTATAGTGTTACTTATAAATAAATTTCAGGGTTGACCATTGAACTTGGCACCCATTTAGATCTCACTTCTTTTGTCGTTGAAGTCAACAACCAAGGCAATTATCATAATATTGAACGTGGCTCTCATTTCACATTTATGTTTTTGATTGGATTGCCGTCTCACCGAATTATGAGAGTAAAGGAATAGAGAGTGCACTTGTGTTTGCGCGCACACTTGTGCACTATAATATGTCCTGCGCACCTGGCTGATCTCAGTTGAGATCGGCCGCCATGGCTGAAATCGGTCGGACGCCTTTATATATACTAAATATAAGCTATTTCGTCTCCCCCCATGATAGGACGTGGAAGAGCGAGTGGCGCGCACATTCCCCACGCCCCTGGACAAGTGGGCGCTGCAGGACGCGCGCGACGCCGCCGCGCAGCGCCGCCGCCGCGCCGTGCTGCCCGCCGACAAGCTGCACCAGATGCTGCAGAAGGTAGGGGAGCCCTACGTTAAGGTTCTAGGGCCCTTGACAGTGTTCGGAGGGCGATAGCGAGGTTAAGTTCCATATGTCGCTGGTTTCTATCCGGCTCGAAGGACCATGTAAATGTAAGGGCTCCAGTTGACAAGCTGCACCAGATGCTGCGAAAGGTAGGAGATAAAGGAGCCCTATTTTAAGCTCCTTAGCCTCTTAACAGTGTTCGGAGGGCGCCATCAAGGTCAAATTCTTTAGGCAGCTTATTTTTATCCGGCTCGAAGGACCATAGTAATAAACAGTTAAAATACGCAGCGTGAGGAGTCTAGTTTATAGAGGCTGAGTTCTTGAGGTTCTAAGTTAAAATAGTGTTCGGCGATAGTAAGGTCAAGTTCCTTATGTCGCTAGTTTCTACCTGGCTCGAAGGACCATGGAAATATAAGGGCTCCAGCCGACAAGCTGCACCAGATGCTGCAGAAGGTAGGAGGGTGATGGGGCCCTATTTTAAGGTTCTAAGCCCCATGACAGTGTTTGAAGGTCGTCAGAAAGTTTATATTACACAAATCGCTTGTTTCTATCCGCCTCGAAGGAAGGATGTAAATATATGTGCTCCAGTCGACAAGCTGCTCCAGATGCTGCGGAGGTTCTAGGCCCCTGTGTAGTTTGGAGCCCTACAAGGTTTCAGGCTGCAGCGTTCGGAGGACGCCAACAAGGTCAAATTCTATAGGTAGCTTATTTTTATCCGGCCCGAAGGACCATGTAAATATAAGGGCTCCAGTTGACAAGCTGCATCAGTTGCTGAACTAGGTAGATTGTGGCGTCGTGGTAGTTGGGCTATGCTAGGAACCATGAAGTCGCCAAACCGATAAGGTACATCGCGGGGTTTTAGTCGGTAGACCCCTGGGTATTGCGCTCCGCCCGGGAGCTTCGATTGGCATTTACCATCTTTTCGGCCCGTCGTCGGGGAGTCCGAAACACCACTGGGAGAGAACCCCATCTCCCGGAGGCGGTGTGTCAAGCATTTCACCGCGTCAAAAAAAGCACTGTTTAAAGCTTCTATGCCCCTTGACAGTGTTCTAAAGGCGATAGCGAGGTCAAGTTTCATATGTCACTGGTTTGGATCCGGCTCGAAGGACCATAGAAATTTAAAATACGTAGCGTGAGGAGTCTAGCAACGTGCAGAGGCTAACCTTAAAGTTCTAGCAAGCATTTTAGGCTCCAATACAGCTTTCTGGTGTCGTTAGCAAGGTCGCTGGTTCCTATCCGGCTCGAAGGACCATTGATTTTGATTTTCCTATTTTTTAAAATTAATATCATTTTCTCTGCATCTCTAGAAGCTCATATTTAATACAAACCCCCTCTCGTTCCAGGAGGTGCTCATGTACAAAATCGACGTGTCGGTCTCTGTGTTTATGACCGCCATCTTGGAGTACGTGAGCGCGGACATCTTCAAGCTGGCTGGGAACTTCGTGAAGAAGATCTCCCAGAAGTCTGGCTATGGGAGTATCACTTGCGGCGATATTAAGACTGCTATGTGCGCTGATAAGGTTGGTTTGATTTGGGTTTAGTGCAAATTTTATATTAAAAAGACGTGTGGCACTCGGGGACTGCCGCGGTATAGCTATTGCATAGCATCGTCCGATTTCGGAGCAGCTCGTCTCGATTCGTGCGAGTTTCGTAGAGTCGTACAATACGTCTAACCGCACGCACACAAACACCGTGCCGAAGTCTACCGAACTGAAACGACGTTAGACGATTGTGAGGTTTTTTCGTTACGGAATTTCTTGGTTCGGTCGCCGCGCTCAAAGCCCGCGATAAAAGCTATGCAATAGCTAAAAAAAATTTAAATGAAGTAATATTTAATTGGTGCGAAAAAGAATTAAACTTAAAAGTAACTATAGTGTTTAGTATCTTAATTTTTTTGTTTGTTTGTATTCTGCTTGTGTGGCAATCTGTTATTCAACAATAAGTAACATAGTAAGAAAAATGTCTCATTATGTAGCTAAAAAGGTTGCCACACGACACAAGTTATGGGACCAAAACCCCAGACATTCTGGACTATTGCTCTGATTATAAAACAATACCCACTTATTTCTTAATACTCTATACTCCCTCCCCTTTCCACTCCCGAACGACACGTGCTGGACAGCGCTGCCATCCACATACAATGCAGTCGCTGGTGGCTCGGACTAAGAGGTTTAGCTCCTCATTTCTGCCCCGTGCCATTAAGGCATGGAATGCCCTTCCAGCTCATGTTTTCCCTCCCTCCTATGATCCCGGGCTCTTCAGGCGGGGCGTGAAACGGCATTTAAGCAGGCCTTCAGGGTGAGTGCGACAGGCTCAATACGATCTATTGTGCCTGTCGACCTCATATTTGGATCTCACTACCGCTTACCATCAGGTGGAGTGAGGTCATCTTGTTAGCCTTTTATAAAAATAAAAAAAAAGTAACAGTTATTTCCACTTTATAACCAAGCAAGGTCTAATTATAACAATTTTTTAAAAAATTTTATTTACATCCAGAAGATTAAATTGAAGTTTCTCATTTAAAAATACATTTATTTTTAATGGACAATATTTATTAAATCCTTCATCCTATTTTAAAAAATATCTGGTAAGTATTACCCACTACGTTACTATAAAAACGTGTCAAACGGCGTAACCTTGTAAAAACGCAATACAAAGTGGAAATTTTACGTTTTCTTTTTATAATTCAATTATTTTAGGTAATAAAAGACAAATAATTATATAATTAGGTGCATTTGACATTTTAAAATAACGTCTTATTTTTAAAAGTTGTTCTTTATGATTCGCTAAATATGTTCCTCTTTATTCTATTTATTTATTACACACACTAACAGAGTTACAGTAGGTACATTATAAGACAAAATGCTAATAAACTCTATTTAGGCTGTAACTCCACTTTTAAGTGTGAACAGCAACAATCTGAATCTTAACAAGGATGAATGCAAAATATAAATAAGTGTAAGTGTCAAATCAGTCATCTAAGAGCGGCTCCGGTATACTCTATACCACTCCAACCGGTAACCGAACCCACTCCCCCTCTCCACAGGTGCTGATGGACATGTTCTACCAGGAGGCGGAGGCGCTGGGCGGGGACGCGGCCGCGGCGCACTCCAACGAACGGCTCGCGAGGCGCCCGCACCTGTCTTATGCTGACCTGGTATGTGATCACCATCATCATCATCATCATCTATCTATCTATCTATCTATCTATCTATCTATCTATCTATCTATCTATCTAATGAGGGTTTTCGCGTATGAGAAATTCACTAGATGACAAT
This sequence comes from Maruca vitrata, assembly GCA_039566165.1. Classification (NCBI taxonomy): domain Eukaryota; kingdom Metazoa; phylum Arthropoda; class Insecta; order Lepidoptera; family Crambidae; genus Maruca; species Maruca vitrata. The sequence goes on along the minus strand of CM076937.1, from coordinate 3,309,954 downwards.
ACGTAGGCGTGTGGTCCAACTGCAGTATGATTGGTTATTTTTGACGTGACATTGACAGACGTGTCAATATTCACCAATCACGTAGCAGTTAGACCTCATATCTACGTCTTGCCATCTAGTGGATTTCTCATACGTGAACACCCTCATTATATGTTTGTTCCGTGTCTGGGTGTGATTATGTACTTAAGTATGTATTTATAAATACATATGTATGTATGTCTATCAGTCTCTGACGCCCATAGTACAAGCTCTGCTTAGTTTAGGGTCAGGTGACCGTGTGTGGAAATGTCACAGATATTTATTTATTTATATATAAGTCAAAGGAGACCGATAGACATAGTGATCTATCAAAACACAGCCCAAACCGCTGATCGGATCAGGCTGAAATTTGGCTTGCAGGTAGATGATATACCATAGGCATCTGCTAAGATATGACTACCTGACGGGTCACTAGTCAGCCCATATACGTCCTCACTGCTGAGGCACGGGCCTACCCTAAACTAGGGCGATCAAGCCACGAGGCGACCGCACCTGTCTTATGCTAACCTGGTATGTCATCATCATCAGCCCAAATACGTCCCCACTGCTGGGGCACGAGGCTAGCCTATACTAGGGCGATCAAGCCACGAGGCGCCCGCACCTGTCTTATGCTGACCTGGTATGTGATCACCATCATCATCATCAGCCCATATACGTCCCCACTGCTGGGGCACGAGGCTAGCCTATACTAGGGCGATCAAGCCACGAGGCGCCCGCACCTGTCTTATGCTGACCTGGTATGTGATCACCATCATCATCATCAGCCCATATACGTCCCCACTGCTGGGGCACGAGGCTAGCCTATACTAGGGCGATCAAGCCACGAGGCGCCCGCACCTGTCTTATGCTGACCTGGTATGTGATCACCATCATCATCATCAGCCCATATACGTCCCCACTGCTGGGGCACGAGGCTAGCCTATACTAGGGCGATCAAGCCACGAGGCGCCCGCACCTGTCTTATGCTGACCTGGTATGTGATCATCATCATCATCATCATCATCAGCCCATATACGTCCCCACTGCTGGGGCACGAGGCTAGCCTATACTAGGGCGATCAAGCCACGAGGCGCCCGCACCTGTCTTATGCTGACCTGGTATGTGATCATCATCATCATCATCATCTATCTATCTATCTATCTAATGAGTGTTTTCGCGTATGAGAAATTCACTATATGGCAACACGTAGGCGTGAGGTCCAACTGCAGCATGATTAGTTATTTTTGACGTGACATTGACAGGCATGTTATATTCACCAATCACGTTGCAGCTAGACCTCAAATCTACGTATTGCCATCAAGTGGATTTCTCATACGCGAAAACCCTCATTATATGTTTGTACCGTGTCTGGGTGTGATTATGTACTTCTTCTTCTTCTTCTTATCGAGTCGATGGCAAAATCAAACGTGATCGGCCCAGTATTCGGCCACACGAATCGCGTTGTCCGAGGCATCCATCAAGTCACTCAACGAGCAGGTTTCCGGACAAGCGGGACATGCCATTAGATGGCACATGGACTGTGGCAAAAAACCGCATACGCAGGCCAGATCCAATGCGTCAGTGAATCCCCATCTGAGCCTATTTTCCTTGCTACGACCAACCTGGGTACGAAGTCTGTTTAGTGACTTCCAGATTGGCCATGGCAAATCGTGACCTTTAGGAAGGCTCTCCGAGGGTGGCACAAAGGAATCGGGTGGGGCAAAGTCACTACTCCACATGGCACAACGGGCAGAGGGTGGCTCAGTGTCGAGGGCTTTTACAATTTTTAAGAAGCTACGTCGACTTTTCAGCCTCTGACTAACCTCATTGTAGCCATGCATTGGGTGTTCTGAGTAATTGTTCATCTTGTTTCGCTCCACCCTTCCTGCAATTGTTCTGCGAACTTGAGGAGGAGCAATTCCTGCAAGTGGATACAGCATAGGTAGTGGAGTCGGTATGAGGCATCCCGAAATGATCCGGCACGTTTCGTTAAGAGCTGTATCCACAAGCTTAGCGTGTGTAGACCTACCCCAGACAGGGCACGCATATTCGCCAGCAGAGTAGCATAGCGCCATTGCAGTAGTCCGCAGAAAATTAGGTGCAGCACCCATTTTGTAGAGACCAAGCGACGAAGGAGGTTATTTCGAGAATTCACTTTCTGCTTAACATTTTCACAATTTTTCTTGAACGTAAGGGAGCGATCGAGGGTAACACCGAGGTATTTTGGGAATTTATTATGGATAATTTTAAGTCCTTGCCAAGAAATATTTAGGGTGCGGTCAGCCTGTTTATTGATTAAGTGAAAATTGCAAGACTCTGTTTTGTGTGGGTTGGGTTTGAGAGCGTTTTGTTTGTAGTACAGGCTTAGATTGTTGAGGGCTGCAGTAAGGTTGACTTCTATTTCATTAAATGAATCAGACTGTGAGGTGAGCGCCAGATCATCGGCATACAAGAAACGCAAAGTACTCGGTGTAGATGGTTGGTCGTTGGTGTATATGTTAAAGAGCATTGCCGCCAAAACACTGCCCTGAGGAAGTCCATTTTTTGGATACGCCATCTGCTTTTGTCCTCAGGAAGGTGAACCTGAAAACGACGATTACGGAGTAACTCGCTTAGAACTCTAACAAATTTGGAGTCTTTTATCATTAGGCTAACTTTCCATAAAAGTCTTCTCAGGTTTACAGTGTCGTAGGCCGCGGATAGGTCCACGAAAACAGCACCTGTGACCAATCCCATCTCAAAACCATCCTCAATGTGTTGGGTGAGGTTCAAAGTTTGATTGCAGCACGACTTTCTAGGTCTGAAGCCTGCCTGCTCTGGAATCAGCCTCGAATCGATTACTGGGGTAAGGCGATTCAACAAAAGACGTTCGAAAAGTTTATATGTGTGACAGAGGAGGGAAATTGGGCGGAAGTTTTTTGGGTCGTCCAATAATTTACCAGGCTTCGGGATAGCGATTATCTTAGATTGCCGCCACACGCGTGGAATCTTGGCGGACTCTAAGCAGATGTTATACATCTGTTGCAGCCAGGACATAGCTACGGGGCCCAGATGTTTTAACTGTTCCACAGAAATGTTGTCAACTCCCGACGCCTTTCCGGATTTTAAATCTCTAACACCCATTACAATGTCATCGGCGTCGAACGGTTGGCTAATTGGATCATCATTCTCTGAGCAAGATGGGGGAGGGTCTTTAGATAAGCGGGAAAAGGGTTTTCCATTTAGTAAGAGCTGGTGAGCGATTTGGTTTGCAGTTACTTGACTTGGAGTTTTGGGAACAGGAGGTTCACCTGATAGCTTCCGTATCGTAGACCAAGCCTTTTTACTGTTGTGGGTCAGATCGATACTGGTAACAGTCTTTACCCACTGTGCCCGCTGGTTTTCCTTTATTGAGTGAAGTAGCTGCTCTCCCATTTCAATAGTCTCTCGCGAGAACGGATCAGAACTATAAGCGTTTTCATACATTTTTAATAAGGCGATTGACTCATGAGGTAAGCCTGGTATATAAGAGGTTTGGCAACCTCTAGGAATGTGCTGAAGTGAGGATTTATGTATAATTTTAACAAACTGATCATAATTATGCGGAGTTGGAGATAGTTGGTGAGTCGTGATGGTCTGGTCGATAAGCTCTCGGTATTTATCCCAATCTGCTTTTTGTAATTGAATCGACGTTTAAATGGTGTCCTGTTTGGGCGAATCAAAGACTGAACATTGCACATAATAGGCTTATGTTGGGTGCGGGGAATGGGATGACATACGGTTTTAGAACATTGGGAGCTGATGCCAGAGCTAACAAAAATTAAATCCGGGTTGTACCCTCTGCGCCAGCGGCTACTGTTAAAAGATGCTGGTTGTTTTGGATTGTGGATAAGCGTAAGGTCGTTTGCCTCAGCCCACATCTCAACATTGTGGCCATCGGTGTTAGTGGAATTGTATCCCCAGTTTGTACTGTGGCTGTTGAAGTCTCCAACCACTATGTGTGTGGATGAATTTTTGTTGAGATTGAGTGACGTTGGAGAGAAAGGAATATTTGGGGGCTTATAGACCGAGGTAACCGAGCACGTGTTGAGTTCTACCGTTATGACCTCAGTGTCATTTTCAGAAGTGCATTTGGTTGATATGATGCTTACGCCAGGAGCAACAAACACTGCGTTACCTTCGGGTGACAGATCTCAGCGACAAGCGACAGTCCAGGAATGTGTGGACGGCTTTGATTGTCAACGCGATGGGTCTCTTGAACGCATAAAATATGGCATTTAGTTTCCCGGCATAGTTGTGATAGTATTTCAGACTTGCCTTCTGAGAACCCTTCAATGTTAATCGAGATGACGCACAAAGCCGACTCTGTAAGTGGACTGTTTGGGTTTGAAAAGGACCGTTTTCTATAGCATTTGGATTTTGCCATCGTGGTGGAAAGATTAGCTCGAGCGTGAGGGGACTCGCTGATTGCCCAGGGTGCACCAGGCGTATAGGCTATATCGCTACGCCGTTCGGAGAGGCCGTGCACCCCATTATGTACTTAAGTATGTATTTATAAATACATATGTATGTATGTCTATCAGTCTCTGACGCCCATAGTACAAGCTCTGCTTAGTTTAGGGTCAGGTGACCGTGTGTGGAAATGTCACAGATATTTATTTATTTATATATAAGTCAAAGGAGACCGATAGACATAGTGATCTATCAACGCAGCCCGAAACACTGGACGGATCAGGCTGAAATTTGGCTTGCAGGTAGATGATATACCATAGGCATCTGCTAAGATATGACTACCTGACGGGTCACTAGTCAGCCCATATACGTCCTCACTGCTGAGGCACGGGCCTACCCTAAACTAGGGCGATCAAGCCACGAGGCGACCGCACCTGTCTTTATGTTGATCTGGTATGTGATCACCATCATCATCATCATCAGCCCATATACGTCCCCACTGCTGGGGCACGGGCCTACCCTAAACTAGGGCGATAAGGCCGCGAGTCAACCACGCTGGCCAAGTGCGGGTTGGTCGACTACACAACCTTAGAATTTCTTCGTAGGTGTGCAGGTTTCCTCACGATGTTTCCCTTCACCGTTAAAGCGTCGAATAATCGTACATATGAATTTAAAATTTGAAATGAAACACAGTGGTACGAGTCGGGGTTTGAACTGGCGACCTCTCATCTGGCAAGCAGTGACCTTAACCACTCAGGCATAGACGCTTGTTATAAATGTCAAGTTATATTGTAAGATGGGTTTAGGGCTGAGAGCCATCCGGTCATTCGCAAGCCCTGTAATGATGACGAGGCTACTCCAACTAAAAAAAAGAAGACGTGTGGCACTCGGGGACTGCCGCGGTATAGCTATTGCATAGCATCGTCCGATTTCGGAGCAGCTCGTCTCGATTCGTGCGAGTTTCGTAGAGTCGTACAATACGTCTAACCGCACGCACACAAACACCGTGCCGAAATCTTCCGAACTGGAACGACGTTAGACGATTGTGAGGTTTTTTTCGTTACGGAATTTCTTGGTTCTGTCGCCGCGCTCAAAGCCCGCGATAAAAGCTATGCAATAGCTTAAAAACTAAGATGGTGCATGATTTAAAACAAATCATTTTATTTCATCATCAGGTACGCGACCTTCTAACGGACGAGCGGAACTTCCTCCGGGAGCTGCACCTCATCATCAGGGTGTTCAAGGATGACATCGAGAAGATCGTGGACCACGACGCCCGGGTGAGTGCTGTTAACCTCTCGGTCCATGTGCTGATGTCTGAGAGACATGTGGGTGAATGAATGATGTTTAGACTTGTATTATTTTGTAAACAAATATGGCGTACCTGTGAGCGGGGTCTATATGGATAGTGTTAGTACAGAATGAACGAATGACAAATGTACGATTGTATTCTGAATTATTTTCAGCTGATTAATTTTGCCGGGTATTCTAATATTTAATTTTGTCTAATTATTGTAGATTTTGAAATAAAATATCGAGTACTAAATGTATTTATGGACAAACCATTCCATCCATCCATCCATAAATAGCAGTCTCATTTATTGAATTTAGTCTATGTATGTATGGACTACGTATGTATGTATGTAGTATGTAATGTATATGTAAAAAATTCTAACCAAACACTCCTTCACCTTCCAGAAGATATCCCTAATCTTCGGCAACATAGTAGACATATACGAGCTGACGGTCACGCTCCTGGGAAACCTAGAGGACGCCATAGAGATGGCACAGGACTCGCCCACACCATACATAGGGAGCTGCTTCGAGGGTAAGTTACTCCCCGGCTCCTCGAGCTACTATCGACTCAGTCCAAATCACCCGAGGCGATAGTATCCTTCCTCCCCTTTCCCTTCCCCCGTCATATATCCTTGCTACTCGTGGGAACGCAATGACCTTGTTAAAACAACGCACAAGGCAGAATGGCGGCGACGTGGCCCACAACCCGTCGCGTTTCCCACAGAGGTGAAAAGTGGATCGCTGGAAGTGATCTCTGCCTACCCCTCAGGGAAAAAGGCGTGATTTTATGTATATGTATGTACGTAAAGAATGGGACTGGATGTAGAGGCTCAAATATTGAAGGGTGTAGCAGGTAGTACCTACTACCCGTGTAGGTAAAGAATGAGACTGGATGTAGAGGCTCAAATATTGAAGGGTGTAGCAGGTAGTACCTACTACCCGTGTAGGTAAAGAATAGGGATGGATTTTTGTGAATTAAATTGTGATAGCATGAAAATTACAGGAGTTATGGTACAAAAACTTATCAAATATTTTTTCGACTCAGTAACTGAAAATTACGGAAATATTGGAGGGTGTAGCTCTCAGTACTACCTGCGTAGGTAAATAATGGTATACTGGGAGTGTTGCGGTTAGTACTACCCGTGCAGGTAAAGAATGAAGTATTGGGGGGTGTAGCAGGTAGTAGCAGGTAAAGAGTTGGACTGGTAATAGAAGCGAAAATATTGTGGGGTACAGATAAAGAATGGGACTGGCAATAAATGCGCAAATATTGTCGGGTGTAGCTGGTAGTACTACCCGTGCAGTAGGGCTACCATGAGTTTAAAACTTACGCACTCGATATCGCCTACGTAAATATGTCTATGAAAAACTTGTACAGCGCCGCTGGTGGTTACGCGTAGAACTAAAATCGGTCGTATGAAAAAAACAACTCGATAGGTTTTTAACGTACGTAAGTTTTCGATAGCCAACTCATGGTTGGCCCTCTGATAAAGAATGGGACTGGGACACTTGCCGGTACGGGTTATAAAAATAATATATGGTGGCTCGGACTAAGAGGTTAAGTTCCTCTTTTCTGCCACGTGTCATTAAGGCATGGAACGCCCTTCCAGCTCATGTGTTCCCTCCCTCCTATGATCCCGGGCTCTTCAAGCGGCGTGAAACTCTCAATATGGCCTATTGTGCCTGTCGACCTCATATGTGTATCTCACTAACTAGCCTATTATAATGAAATGAAATGAAATGAAATAATTTATTCTGCAAGTAGATTTCATGAAATTCTTTCGCATGTCAAATCACAGGTTAATTAATTACAAATAAATAATAATATGTACAAGTTACATAATTCTTGGATGTCCAAGCGAGCAGCTCATCATGTCCATGGATTCTTATCATTCAAATAGTCTTCTACTTTATAGTACCCCTTTTTCAAAAGACAAGATTTAATATAGACTTTAAATTTATACAACGGCAATTCAATAATATTTTGCGGAATCTTATCTATACTAATATTATAAAGCTCAAGAGTTTGTTTGTTTGTTTGTTTGAACGCGCTAATCTCAGGAACTACTGGTTCGATTTGAAAAAATCTTTTTGCGTTGTATAGACCATTTATCGAGGAAGGCTTTAGGCTATATAACATCACGCTGCGACCAATAGGAGCAAAGATACAATGGAAAATGTGTAAAAAACGGGGGAAACGCGAACGAAGTCGCTGACACAGCTAGTTAAACAATATTATACTTAAACCTATGAATGATTTTCCAACTTTTTTAAAAAAAGGATAAGGTTTAATATCCAATGTTCTGTTTCAGAGCTGGCAGAAGTGGAAGAGTTTCGAGCGTACGTTCGATACGCGAATATTGTCACACGGAAAGAGTCGAGGGACGCGTTGCAGACCATAGTCGATGACCCTGTGGTGAGTTGCCTACCTCCTTTCTAGGTCACTTATAGTGCTTAAGTTTGAAAGTACTAGAAATACTATTTGGTAATATAAAATGCTATTTTTGAATTTGTTTATAGTGACTGGTTTAATGGTCTATTCTTTTGTGTGTCTTGCGCCAAATCTATAATAATGTTATAAAGCTGAAGAGTTGTTTGAACGTGCTAATTACAGTAACTACTAGTTCGAATTAAACATTATTTTTGTGTTGGAAAGACCATTTATCGAGATAGACTTTAGGCTATATAACATCACGCTGCTACCAATACAGCAAAGAAACAATGGAAAATGTGTAAAAATCTGATCGAAAATCCACCTTTTGTTCATTAATGTTATATCTGAAAGTTTAATTAAATTATGGGGGCAATATAGCCTTATTAACTAGCGTTTATTCGTTTGTGTCTTAACGAAGTATTCCTTTTTTTCTCCAGTTATCCGAACGCCTAGACACGGCCGGGCACGGCTTCCGCCTCGCCGTCAAGTACTACCTGCCGCGGCTGCTGCTGGCGCCCATCGCCCACGTGTTCCTCTACCACAAGTACGTGCTCGCGCTGCTGCAGGTCGCCACCGCCTCCGACGACCGGGAGAGCTTCAAGCAGGTCAGTGGAAGTTGGTTGAATGGTTAGCATAGTCTAGGAACAGGAAAGGACCCGACATACGTCCTTGCGGTACTCCTCGATGTAAGAAAGCTGCTGTTGGAAGAGCTTCAAGCAGGTCAGTGGGACTGATATAGATTAGTCTTTTAGGTTAGCTTAGTCTAGGAACAGTAAAGGACCCGGCATGCGTCCTTACGGTATTCTTCTATGTAAGGAGTACTGGTCGCAACAAGGTTGCAGGTCGCCACCGCGTCCGACGACCGGGAGAGCTTCAAGCAGGTCAGTGGGACTGATATAGCTTAGTCTTTTGAGTTAGCTTAGACTAGGAATAGTAAAGGACCCGGTGTGCGTCCCTGTGGTACTCCAGGGTCTAAGGAAAGCAGGTCAGTGGAGGGGATGGTTGAATGGTTAGCATAGTCTAGGAACAGTAAAGGACCCGACATGCGTCCTTGCGGTACTCCTCGGTGTAAGGAGGCTGCTGGTTGCAGGTCGCCTCCGACGACCGGGAGAGCTTCAAGCAGGTCAGCGGGACCGGTATAGCTTAGTCTTTTGGGTTAGCTTAGTCTAGGAATAGTAAAGGACCCCGCATGCGTCCCTGCGGTACTCCAGGGTCTAAGGAAAGCAGGTCAGTTGGGATTGATTTGGTTAGCATAGTCTAGGAACAGGAAAGGACCCGACATGCGTCCTTGCGGTACTCCTCGATGTAAGGAGGCTGCTGGTTGCAGGTCGCCGCCGGTCGGAAGAGCTTCAAGCAGGTCAGTGGGACTGGTATAGCTTAGTCTTTTGGGTTAGCTTAGTCTAGGAATAGTAAAGCGACCGGGCATGCGTCCTTGCGGTACTCCTCGATGTAAGCGAGGCTGCTGGTTGCAGGTCGCCGCCGGTCGGAAGAGCTTCAAGCAGGTCAGCGGGACTGGTATAGCTTAGTCTTTTGGGTTAGCTTAGTCTAGGAATAGTAAAGGACCCCGCATGCGTCCCTGCGGTACTCCTCGGTGTAAGGAGGCTGCTGGTTGCAGGTCGCTGCCGGTCGGAAGAGCTTCAAGCAGGTCAGTGGGACTGATAGGGTTAGCTATGTTTAGGAACAGTAAAGGACCCGACATGCGTCCTTGCGGTACTCCTCGGTGTAAGGAGGCTGCTGGTTGCAGGTCGCCTCCGACGACCGGGAGAGCTTCAAGCAGGTCAGCGGGACCGGTATAGCTTAGTCTTTTGGGTTAGCTTAGTCTAGGAATAGTAAAGGACCCGGTGTGCGTCCCTGTGGTACTCCAGGGTCTAAGGAAAGTAGGTCAGTGGAGGGGATGGTTGAATGGTTAGCTTAGTCTAGGAATAGTAAAGGACCCCGCATGCGTCCCTGCGGTACTCCCTGATGGAAGAAGTAATCTTGTTTCAAGATTACTTCTTCCAACTCCAACGTATAGGATAATAGTTAGTATAAAGTATAGGACCCTGCATGCATCCCTGCGGTAACTCTTTCTTGAAACTTGTGTACTCATTTGAAATAAAACTAATTTAACGGATTTAACTCGCGTGTATTGGTATTCTAAACATTATTTAGAGATCCTAAATAATGTTTAGAATACCAATACACGCAAGTTTAATCCGTAAAATTAGTTTTATTTCAAATGTGTAGTGCTCGCGCAAATAAAAATAGACAATACTACTTGTGTACTCGGTACACCACCCTGCGGAATATTTTTTTTTTTATAATAGGCTTACAAGATGACCTCACTCCACCTGATGGTAAGCGGTAGCGAGATCCACACATAATAGACCATATTGAGCCTGGTGCACTTACCCTGAAGGCCTGCTTAAATTCCGTTTCAAGTGGAAAAGTAATATTTAAGTTGCGTCTTTAGTAACGAGATTGTAAATATTTAAGGCTTGTAAACTTCTTGTTTAACCGTTTATTACTAGTTAGGGAAAATTCCAACGGCTTCAGTAGCTGTTACTTGGTGTAATGGTTCGCACGTCTGGGCGCGATCTAGGTGTTTTGAACACCCGTCCTTCCCGGTAAACAGTGGAACAATTGCTCCAAAAAAATTTTAACAGATAGTGCAAGCTTAGCACTTAAAAAAATTTAAATGCTCTTTTACTTACTGATTTTTGATTTTCTTTTCAGGTCGAATGCAATCTTCATCCAATAAAAAAGTTACTAATCAAAGCCTTAGGAAATGGACCGAAAATGTAAGTTGCATTTTATATCTATTATTTTCATATATTAGCCTTTTATTCCTCTATATGAAAAGGCCCTGGTTTAGGAGTGCCCCAGATGTAGAGACGTACTAGGCTGATGATAATGAATTACGAAAAGTGAAATTTTAAAATTTATGCCATTCAGATGGGTGATTTTCATAGTATTTCGTCACAAAAATGTAACAAACATCAAGCTGGTAAAGTAACGGAATTCCAATCCGTACACACTGTATAGTTAAAATCTACAGCGATAATCGTAATATCTTTTCTTCTTTTGAAATAAAACTTATTTTACGCATTCAAATCACGTATATTGTTTTTCTAAACATATTATTTAGAGATCCCACATTTATTCCGTAAAATTAGTTTTATTTCAAACTAGTGATCCCGGCGAATGTCATACCGCCAATACTGATTCTTTTTCTATATTTTCTCATTGAAACCTTCCCTGAACTACTACGAACATTTTAAAACCAAAATTACCTAAATCGGTCCGGGCGTTCTCGAGTTTTAGTCAGACTAACGAACAGCAATTCATTTTTATTTATAAGATGTGTGCGCGCAAATAATAGACAATACTATCTTTTATTCTAACATAATATGATTCATACATAAATATCATGCCATTTTCCTAGACGGGTAGGCAGAGATCACTTCCTGCCATGTGCCACTTTCGCTTTTTCCATATCTATCGACCTCTTCTTTCATCCCTTCTTTATGTATTTATTTACTTATAGGGACGCGACGTTACGAATGGCGTCCCGGACGCGGCGTCAGCTGGCCATAGAGAAGTGCCACGAGCTGTCCAAGATGATCGAGAGCTGGGACAAGGGGGACATCGGGCAGTGCTGCAACGAGTTCATTAGAGGTACCTGAAGAGAGTGGGGACACCCCTTCTTAGGAGAGGGGTACCCTAATAAACTTAAAGCTTACTTGCAACACGATATTGCCAAACTCCTAGTAGTATAGGTATTGCTGTGTGTCTCTAGTATGTAATCCTTACTAATATTATAAAGGTGAAAGTTTGTATGTATGGATGTATGTATGTTTGTTACTCTTTCACGCTCAAACGACTGAACCGATTTTCATGAAATTTGGTATGATGGTAGCTGGCACTCTGGAATAAAATATAGGCTACTTTTTTTTTTAATTCAACCCCCATGTGGTTCATTGGGGGGGTGAAAATGAAACGTAGTATGGGAGAACTTATAAGTGTTTATGGATTTTTATAGGTATGAAGGTAGCTGGCACTCCGGAATAACATATAGGCTACTTTTTTTTATTCAACTCCCATGGGGTTCATTGGGGGGTGAAAATTAGTATGGTAGAACTTTTCGTGTTTATAGATTTTTATAAAACTTGGTATGGAGATAGCTGGCACACTGGAAAGACACTTTTTTTTTTTATTCGACCGGGCGGGGGGGGGGCGTAATATGTGAGAACGTTGACGGAACTTACACTTATAAATAACAAATTTTACAAGGCATGTAGGCTATTTTAATACAACCTTGCTACTAAAACCCATTAAAACGCGGACAAAGTCGCGGGCGGCCGCTAGTAATAGAATATTTTTTAAATAACGGTTTCCTACTAAACACAAAAAGTGATATTAAATTGGATTTATTTGAAACGTGCAGAGTTACGTTCTTCGAAATGTCAAAAGGACTTCATGAATGGAATAGAGTATAGTGCAATCAGTCTGACATGTAGCAAATCGGCCAACTTAGAGCGGCTCTGGTATAGTATAGGTATCGCTGTGTGTCTCTAGTATGTAATGTTATATATGTATTTCCCGTTTCCAGAGGACACATTATCCAAAATCGGCCCCGGCAAGCGGATAGCGGAGCGCCGCGCGTACCTCTTCGACGGACTGCTCCTCCTGTGCAAACCCGTCACCAGCCTGGTGAGTACCGGTGTTCCTCCATCATCATCATCATCATCATCAGCCCATATCCGTCCCCACTGCTGGGGCACGGGCCTACCCTAAACTAGGGCGATCAGTGGGGCTACCATGAGTTTAAAACTTACGCGCTCGATATCGCCTACGTGAATATGTCTATGAAAAACATGTACAGCGCCGGCTGGTGGTTACGCGAAGAACTACAATCGGTCGTATGAAAAAAACAACTCGATAGGTTTTTAACGTACGTAAGTTTACGATAGCCAACTCATGGTAGGCCCTCAGGCCGCGAGTCGACGAGTTAGTTTTCCTACCTTTTTTTTAGCGAAATGGTACTGAGTAAATAACACTGTTTGCTAAAGCATTACTTCATCTAATTAGAAATGGTCGTCTAATTTGCCAAAAACAAATGTTAAACATTTCTGAGGGCCTACCATGAGTTGGCTATCGAAAACTTACGTACGTTAAAAACCTATCGAGTTGTTTTTTTTCATACGACCGATTTTAGGTGTTCGCGTAACCACCAGCGGCGCTGTACAAGTTTTTCATAGACAAATTCACGTAGGCGATATCGAGTGCGTAAGTTTTAAACTCATGGTAGCCACACTGGTTCCTGCGATACAGGCCTAGAGTCAAGTACAGTGGCCGCTGCTTAAATCTATACTAATATTATAAAGCTGAAGAGTTTGTTTGTTTGTTTGATTGTTTGTTTGTTTGTTTGTTTGAACGCGCTAATCTCAGGAACTACTGGTTCGATTTGAAAAATCTTTTTGCGTTATATAGACCATTTATCGAGGAAGGCTTTAGGCTATATAACATCACGCTGCGACCAATAGGAGCAAAGATACAATGGAAAATGTGTAAAAAACGGGGGAAACGCGAACGAAGTCGCTGACACAGCTAGTTTGTAATATTGTTAGTTTTAGACGTCGTTTGAATTTAGTTTATTAAGAAACCGGTAGCTCTTGTTGTAACCAGAGAGACCTTTGTTCTGTATAAGATTTTAGACTTTCGCGTTCCATTACACTAAATATTAGTCTTTATGGGTCTACACGCGTTATTAGGAGTAGCAAATACATAGCTACTTACTGCCCGACGTGCAGACTGGGTTACACCAATCGTGGTCGCGAGCGAACTCACTACTTTTTGCTGTACTTCAAAAAAAAAAAAAGAAAGAAAGAAAGAAAGAAAAAACTTTTATTGACCACTACTTGAGGTAACAATTACACATAGATACATACACAAGACACAAAACGCACACAAAGAAATAGAACACATATGCAAGGACTTTATGAGTGGTCAACGAGGTACAGGCCTTAGCATATGCCGCATCAGCCCGAGAGCCGCTCAAAACGAGGCGAAAAACATTAAATAAATAAATAAATAAAAATCATTTATTTCGGACAAAGTATCCATATGGGTTAGTATTACATCAGAAACTTAAAAACTATAGTTAGTAGCATATTAATACAATTAGTAGCGCTCTGCACGCAAAACATGCAGCTCCGTAAACCTCCTAAAGATGGCTGCATCCATCCTGTCAGCTATCATCGCCAGGATCCCGTTACCGCTCCCCCTAACTCTGCGCACAACAGACAGTATCTTTTTGCGCATGATTGCAAAAAAATCGTCAACCGCAGCTATTGCAAACATGTTTGATGCACTGCAGAATCGAGGGAGCCCCAACAAGGCCCTGAGGATGTTATTATATTGTACTCGCAAGGCACCATAGGACCTCAGTGTGAAATTGGACCACAGGCCACACGTGTAAAAACTTTGACAATATGCTCTGAAGAGTGTTAGTTTAACAGCAGTACTACAGCGTCTAAACCTGTGGGCCAACATGTTACTATAATATTCTGAAATAAGTCTTTATGGGTCTTCACGCGATATTAGGAGTAGCAAAATTACATAGCTACTTACTGCCCGACGTTTCGACTGGGTTACACCAATCGTGGTCGCGAGCGAACTCCTCCTCCTTAACATGTTACTATACATATTACCTACCAATGTTAAATAACTTATTTATATTGTCTACAGCAAGTAAGCGTGAACAGCAGTGGAATAACGACGTCTGCGGGCGGGGCGCACCAGCTCAAACTGAAGGAGAAACTCCATGTGCGCAAGATGGACCTCGTCGACAAGCCCGACTCGGACGGTGAGCGAAATAGTCATCATCATCATCATCACCAGCCCATATATTGTCCATATAGTGCCTAGGGCACGGGCCTCTCCTAAACTAGGAGACTAGATATCATCATCATTTAGGGGTGAGAGCCGCTCCGCTCCCCCGCAAGACCGGTGATGATGACGAGGCTACTCAAGCAATCATCGTGAGTCAGATAGAAAAAAAACCATCGTCATCATCATCATCATCATCAGCAGTCCATTCTAGTCCACTGCTTGAAATAGGCCCCGGATTTAGGGGGGGGGGGGGGAAACTGGGGCACTTGCCTTGGGCGGCAGTTTCCTGGGTTCCAAATCCGACTTTTTTCCGTCAAAGTGGTATTTGAAAGTACTTGCTATGTTAAAGGTGCGATGTAGGCGTGCATACATTTTTAGGTATTAGTATGAATTTCTCTAACAGCGCCATCTGTTGGTTGCCGTTGGAGTTTGCTTATTATTAGTTAGCCAAAGGAGCGCACCAGCTCAAACTGAAGGAGAAGCTCCATGTGCGCAAGATGGACCTCGTCGACAAGCCCGACTCGGACGGTGAGCGAAATAGTCATCATCATCATCATCATCAGCCCATATACGTCCCCACTGCTGGCGCACGGGCCTACCCTAAACTAGGAGACTAGATATCATCGTCATCATTTAGGAGTGAGAGCCATCCGCCCTCCCCGCAAGTCCGGTGATGATGACGAAGCTACTCCAAGCCATCATCGTAAGTTAGAAAAAAAAACCATCTTCATCATCATCATCATCATCAGCAGTCCATTCTAGTTCACTGCTTGAAATAGGTCCCGGATTTAGGGGGAAAACTGGGGCACTTGCCTTTTGCGGCAGTTTCCTGGGTTCCAAATCCGATTTCTTTCCTTTCACCGTCAAAGCTGTATTTGTAAGTACTTGCTATGTTAAAGGTGCGATGTAGACGTACATAAATTTTTAGGTATTAGTATGAATTTCTCTAATAGCGCCATCTGTTGGTTGCCGTTGGAGTTTGCTTATTATTAGTTAGCCTAAGGAGCGCACCAGCTCAAACTAAAGGAAAAACTCCATGTGCGCAAGATGGACCTCGTTGACAAGTCCGGACTCGGACGGTGAGCGAAATAGTCATCATCATCATCATCATCAGCCCATACACGTCCCCACTGCTGGGGCACGGGCCTCTCCTAAACTAGGAGACTAGATATCATCATTCAGGTGGGAGACATTTTGTCGACCGGTTGCTGTTACCACCATACAGTTGTGTAAAACCCGTCAAGTGACTCCGACCTCTCTCGGTCAGGTCGCGTTCCGGGATCAGCACTGTACGAACCGGAGCCAGGGGGGACCATTGTTGCGGCAAGCGCTGGACCAGAGGAGTCTTAGCGGCGGTATTGTGCGGGCGGAGCGGGTCAGCCCGCCGGCCAGGGAGACCCGGAGATACGGTGATGCGGGGGCCCTTCCGACCGACGAACTGGCCAACACGGACCCGCACAGCTCAATACCTACCAATGCGAAACTCCACGCCTTGTCTCGTTGTTGCCGCAGCAGTGGTCTCCTCTCTCACGGCTTTCAGGGTGAGTGCGACAGGCTCAATATGGTATATTGTGCCTGTCGACCTCATATTTGGATCTCACTACCGCTTACCATCAGGTGGAGTGAGGTCATCTTGTTAGCCTCTTATAAAAAAAAAAAAATAATAATCAGCAGCAGTCCTTCAAAGTCCGCTACTGGAAGTATTCCCACCCTCGGATTTAAGGGGGCGCAAACCGAGACAGTTGGTAGTTTCATGGGCTCCATATCCTAGGAACAAGAATTAGAAAGACAACTGTCATACTGTAAAGAGCTTGAAACGTCGGGTTAAACAGCTTAATCCTTAAACTTAATTTTATTTCAAAGCACTCTCACTCAGGAGTATTTATGGTTCATCTGCAGAAAGCAAATTCCAATTTTTTTGTAATCTGTTAACAAGATTACCTCCCTCCACCCGATGGTAAGCGGTAGTGAGATCCAAATGTGAGGTCGACAGGCACAATAGACCATATTGAGCCTGTCGCACTCACCCTGAAAGCCTGCAAAATGTTTGTATGTATTTTGTTTTTTACTTATAAGTATAATTTCACCATTAGAAAACTGAAACTGTCCAGGATATTTACCATGCCCGTGATCATGGCGCTTGCAACAATGCCGAAATATCGGGAGCTCATTAAAACAAAACAACATGGTAAATATCCCGGACAGTTACAGTTTTCTAATGTGTGTAACCATGACAGTTTAACATTTTATAATGTGAATGTAATTTATACGTACAATTTAATGCCTATTATATTATATAATATATAATATTATACCGAAATTTAAAATAATACATAATATACAGTGTAACCTTAATATAACGAGACTCAATATAACGAATTTCTCGATATAACGATTTTTTCAAAATCCCCTAGAACTATCTATAAAAGCTAATATAAAATATGCCTTTACATTACGAACATATTTATCAAAACCCTTTTTATAACGAATTTTTAATCATTGCAGAAAATAAATGGATAATATTATTGACCTCTTTCTAACGAATTTTTCTACCGAAAACCTTTACATAACGTATCCTATCAATTATTCCCACTTAGTTTTACAATAGTCATTCATGTCTTGACAGGTACAGACACGTTATATTCTTTGTAAGGCAGTTATAATCGTTTGATGCTCAGTAAAGTAAACCTTACTGTTTATAACGGTTGTTAGTTTTAAAGTTGCAATGGTTGATAATTTTTTTACCTTGTTAAAACGAATCGGAGTCCAATCTAACCTCTATATAACAAACCTCATTGTAACGAATTACGCGGTATAACGAATATTTTGTAATTCCCTTGAGTTTCGTTATATCGAGGTTGCACTGTATATATAGTTCGTGTTATTTTCCCTATCCCGCTTAATACGCTTTCTCGCTTAAGACGCGTTTTTGATAGGGTCCCTGAGAAATCGTCTTAAGCGGGTTTTACTGTACATGGGGGTACAATAAAAAAAAAAAGTAGCCTATTTTATTCCATACTATATACCCAACTAATTAAGGTTCAAATTTGTTTACGTATTGTATTATAATCAATTTCACCATCCACAGAACATCGCAACCTGATCGAGCTGTGCCCTCGCTTCGGGCCGGCGGTGACGCTGTCCTGCGCCAGCTGCGCCGAAAAGAGGCACTGGATGTGCGACCTGGTGATGCTCAACACCAAGCCCATGCTGGACCGGAGCCTGGACAGGTGGGATTCAATGGCACCCGCCCTATAACCGCGATACACGACGTCAGTCTACCTAGCCAGGTAGACTGGGGTATAAAAGACTAGTTGTATAGACAGCTGTATAAGGCACAGAACTACAAAAGTGACGTAAGACTGTCAATGGCACCTGGGCACCCAATGGCACCCAACTGACTAGTAACTTGCTGTCAATGGCACCCGGTCTACAAAGTGACATACGACTGTCCATGGCACGTGTTCTATAATTGTCGTCAAACCTAGACTGTCGATGGCATCCTGAAAAGTCAACAGCACCTAGCTGTAAAGTGCCTTGGTGATGCTCAAAACTACAATTTAATTTATAATTTTATGCGTATTTTTTATATAAATGAATAAGTATACGTACCTTGCGTTAACTATACTTTTGAAGAGAGTATTGTAACGGTTTATTACCTCATAATGAAACTTGAATTTCTTCTTCCACAGTATACTAACGGACCTAGAACGAAGGCACCCGCTCAAGTTGCCGCCGACATCACTATACAGATTCGCAGTGCCTGACTCACCCGATAACATAGTGCTAGAAGAACCGCAAAGGAGTAACGCTCCGCCGCTTATAAAGGTAATAAAGAAATTATTATCAGTCAGAGGATACCAGTCACAACTATCTGTCCGGTGGTTGGTGAACGGTATACGGGTAAGCGACCCCGGCTCCTCGAGCTACTATCGACTCAGTCCAAATCATCCGAGGCGATAGTATCCTTCCTCCCCTTTTCCTTCCCCCGTCATATATCCTTGCTACTCGTGGGAACGCAATGACCTTGTTAAAACAATGCACAAGGCAGAATGGCGGCGACGTGGTCCACAACCCGTCACGTCACGTTTCCCACAGAGGTGAAAAGTGGATCGCTGGAAGTGATCTCTGCCTACCCCTCTGGGAAAAAGGCGTGATTGTATGTTTGTATGTATGTATGTAAAGAAATTATTCTACAAAAGATTTACTGAATCTAGTAGTGTATATGCCTATTTAATGGAAACTAGCTTTCCGCCCGCGACTCCGTCCGCGTAGAGACGTTTAACGGGTAAAACATTACTTCCTTATAGCGCAGTCGGTTAAAAAGTAGCCTATAACCTTTCCTAGGCTCTGGACTATATCTGTACCAAATTTCATTCAAATCGGTCCAGTACTCTATGCGTGAAAGCGTAACAGACAGAGTTACTTTCGGATTTATAATATTAGTAAGGACTAGCAATCAATAGGGATGGTAAAGTTTTTTTGACAAAAATAATGTTGGAAGAATTATTGTCATAACTTCATTATTACTATTATATTAGAAGACTACTTAAATGATAAAAATCCATGGACATGATGAGCTGCTCGCTTGGATTATCAAATAATTATGTAACTTGTACAATTTTTATGTATAAATTAATTTTGTGATTAATTTATTGATAACTTCGAAGAAAATTAGCTTTTAATTCAACCTCCATTGTGTCCACGAAGAGGTTAGATAATAGTATGATTAACAAATATCTTTTCCTTCCCTTGTCCACAGGGCGCGACCCTCCTAAAGCTAGTCGAACGGCTCACCTACCACATCTACGCGGACCTTAACCTGATGCGAACCTTCCTGACTACGTACCGGTCGTTCTGCTCGCCCAACGAGCTGCTGGCCCTGCTGGCCGAGCGGTTCCGCATCCCCGAGCCCAGCGAGGTGTACGACACGCCGCGCCCCGGTGAGTCTGCGTGTCCACGGGACCGGCCCGGTGTGTCTGTGGCACCCGCCCGGTGTGTCTATGGCACCCGCCCGGTGTGTCTATGGCACCCGCCCGGTGTGTCTATGGCACCCGCCCGGTGTGTCTATGGCACCCGCCCGGTGTGTCTATGGCACCCGCCCGGTGTGTCTGTGGCACCCGCCCGGTGTGTCTATGGCGCCCGCCCGGTGTGTCTATGGCACCCGCCCGGTGTGTCTATGGCACCCGCACAGTGTGTCTATGGGACCAGGCTAGTGTGTATATGGCACCCGCCCGGTGTGTCTATGGCACCCGCCCAGTGTGTCTATGGCACCCGCCCGGTGTGTCTATGGTTCCTCACCACGTACCGGTCGTTCTGCTCGCCCAACGAGCTGCTGGCCCTGCTGGCCGAGCGGTTCCGCATCCCCGAGCCCAGCGAGGTGTACGACACGCCGCGCCCCGGTGAGTCTGCGTGTCCACGGGACCGGCCCGGTGTGTCTGTGGCACCCGCCCGGTGTGTCTATGGCACCCGCCCGGTGTGTCTATGGCACCCGCCCGGTGTGTCTATGGCACCCGCCCGGTGTGTCTATGGTTCCTCACCACGTACCGGTCGTTCTGCTCGCCCAACGAGCTGCTGGCCCTGCTGGCCGAGCGGTTCCGCATCCCCGAGCCCAGCGAGGTGTACGACACGCCGCGCCCCGGTGAGTCTGCGTGTCCACGGGACCGGCCCGGTGTGTCTGTGGCACCCGCCCGGTGTGTCTATGGCACCCGCCCGGTGTGTCTGTGGCACCCGCCCGGTGTGTCTATGGCGCCCGCCCGGTGTGTCTATGGTTCCTCACCACGTACCGGTCGTTCTGCTCGCCCAACGAGCTGCTGGCCCTGCTGGCCGAGCGGTTCCGCATCCCCGAGCCCAGCGAGGTGTACGACACGCCGCGCCCCGGTGAGTCTGCGTGTCCACGGGACCGGCCCGGTGTGTCTATGGCACCCGCACAGTGTGTCTATGGGACCAGGCTAGTGTGTATATGGCACCCGCCCGGTGTGTCTATGGCACCCGCCCAGTGTGTCTATGGCGCAAGGCTAGTGTGTCTATGGCACCCGCCCAGTGTGTCTATGGCACCCGCCCGGTGTGTCTATGGCACCCGCCCGGTGTGTCTATGGCACCCGCTCAGTGTGTCTATGGCGCCAGGCTAGTGTGTCTAGGGCACCCGCCCGGTTTGTCTATGGCACCCGTAAAATTTTAGTGTGTCTATGGGACCAGGCTAGTGTGTATATGGCACCCGTCCAGTGTGTCTGTCTATGGCACCCGCCCGGTGTGTCTTCGGCACCCCGCATAGGTTGTCTATGGCTCCAAGTGTCCAAATTGCACCTGTGAGTCAATGGTACCAAGTGTCTGAATGACACTTGTCACAATGGATACTCAATGTCCATCGTGACAAGTGTCATTTAGACACACAAACACCGATGTTCGTCACGCAAATATTAATTTTACATACACTGTTAAATTTGAGTAGTTGTTTTCCTATCACTAGCCCAATAAATGTATGCAGTTTTCTTTATTCAAATTAATAAATACCAGTTATACAAAAACTCGAAAGCACGCTCGAACCGCTCTATTACTAGGATGTAGAGCTTCGTTGGCTTTAATCGTCGATTTCATGCGACAAGCTGCCAGTATCTGATTACGTCTCAACTCGTAAAATAACGATCGCTTCTCACGCTTTAAGACGAACAGGAATAATTAGCATTATTCGATAGTACTTCTAAAGGTAAATCTTTCTGCTACGGGAAAACAACCACTCAAACTTCACGGTGAAATTTTGTCCCGAATGGAAATCGAACCCACGACTCTTGGAACCACCAGCAAACATCACTAACCACTGTTCCACCGAGCCAGTCAATATTTACACTTATGTTATACACGTAATTGTCACTTGTAGTATCTAATAATAAGTTTTTACGTCTGTCTGTGCACGCTTAGTCCCAAGGATCAAGACGCCGAAAAAGGATATTAGTCCCAACTCTTCAATACTAGACATTGATCTAGAACTGGAACTAGGTAATGTATTTAGGAATAGCAGTAGAAACCTAATGTTACCTAAAAACGTATTGTCGAAGTACTTGAATGCAATCCAATCTTGAGTCCAAGTCATCCGGGGCGATAGTATCCTCCTCCCCTTTTCCTTCCGCCGTCATATATCCTTGCTGCTCGTGGGAACGCAATGACCTTGTTAAAACAATGCACAAGGCAGAATAGCGGCGATGTGGTCCACAACCCGTCACGTCACGTTTCCCACACAGGTGAAAAGTGGATCGCTGGAAGTGATCTTTGCCTACCGCTCTGGGGAAATACTCTGAAATTACTACTTTAATATCGATTTGGGATCATATTGTGCAAATATTGTGGAAACTAAATGGGCTGTACTTTGTTTAATATTATCTACTTCCTACATTTTTCAATGCGTGTTCAAGTTATCCATGTCCAATTCATATAAATCCATCTCAATTTCAAGCATATTTCATAGTACCCTTAATACTCATTTTATTGCATTGTTATGAAATTTAAATAGTGATTAGATTTAAGATTAACAGGTTTTCTGAGTATATTATCTTCTTTTTTTAGCTTGTGAGTGTCTTTATTTATATCTAAAAAGGTAACATGCCTAAACCCAGGGTCCTTTGTTGTGTGGTACATATTATTATATTCATACATACATAAAATCCCGCCTTTCCCCAAGAGTGGTAGGCAGAGATCACTTGCTGCCATGTGCTACGGTCCTGGCACACCACTATCGCTTCTTCCACATCCATCAACCTCTTTCATACTTGCTCATTGATTATGGGTACATTTGATTTGACTTGTTTTCCTTCCTCTGTCGACATTTCCATTTATTTTTTTTCTTGTGTGGTGTACAACTATATTATTAGCTCACTAATCTAATGAAAGCTATATCTTTCCAGCGGAGAGCATAGAAAGCAGTGCCAGTAGCGATACAGAGAAACTAAGCAAGAGTACAACTCGGGAAGACTGGAAGCGATACCGCAAGGAGTTCCAGCAACCGGTCAAGTTCAGGTCTGTATGCATTGAGCTGGACAGCATTGCCACCCGCTACCCGCATACCATGTAGACTGCCTCGTTGGTCTATTGGTAGCAAGTGCTGCGTTAGGACCGAGAGGTCCCCGGTTGAGTCTCATCATCATTCTCCTGCCCTTATCCCACGCTAAGTGGGGTCGGCGCAACATGTGTATTTCTTCCACTCGGGCCTATCGTTCATTCGTTATATCATATCGTTCGGGCCATTCGTCAGCTCTCTGTGGTCCCCGGTTCGAGTCTGAGTCGAACCGGGGATCACGAAAATTTGTGTGAGTTTTTCTGTATGATCTGATCGGTCATTTCGGTGTCGTGTCACCGAACTATGAGGCTCAGTGAACAGAGAGTGCACTTATGTTTGCGCGTACATTGGTGCACTATAATATGTTCTACGCAGTTGGCTAATCACCATTGAGATCGTGATCGTCGATCGATCGTCGATCGTCGCCACCGGCTTAACGTGCTTTCTGGGGCACGGGCTTTCAACCGCCAAATTCCTAACTCTACAGAAAAACTCACACCACAATTTTGCCAGACCCCGGACTCGAACCGGGGACCTCTCGGTCCTTACGCAGCGCTTGCTACCAATAGACCAACGAGGCAGTTATAGTAACAATACACGCGAGTTTATTCCGTAAAATTGGTTTTACTTCAAATATTAAAGTATCCTATCTTCCTCCAAACCCCCAGGGTTATCAACGTCCTCCGGCACTGGGTGGACCAGCACTTCTACGACTTCGAGCGCGACCCGGAGCTGCTGGACGCGCTGAGAGACTTCCTGGAGTGCGTGGACGGGAAACCGATGCGCAAGTGGGTGCAGAGCGTGCTCAAGACGCTGCAGAGGAAGGTAGGAGCTGGTGGACCTGGAGGAAGCTGGTAGGAAGCTGGAGGAGCTGGTGGTAGACGGTAAGAAGCTAGAGGAGCTGGTGGTAGACGGTAGGAAGCTACCCGGAGTTGCTGGACGCGCTGCGCCACTTCCTGGAGTGTGTGGACGGGAAGCCGATGCGGAAGTGGGTGCAGAGCGTGCTGAAGACGCTGCAGAGGAAGGTAGGAGCTGGTGGTAGCTGCTGGAGATACTGGTGTTTTCTTATCTCCCCTAGGGTCTTCTGAAGGAAGATAGATAGGGGTCTGCAGTGCTGATGGTAGATGGTAGAAGGCTGTCGGAGCTGGTGGTAGCTGGTAGGATGATGGTGGAGCTGGTGGTAGCTGGTAGGAAGCTGTAGGAGCTGGTGGTAGATGGTAGGAAGCTGGAGGAGCTGGTGGTAGACGGTAAGAAGCTAGAGGAGCTGGTGGTAGACGGTAGGAAGCTACCCGGAGTTGCTGGACGCGCTGCGCCACTTCCTGGAGTGTGTGGACGGGAAGCCGATGCGGAAGTGGGTGCAGAGCGTGCTGAAGACGCTGCAGAGGAAGGTAGGAGCTGGTGGTAGACGGTAGGAAGCTGGTGGAGCTGGTGGTAGCTGCTGGAGATACTGGTGTTTCTTATCTCCTCCTAGGGTCTTCTGGAGGCTTCAAACTTCAAGCTTCAGGCTGAAGCCCATGCGCAAGTAGGCGTAGAGCGCTGCAGAGGAAGGTAGGAGCTGGTGGTGGCCTTCTTCTCCCCATAGGGTCACCTGAAGCCCATGCTCTTGACGCTGCAAAGGAAGATAGGGGGCTGAAGAGCCCTCTTCCCTTAAGGGTCGTCTGTAAGTGGGTGGAGAGTGTTCAAGACTTTGAAGAGGAAGTTAGGGAGCTGGTGGTAGCTGCTGTGGATACTGGTGACCCCCTCTCGCCCTAGGGTCACCTGAAGAAAGGAAGATAGGGGGCTGCAGTGCTGGTGGAAGATGGTAGGGGCGCTAGTGTCCCTCCTCTCCCCCTAGGGTCACCTGAAGCCCATGCTCTTGACGCTGCAGAGAAAGGGAGAATGATGGTGGAGCTGGTGGTAGCTGGTAGGAAGCTGTAGGAGCTGGTGGTAGACGGTAGGAAGCTAGAGGAGCTGGTGGTAGACGGTAGGAAGCTAGAGGAGCTGGTGGTAGACGGTAGGAAGCTAGAGGAGCTGGTGGTAGACGGTAGGAAGCTAGAGGAGCTGGTGGTAGACGGTAGGAAGCTAGAGGAGATGGTGGTAGACGGTAGGAGAACTTGAGGAGCTGGTGGTAGACGGTAGGAAGCTAGAGGAGCTGGTGGTAGACGGTAGGAAGCTGTAGGAGCTAGTGGTAGATGGTAGGAGGCTGGAGGAGCTGGTGGTAGACGGTAGGAAGCTACCCGGAGTTGCTGGACGCGCTGCGCGAAGCTTTAGGAGCTGGTGGTAGATGGTAGGAGGCTGTAGGAGCTGGTGGTAGATGGTAGGAGGCTGTAGGAGCTGCTGGTAGATGGTAGGAGGCTGTAGGAGCTGGTGGTAGATGGTAGGAGGCTGTAGGAGCTGGTGGTAGATGGTAGGAGGCTGTAGGAGCTGGTGGTAGACGGTAGGAAGCTTTAGGAGCTGGTGGTAGATGGTAGGAGGCTGTAGGAGCTGGTGGTAGACGGTAGGAAGCTTTAGGAGCTGGTGGTAGACGGTAGGAGGCTGTAGGAGCTGGTGGTAGACGGTAGGAAGCTTTAGGAGCTGGTGGTAGATGGTAGGAGGCTGTAGGAGCTGGTGGTAGACGGTAGGAGGCTGTAGGAGCTGGTGGTAGATGGTAGGAAGCTGGAGGAGCTGGTGGTAGATGGTAGGAGGCTGTAGGAGCTGGTGGTGGATGGTAGGAAGCTGAAGGAGCTTCTGGTAGACGGTAGGAAGCTAGAGGAGCTGGTGGCAGACGGTAGGAAGCTGTAGGAGCTGGTGGTAGACGGTAGGAAGCTGTAGGAGCTGATGGTAGATGGTAGGAAGCTGTAGAAGCTGGTGGTAGATGGTAGTAACCTGGAGGAGCTGGTGGTAGACGGTAGGAGAACTTGAGGAGCTGGTGGTAGCTGCTGGAGATACTGGTGTCCTTCCTCTCCCCCTAGGGTCACCAGAAGTCCATGCTCTTGACGCTGCAATGAAATATAGGGTGTGGAGGAGCTGGTGGTAGCTGGTAGGAGTACTGGTGTCCCTTCTCTCCCCTTTAGAGTTGTTAGCTAGTGTATAGCGTGCTCAAGACGCTGCAGAGGAAGGTAGGGTGCTGATGGTAGATGGTAGGGGCTCTGGTGTCCCCCCTCTTCCCCAAGTCGTCTGCATGTGGGTAAAGAGTGGTCTGGACTGCTCAAGACGTTGCACAGGATGTTAGCAAGATGGTGGTAGATGGTAGGGGCTCTGGTGTCCCCCTTCCCCCTGACTCGGGGATTAGGGGAGGGACAGCAGTGGATGAGGAAAGTACGGATCCCCCACTGGCTTGACCTGGATATCAGAATGCTCTACCATATAATAACAATGTCTTACCTTAAAATTACGATACCAGCTTAAGATCATAAAGTTACAATCATAGTGTCTTACTTAAAAATCACAATGCATTACCTTAAAATTATAATCATCATCATCATCATCAGCCCATTCCTGTCCAATGCTGGACACAGGCCTCTCCAAATGCACGCCACTTCTCTCTATCCTCGGCCACTCGCATCCAGCTCCTACCAGCCGTCCTGCGCGGACCGTCACACCACCTGCCTGCGGGCGTCCTACACTACGTTTGCCGAGACGCAGTAAAATTATAATGACCCAGCTTAAAATCACAATGTCCTACAGTGAAATTACATTGCCCATATGAAATCACAACGTACTTTGATATCAGCATACCTTAATATAAAAGTTACAATAAAGAAAGTTGTAGTAAAATCAGAATGTCTTTATTTGCATAGGCAATTTACATGCACTTATAAATCGTCACATTAGTAATAATAAGGTTCGAAACGCCGATTCTACCGAGAAGACTCCGATAAGAAACTCGATAGTCGCTCTTTTTAAACGAATCATTATGTTACACATAGTAAATGAGCCAAGTCATACAGTTTGGGTGTGCCATAGCAAGAAGTACCATAATACTATATTTACTACTATTGGCTGGCTCGGTGGAACAGTGGTTAGTGACCCAGGTTTACTACCTACGGTTCCAAGAGTCGTGGGTTCGATTCCCACTCGGGACAAATATTTGTGTGACGAACATCGGTGTTTGTTCCGTGTCTGGGTGTATTATTAAATATATTTAAGTATATTTGTGTATCCACTGTTGATTCTGATACCTGTAACACAAGTGCTTAAGCTGCTTACCACGGGATCAGATCAATGTATGTGATGTTGTGAAATATTTATTTATTTATTTATACTATTAAAAATGGCGATAGTTAAAATCAAAAGAAGCCAAGATAATGATCAGAATACCATAACAAATTAGATGAACAATTCACTACGACCCATTCAATAAAAATCTCCATCTTCCAGAGCGGTCAGAACATGGAATGGGAGTGCGGCAGCATCAGCTCCGCCTCGTCGATAGTGTCCCACGTGTTCGACCGCGCGCCCCCGCCCGTGCTCCGACACGTCGTCGACCCGGACCGACACAGCTGGCACCCGCTGTGCCTGCACCCGCTCGAGCTGGCGCGACAGCTGACGCTGCTCGAGTTCCAGCTGTACCGACAGGTGACACACACACACACACACGGACAGACAGACAGACAGATACACACACACACACACACACATACACACATACATACAGAGAGCACACATATACAGAGAGCATACACACACACATACAGAGAGCACACACACACACACACATACAGAAAGCATACACACACACACATACAGAGAGCATACACACACACACACATACACACGCACACACATACACACATACATACAGAGAGCACACATATACAGAGAGCATACACACACACACATACAGAGAGCACACACACACACACACACACACATACAGAAAGCATACACACACACACATACAGAGAGCATACACACACACACACACACACACACACACACACACACACATACAGAGAGCACACACACACACACACACACACACACACACACACACACACACACACATACAGAGAGCATACACACACACACACACACACATACAGAGAGCATACACACACACACACACATACAGAGAAAGAGACACATAAACAGCCAGACAGACAGACGAGCGATAGACACACACGGACAGACAGAGACACATAGACAGACAGACAGACACACGCACACATGCCACACATACACACGAGCGACAG